>KQ758850.1:1100900-1117965 GCA_001462505.1 Aurantiochytrium sp. T66
TTTGTAAGTGATTGAAGGGGCTTGACCAAAAGAACGTTCTAGAACGGTTCTATTCTCTTTCGCAGGAGATCATCTTTACGCTCGTCATTCGCATGCGCATCCCTCGCAAAGGCCAACGAAAGTGGGTGCGTTCGAGTCTCCTGGCCCGTCGAGCCTGTATCCTTGAGGGGCGTAGCTCGGCTCACAGAACCCGTCGAATGCACGAGGCCCAAAATCACTCTCCATATTGTCGTGAATAGCTGACGAACGGCTATATTGGTATAATTTGTATGAATATACGCGACCTAAATTTTTTTCGGCTAATATGGGAAAATCAATTTACTGTTCTACGCGACCAAAAGACACCTGAAGTAGTAGTATGATGGCATGGTCCTGATGACGGTTAACGAGCTCGGATCCCGGCAGACAGACCTCGAACTCGGATCCGGTCCGTGCGCAGGCCGCGCGGCAGGCCGCCACGCGCTGCCCGCCCGGCCGGCCGCGTTGAGCTCCTCGCAGGCCTGCGGCCCGCCGCGCCCATGAGGATGGCGCGTCGCGAAGACCGCCTGGAGCCCCGGCGGCGGCGCGGGTCCCGCCAGACGGGCGCGCCGGGCGCCAAGGGGAACGCGCGCGCGCCAAGGAGCCGCAGCGTCTCGAGCGCCAGCAGCAGCAGCAGCAGCAGCAGCAGCAACGGCAGCAGCAGCAACGGCAGCAGCAGCCCGACGAGCGCCCGCCGCGGCGGCAGGCTCTCGTCGGGGCGAGCTCCCCGCGAGGCCTCTGCAACCTCGCTGCTGCAGCCCGTGCGCGTGGCCGTCCGGGTTCGGCCCATCGCGAAGGCGGAGCGCGCGCGCGGCTGCGTAAAGTGCGTGCGCGTTCTCGCGGGCCGGCAGGTCCTGCTCGGCAAGGACCGCGCCTTCACCTTCGATCTGGCCTTTGGCCCGAGGGCCAGGCAGGGAGACCTCTTCCGGGACTGCGTTCTCGACCTCGTCGACGGGTGCTTCCAGGGCTACAATGCCTCCGTCCTGGCGTACGGGCAGACCGGGTCCGGCAAAACGTACACGATGGGCATGAGCGCCGAGGACGCTCGCGCGGCGGCGGCGCTCGACGGCGAGGGCGAGCCCGCTCAGCGCTCAGGGCGGGACGAGAACGAGGCCGAGAATGACCTCCTCGGGTCCAGCGGGCCTGGCGACCAGCTTGGCATTGTTCCGCGCGTCTGCGTGTCCTTTTTTGAAAAAGTACAAGACCTCCCCAGCCACATCGAGGTCTCTCTCAGAGTCAGCTACCTGGAGATCTACAATGAGACCGTGAGGGATCTCTTGAGCGCCCCCGCTGCGGACCGAGTGAAATCCAATCTGAGCATCCGCGACGGCGGAGACGGCAACGTGGTCGTGCAGGGCGCCGCAGAGAATTCCGTGAGCAACGTCGCTGACATGCTACGCCAACTTCGTCTTGGAGCGCAACGGCGAACGACCGGGTCCACCCGGATGAACGCCACCTCCTCGCGCTCGCACGCCATCTTCACGATCACCGTGGAGCAGCAGGATCTGCGCACCTGCCGCCGGCGCGTGGCGAAGTTTCACCTTGTCGATCTCGCGGGCAGCGAACGGAACAAGCGCACCGGGGCGGTGGGCGAGCGCTTCCACGAGTCGATCCAAATCAACCAGGGCCTCCTGGCTTTGGGCAATGTGATCAGCACGCTTGGCAACGACGCCAAGTCGCAGCATGCGCACGTGCCGTACCGGCAGTCCAAGCTCACGCGACTCCTTCGTGATTGCCTCGGCGGCAACTCTCGCACGCTCTTCGTCGCATGCGTGAGCCCGGCAGACGATAACCTGGCCGAGACGCTCAACACACTCAAGTACGCGAACCGCGCTCGGAACATCAAAAACCTCCCCATTCTCAATGATATTGCGTCGTCCTCCGACGAGGAGGATAGCGGTGAAAGTGAGGGCGTCGCTCCCACCTGCGAAGACGGAGCCGGGTCTCTCGGAGGCAGCTCCTTGGGCGCAAAAGGACCTGCGGCGGAGGCGCGCGGCCCCGGAGCTTCCCGGCCCGAACAACCTCCCGCCGCCGTCTTTTCTCGTCTCCAAGCCCTCGAATCTCGCGAGAGCGAGTGGGAGCAGGAGCGCCTGGCGCTCTTGGACCAGGTTGCCTCGATGGAGCGGGCTCTCGCCACACCGATGCACCCCGGCCACCTCGAGTGCAATGCCCGGATCGACGATCTCCGTGCAGAGCTCGGCGAGGCGCGTGCGGATCTCGAGCGCGACGAGATCATCTTTTCCAAGAAAATGGAAGATCTCCAGCAGGCGCGGCGCCAGCTGCGAGCCTTGCGCGCCGAGTGCGAGGGCTTTCGCGCCCGCATTCAAGAGCTCGAACGAGAAAACCGGCAACTTCTCAACGAGGCATCTCCTGCACGGGGATCTCTCGCCAACCGCGCCATCGTCCCAGCGTCAAGTCCGGCAAGAAGTCCAGGCTTTACGCCAAACGCGGACCTCGAAGCGGCGCTCGAGGGAGCGCAGCAAGAGCTGAGAGCGCTCCAGACGAGGCTAGCACAAACGGAAGCGGGTCATCTCGTCGCGCTGCAACGCGCCGAAGAAGGCCGGGCCGCCGCAGAGACCCGAGCCGGCGCTAAAGACGAGGCTTTGGTCGCATTGCGCAAGGAAGTCGAGACGCTGCGCCAAGCGCTGGGTGCCCGCTCGACGCAGGAAATCAGCGACCACGTAGCTGACTGGCTGCAAGGCGCGCGTCCAGACCCAGGCAAGCTTCGGACAGAGGAAGCCCGCGCCGTAGCCAGTGCGCTGCTTGCGCGACTGAGCTCTTCGGAAAAAAGAGCCCGAGACCTGGACTCCAAATCCGGTGTGACGATGGACGGCACGGGCCAGTCGGCAGCGACGAGTCCGGTCCCCTCTCTCACTAGCGTGCAGCGCGTCGAGAAACTGGATGAGGAGTACATCTGCTCGCTCGAGCGGGATGTTCGCTTCTTGCGCAAGTCTGTAAGCATCCTCCGAACAGAGCTCCGCGAGGCGCGCGCGTCAAAGCGCGCTCTGGACGATCTTCGCACCGAACATGCAAATCTCAAGGCCTTTCTCAGGCGTCAAGGCACCAAGCACGGGGCGGTCCCGGTCCGCGTGCCCCGCGCACAGCTCGCGGAGATAAATCTCAATGCGGGGGGCTCCGATCATATGAACCCCTCGAGTGTATTCTGAGTCGAATTTCCACCGGTAGCAATGTTGGCACGGATCTCCGTGAGCAGAGACAATGACAAAAGACTTACTAGGGCCTACTTGGTGCAAAATATGTGCCCTGGCAAGCGAGCGAGCCTCTTGCGCGCGCTCAGTGCTACCGCAGAGAGGCTGATTCCTCAGAGCGCGCTCGCACGGTTCGAGCTGCTTGCTGTGCCTCCGCAGCCCTCTAACAGGTCTCTGCGACAGTGTTGTTGGAGCGATTCTTCCAGTATTGGTACAGATGGTCCTCATAGACGAGGATTGCAATGTGGATCCCACAGATGTACCAGAGACGGTCCTGGGCAGACAGGTCCTCGAACTGGACGCCGACCTGAGCATTAGCCTCGAGAGGATTTCGAAGCTTCCAGGTTCGATAGAGCATCCTACAGGCTTGCTCCTCGAAGCGACGAGAGCTGATTCGCTTCATGGTAAGCACGTCCGCTTCGTGGACCATGAGGCGCTTGAAGTTGCTTCTGTGTGGGAAGTGGAGATTGAGGTGTACCTCTTCGCCATCGAGCTGATGAGCGCAGAGCCTCGCGGCCTGCAGAGGCATCATATTGACCGTCTCGAGCTGGTCGGCCCACTTCGAGTCCTCGAGGTCCTTGCGAATGGCGCTGCAGACTGCGTACGCGGTGACGAGGTAATCCTTGCGGAGCTCTACCGGAAGTCTCCCAAAAGGGGTATTTGCGACATCGACTTCAACCCCGCCCACGATGCGGATGAGTGGCTCGCGCATCTCACGTCCCTGCGCGCGAAGTCCGTCGACCACGCGGATCTTGGCCTGGCCTTCGACATCATTGCGGTGCAAGCAAAGTGCCACCCTGACGTCAAAGCTCACGCGCGACGCTTGTTGCGGCGTGAGGCGCTGGTCCCAGGAGAGTCTGCGCATCTGCCGTTTGTGCTTGAAGAAGTCGACCGCCAAGAAGAGGTCCACGACCGCCTGGGCCTGCTCCGGCTCGATTGGGGTTGACAGCGATGCCGTCTGATGCAGCAACGAGAGATCTCCGAAGCCGCCGGAGCCGACGGTCTCCACAGAGGAGCTTCGCCGAGCGTCCGACTCCACCGCCAGTGGCGACTGGCCTCCGGGAGTCGAAGCGACATCTTTCGGCTGCTTTGGCTGCTGCTGCTGCTGCTGCTGCTGCTGCTGCTGCTGCTTGCTGCTGCTGCTGCTGCTGCTGCTGCTGCTGCTGCTGGCTGCTGCTGCTGCTGCTGCTGCTGCTGCTGCTGCTCCGTTGAGGCAGCGCGTCCGTCGCGTGCGCGGCAACAAGGCTGAGCCGAGGTGCGTTCGCGTCCTGAGCAGAGCTCCGGCGTCGGTGCCTCAAAGCAAATTGGCCGCCATGGTCCATGAGCCAGTCATGAAAGGCGTGGTGCTGGGCCCCAATGCGCTCCTCGAGCAAGGTCCACAAGTCAGCGGCGTGGCAAAGGTCGTAGTACGCTGCGATGGAGGTGACCCCATGCGAAGCGAGCTCGGACCGCGTCGGGAGCGGGAGGTAGAGTGCGAGTCGCGCCAGAGCCTCGAGAAAGGACACAAAGGTGAGCGAACAGGCCTTGGTCCAGTCTTGCACGAGATTCACGACCGTGAGGATGGACAGCTGAAAGATAACGTTGCAATCCGCGTTGGAAAGACCGTCGTAATTGAGCAAGCCGAGCTGGTCGATGAGCTCATTCCAGTCGACGAGGCTCATGCGGAGCCCCCGCGCGCCGCCCCAGGATGCCGAGGCCTGACTCGCGCCGGCGAAACGATTAAAGACGTGCTCTCGAAGAGCCCGGGCGCTGCGCTGGAAGACGTTGTGAATGCTGACGCGGTACAGACTGTTGTGTCGAAAGAGGTCCGAATTGAGCGAGTCGATCTCGGCGATCTGCTTGAAGCAGCAGTCCACCAGTGCGAGAACCGCGCGACAAAGCATGCGCACGCGCTGCGGGTGGCCCAGCGGGGCCTGTACGAAGATGGCCTCTGCCAAGAGGAAAATGAGCTCGAGAAACTGGTAGCGGCACATGGGTGCGCTCCGCTTGCCGTGCATAAAGACTGCAGACTGCTGGGCGACCTCGAGCTCTTGGCGCGTCACGTTTGCGAACTCATTTGTTACGCGCGCGTAAATGTCGTCAAAGTCGGCAATGGTCAGATGCGCCCCAATCTCCAGCAGATTGTTGTCCTCCAGGAACTGCCAGTATTGATTGCGGGAGAGGCAGAAGATGTTGTAGGTGGCATCCACGAGCGACTTGGCCTCGACGCGCTCCGTGCTGGTGTAGTACAGAAAGGCGATTCCAATGCAGGTGTAGTTGTTCTCAATGTAGCTGATGGCGGTGATGAGGTCGGCTTTGGAGAATCGCGAGCTGATGGAGCGCGTAAAGCTGGGCTTCCGAATACACATGCTCATGTCCCAGTTCATTGCGGCTTGCAGTATCTCGTCCGTGTTCCAAAAGTGGCCTGCGTCAAGACCCGGGTGCGCCCGAGGCCCAAACACGGAGTCTTCGAGATCCCACTCGTCGTCGTCCTCGATGGCGATGCTCATGCTTGACGCCTGGAGAAACCGCATGGTGGAGTTGAGCTCGCTTTGCGCTGTTCGGCTCGACGGGTCGGCTATAGCTGGCACCCCTCCAGATTTGGCGCGGCTATCCCGCGTGAACACCAGCTCGAGCGGGATCTCGAGCACAAGGCCGGTCTCCGGGCACAAGAACGCGTGCGGATTGAGATTGTGCGAAGGCAGGTATTTCCCGATGGCCGGCGGCGCTGGCTGGAGAGTCGCGCCGCGCAGCATGGCTGCTTTGGCGCCTAGTCGCGCCGAGGCTGTCTTGTCTCGGGGCGCAGGCAAGAGATCATCCTCGGTCATTGCAGATTCGTGGCCTACAAAGAGCGAAGAGATGGACACTGCGAGTGGAGCGCTGTGCATCCGCACGCACCACCGGACCCCGAATCTGCTCATGAGCGGTGTCTCGTACAGGGCCGAATCGCCTTCGCTAGCGTCGTCTGCTGCGAGGACGACGACACGGTCGTCGACGTCCACGTCAGCGCTGTCTCGGTCGGAGTGCGAGGCTGCGCGAGGCCTGCCGGCTCTTGAGCCGCTGAATGGCCTTGACTTGGAGCTCGTGGCAGCTTTGCGCTCATCAGACCATACTTTGAGCTGTGCTCTGAGCTCGGGCACCTTGAGCTCTACCATGTATAAGGCTGTGAGGTTGCCCTGGTTCTCCTTGAGGTTGAGCAAAGTCTCGATTGCGATCTCCGCGCCTGTCTCCATCCACGAAGGTCCCATGGTGCGATCGAGTTTGCAGAGCTCGCGACGCGCACGCGCAGCCTCAAAGAGAGCTTCGATGGCGCCCTCTCGGCGGGCGAGTCTGGCCTGCAGACCTTGGTTTTCCGACAGGAGTAAGAGACATCCGAGAAGAGTTGCTTGATACGAGGGATCCCGGTGCTGACTCTGGTTGCCGGGCGAGTCGCGACAGAAGAGCCGGAGGATCTCGACATGAAGCTTTGACGATATGATTGCCCGAAAAATCTCGTTCGGCTCGTGAGCAGAAGGCGAATGAGAGTCCATGCCTTCATCAGCGAGCTCGCTGCGCAATGCCAAGAGAACGCTGAGCGCCAAGCTCGTGGTCTCCTTGGCTACATGTTGGGCGGTTCCAGAGGTCTGCGAAACTGCCGCCTCGCTTTCTGTCGCAGGCGGGGCTGGCTCATGCCCAAGGTCTGACTGCGCGAGATCCTGGTCTGCGGCAAAGACCGCTCGAAGGCAAGACCCGAGGAGCGACAGAACCTGAGGGGCGAGGACCTTGAGGCGCAGATCTGCCGCGTCGAGGGCTCGGGGCTTTTCGATCTCGATGCCATGCGAGGCCACACGCCAGAGAACCTTGGCGCAGGCAAGCTGGATTTCTGCCGTCGGCAAGTTCTCACCCGCGCATAGGGTGCAGATAGCTGGAACTGCCTCGTCATAAATAACAGGAACGACCTTTTCGAGAACCGCCGCGCTCGACCTGCCGAGGAAATTGTCCGCGAGAAGGAGCGAAACCCTTACTCGGTCAGCCACCAGGTCGGCGACCGCGGCGTCCTCGGGGACTTGGACTCGGGCGGAGAAAGGCTGTGTCGAGCCGTCTCTGCTCTGTGCAATTTGGTCACGAATCTCCCTTGCTTCCACCTCGAGACGATTTGCGCCCAGCCGGGCCATGAGCTCCTCCTGCGTCTCCGAAGTCTCCTGCTGTGAGGTAATGAGGAGGCGGAAGCTATCCTCTTCGTCCCTACCGACCTGCCCGAAAGTCCGGATGAGCTCATCGGTAACTTTGAGGCTTTCTGGCGCCCCGTAGGGTAGCGGCGGGATCATTTCGATGGGCTCGAGGAAGGCCCTGGCGGAACGAACGCGCCCCTCCGGCTGCGGCGCGCCTAGTTTCGCCGCTGCATTCGAGTCTGAGGAAACTGGTCTCGAGCGCACCCTCGCTGCAGATCCGCGAGCGCGCACATCGCCAGCGGGACCACTTCGCCGCCGAGGGCCGTGGTGGCGCTGCTGTAGGTGGCGCGCTAGCGTCGCACATTGCTTGAGCTGGAGACTCAGATGATGTGCAAAGCTCGTGTGAGTGGCCGCCTCCTCTGCGGGTCCTTCTTTAGCGCCTGTATTCGCCGTCCCGGAAGGACACGAAGCAGGTTCTTCATCGGCACTGACGACAGCTGACCCGGTCGACTTCGGCAATTGCGAGTTTTGCAGGTCGTCGTCGGTAGTACAGTCCTCCCCCTCCTTCTTCTCCACGGGCTTTGGCTCGCTTGGTGTCTCGGAGGAGGCTGCCGAATCAAGACTGGAGGACGGCATCTCGCTCGCTGGCGTGTTTGGGGAGGCGAGGCAGGCTCCTGAAAGCGGCTGGAAACTGTGAGAAGCTTCGATGAGAGCGGTGCACATGGCCCCGTTGACAAGAGTCCAGATCGGCTTGTCGCGGGCAAAATAGGCCTGCGAGACGGTCTCGAGTAGGTGTAGATGCGTTCGTGTCGCGAGATGGGGGCTGCGGAGGTTCCACGCCAAGGACGCGCAGTTGGAGACGACGTTGGTGCTTCGTAGCCAGTCTTCAGCCCCCGAATTGCCGGCGTACCAGTGCACGATGCTCATGATCCTCTCCGTAGATCCCGCTGGTTCTGCAAAGTCGAGCTTGTCGATCGCCGAGGGCCCGCACTCTGGATGCATTCGACGCGCGAAGCTGGTGAGCGTGACAAGCGCGGCGACGATCTGCAAGCCCAGTCTGGGGTTGGCTTCCGCGTGGAACGCGAACGCGTCGAGAAGCAAGTCAACGACTTTGCCCTGGAGGAGCTCCTGGCTGAGAGCATGCTGGCAGTTTGCAAAGCGCAGGCGAGCAAGATTGAAAGCTACGGCCTGGAGCATCTGGTCACTCTCGCCTTTGGGCTGCTCGGATGAAATCGCCAGGCCGCCGAGCATGAGCTTGGCGGTGAGCTGAATCAGCGCCGGGGGAACGCAGGCCTGGTCTACGCTGGCAAAGGTGTCGATGAGCATCTCGAGCGCAAGGATCTGAATGGCCGCGCTGTTGTGCACGTATCGCGGCTTGGCGTACATGCCGACGAGAGCGGCGCAGCTCTTGGTCTGAATTTCGCCCGTGCGAGTGGTTGCCATGATCGAGAGCACAACGAGGAGACATCGAACATAGTGCGCTTCTGCTTCCGCGTCGACGAGCCTAGCATGAAGCTCGAGGTCTGCACAAAGAAAGACAAAGTCTAGGCGCGAAGCAGGAAGCCGAGAAATGAGTGAGGCGCAGTTTGCGAGAACGGCAAGCATGGTGTCGGCAGTAGAGAATGCGCGACGGCCGACCCGCTCGCCCGAAAGAGCTTGATGACTGTGAGAGAGCATTTCTTCGACGAGGTTGATGATGTCAGCGACCGCGCTCTCTGTCTCGAGACCCGGGTCTTCTCGCACATTCTCTTCGAGAAATACGCGCAGGTCCACTGAGCCATTGCGTACAATTTGGAACACGAGAGCGCGGGTCTTGAGGTCGGTGCCAAAGGATCCGAGCGCCCAAGTGAGCTCGCTAGCGACGGTCGGCCAGAGCTGCGTCTGAGTGTGCGGGTCGGCAGAAACGGAACCGAGCGCACCCAGACAGCATTTGACCTGCTGGGCCACGCAGCCAATTTGGTCCATGTACACGTGGAGGATGCTCAAGTAGCGTGAAAGGACTGATACGACCGGAAGCGTACCAAATCGCGCGCAGAGCACGTACGAAGAGCTCGCGATGGACCAGAGCGCTATGAGGGCGTGAAACTGAATGCTGTCGCAGTGATGCACGACCAGGTCCGGTTCCTTGTGCTGCAGGACGTGAAGAACGGCCATGAGCACAGCGTCTTTGACGTGCCGGTCCCAGGCGAGTGCGCGCTGGTTTTCCTGGCACTGAGCGATCTTCGAAAGCCCCACAAGGGCGTAGATGGCTTCCGGCGTGTCGACCCGCTCTTCGGAAAGGCCGAGTTCGAAGTCGGAGAGGATGCTCTCCAACGTCTTGCGGTGACGGGTCCCGCGGTCTTTGACGTACTTGTTGAGCAGATACTTGACAAAGGTTGTCGTGAGCACCTGCGACTCGGAACGACTGACCACGTCGCAGCATACGAGGACAATATCCTCGCCAACGAGCACATGCTTGTTCTTGGTTTGGTTGTAGAACACTTTCTTCAGGGTGGAAAGCGTGGAAGTTGTTGCGTCAAGGGCGGCGCACCCCACGACGGGGAATCGACTGCGGTCATCGTATCTGACCTCGCGGGTCGGCTGCTCGCCATCCCCGTGCAGGCGGTTCATGACCCGCAAGAGGCGAAGCGCGCGGCGCTTCTTGGCTTCAACCGAGATGTCGTCATCCGCGTCCTCCGCCGAGATGGAGGCGCCGAACTTGCCGCTGCTGCCGCTGCTGCTCCCACCGTTGAGCTGCATCCTCGAGAATTTCCGCATGTGCTGCGTCTTACGTTCGAGACGAATCGACTCCGTGTGCGTCCAATCGACGCACTCGAGGGCCTCCGCACTGCTGGGTTCCGAGCCCTTGTGCGTTGGCTGCCGCGAATCTGTGTGCGAGTTGGCCGGTTCTGGGGCGCTGGGGTCGTGGTCAACATGTGCGCCATGGTCCACGTCCTCGTGCCGAAGGCTTTCCGTCGCTTTGGCTTCCGCATTCGCTTCACTGTCAGTTTCGGGCATGGTAGAAAGGGTGGGCTGTCGAGACGCTAGCTTTGGCTGGGTGCGCGAAGATTCTTGCGTCGAAGATGGGGGACTGAACGTCGCTGATGACGCTGGTTTAGAAGATATCGATGACAAGGCAGACGGCGGCTTGGCGGCAAAGTCAGATCTGAGAATGATGTGGACGATGTTGTCGTTATCAACTGCAGAGTCTGCGCCTTGATTTTTCTGCCGCTGCCTTTCGTATCTGCTTACTGCTCCAGGAATCTTTAGAAGAGCGCTCGAAGTAAGCATGCCGGCCCTTGTGGCTGGTCCTTGGCGATTGAGTCGTTTCTTCCCGCTCCGAAGCTGGACCGCGAGCGCGATGTCAGAGTAGCCAAGGTTGCTGTCATTGCTCATTGTCGAGTCGCTTTTCCGATGGTGGTGGCGGTTCTTGCCAGCGACGGGGCTGACGAGTTGCGTGCCCACATGCGTTCCACCGATTGTCTTGAGCGCGTCAGTAGAGAGGTCCTTCATTCTCGTTGGCTCGCTCGGTCGTCTCGTCTCTACCTAAACTCTTTGCATGCGCCTCGTCCGTGGCGCCGACGACGAATCCGAACCCAAATCAGGAGCGCGGGCGGCCGAGACACGCTTTGCGCTCCACGGGCTGGCTGAGCACTCTGCTGATTTATCGGGTAGCTGCACCGGCGGAGCAGCAAGTATGCACGCCTGCGCTTGAGCGCTCGCGCGCCCGCGGCGCAGGTATGCGGCGGGTGATCCTCGCTACAACCTGACGGCCCGCCGGAGCCTCTGGCGCATGACGAGAGGGAGGCCTCGGAGAACGAGGCGCGCAAGTCGGCGCAGGCGACGCCGGAATTGCGCTCTGTGTCTTGATGACGCCTCGGATTCGGGCGGACGTCCGGACAAAGGCGGACGCCCTTATTTACGTACGTACTAGGCTAGTACGTACGGGTAGTACAAAGACAGCTTGTAGGCTAGGCCTACTGTCAGGAATGTTCAGAAGAGAAAGAGCTGCGACCATCAGTCAAGTCACATGCCTTGATCGACTGACTCTTCGGCCCGCGCCTCCTCTCTTATTTATCAATTTTAAGGATCAGGGGTGGGCGGTCGTGGTGCTTTATATGTACGGTAGAGAGCGTGCCTTCGCGCAGGACAGGACAGGACAAGAGAGACACAGACTCCCAGACTCAGACTCGCAGGCTACGAAATGGTCTAACGGGTCGCCGCGCTGGCTGCTCTCAGTTAGCCCATTTATTTTTTTCCCCTCCTTCGAGTCAGTCAGTCAGTCAGTCAGTCGTCAGTCGAGACAGACTCTCAGAGACTCGCACCGATCATCACCGCTGCGCAGCCTGCCCGCCTGCCTGCCTGCCTGCCTGCCTGCCTGCCTGCCTGCCTGCCTGCCTGCCTGCTTGCCTCTCGCGTTGGGCCGGCCGCGCTGCCGATATCATGATGGAGGACGCGGAGGGCCAGCCTGCCGACCTCGCGCGCGCAGAGCAGGCGCAGCGCCGGGAGCGCGTCCAGCTGCTCGTGGACGAGCTCGAGGAGGTCCACGCGGCCGTGGGGGCCTTGCTCCGGGCCACGGAGCGGGAGTTTGGCGGAGCGCGCTCGCGCGCCAAGGACCCAGACGAACGGGCCTGGGGCGAGGCCCAGCAGGTCCTGCGCAAAGCGAGGGCCACCGCCGACGCGCTCCTCCGCCGCGAGGCCAACGTGCTGTCGCTCTATGCCGCCGACTGCGGCGTCCAGGTGAACGCGAGCTCTGAGGACCGCCGAGAGCCGAGCCTTCGATCTCCCGGTAATCCCCTTCCACCGCCGCCTCGTTCGTCTTCTTCCGGGTCTCCTCCTCGATCACTGGCGCCCATGCCAGACGTGCCCCGCGTCGACTCGGGGCCCCCGCAGACGGCGAGCGCCGCGAGGGCAGGGAGCCCGAGCATGCTGTCGCCTACTTCCTCGCTCGTAGGCTCGCCTCCGAGCGGAGACGGGCAGCGAAGCCGGGCCGCCTGGGAGGCGCGCATCCTGAAGAAGATTGCGATTCGGCTCCGGGAGAAACGCCGCGATGCGCTTTCCGCTGGCAAACCTGTCGCCCGCATCGATGCCGATCTCGCCAAGATCGAACGGGAGCTTGCAGGATTCGCCTCCGATGAGACCGGCGCTGCATCGAGCGCTGACCGTCCGTCCCAAAGCCCACAGGGAGAAGAACTGGGCGAGGCACGACCACACCAGTCCCAGTCAGACGTGCGTAGGATACCAACATCCGTGGCCAGCAGCTCGTGGGCCACGCCGACGAACGCTGCTCTGAAAAGACCTTCGACGAGCGCGAAGGCCTCGCAGCTGGACTGGTCGATCTCGCCTGTTCAAGAGGCCCCAGATGCAACGCCGCGGCCTCGCGGCTTTGAAGACATGATTTCCAAAATTGCAGCAGGCCAGACGCCCACGCCCGGGCGGGGATCATTTCCGGCGCGGAGACCATCTACGGAGCGGGAACCTGAGCTAGGCAGAAGCGACGAGGCGGAAATGCTGAAGGATCGTAAAAGCAGAGGCGACGCGCCCACGTTTCCTCACGTAGAGCCCCGCGACGAGATTTCTTTCAGCTTCAAAGTTCATCAGGACATTCTCGAGCTCATTAGCACCGCGTCGCCGCAACCAGCGACGAAGCGAGGTCTGGCGCGGCAGCTGTTCTGAACAAGTGCGATTACTACTGCGGCGCGGGGCCACGACCAAGTATCGAAGTTAGTTTTTGTCCACGCTCTATCTGTCACATCCTATATACATATTGATGAGGTTTGTTGCGCCACGGAGCTCTCAGGCGCTTGAGTACGAAATTGAAAGCTGGCTTGGCAGATGGACAAAAAGGCTTGGGGCTTGCTTGCTCGTCCAGAATGCGCAATGCCGACTGAGGTGAGGGTCGATACTGTCAAGGCAATCAGTGCAAAGCAGCGCGAAACCCTGCCGCTCGCTTGTTGTGCTCCTTCGCCAAGCAAGACCTCTTTCTTGGCGGACGGCGATTCTTGCACGCGCTGACTGACAGCTTTATGATCCTAGCGAGCTGCTCACTCAATGTGCGTCGTGCGCTCTGGACTGAGAGACATCTGCATTAGATGAGAGAAACTGGTTGATCCCAGCCAAGGCGTCTTTTTGCGGCACATACCTTTACGAAAACACCGGGTCTTGAGAAGATTGAAACGAAGAAAACGCACGGTACTATCACCCTAAGTCTGCAAGCTCGGCAAGTATAGATGGAACAAGCATGCATCCACGCGAGCGCGTTCTAGAGGAGACGCGCGCGCGAGAGAGAGAGAGAGAGAGAGAGCAAATCCGCAGGCAGCTGGGGCTCCCTAGGCCTCTTGCGCCTAGAGCGTGACGCGCAAATTGTAGCGGTGCACCCGGGCTAGGTAGACAAATGGATGCTCTAAGATAAGAAGAGTCTTGTGCAGCAATTCGTCACTATTTTCCCGCCCACAATGGAGCTGCCCATCTTAACGTCTGAGTTCGCCCTTGCGCCGTCGTCGCTTGCAGAGCTTTTCGAACGTAGCACTCCAAATCTGTGAATGGTGATTATCATTGTACCGATCTTGGGAAAGTGCGCGGGTCTGGAACAGCAGCCCGCAACCACTTGCGCTGGCCGGCGCCCTTGCGTGCGTGCAGGCACGCATAGTTTACCGGCCGTTGCTCGTACGGAGGCAACAAGTAGCTCTTTTGCCGCTGCGCTGCCAGACAGCCCCGTGACCCCGCCACGTCCGGCAAGGACGCTATTCCACATCCTCCGGAGGTTCACCGGGTCTCGGCTGACTAGTTGACGCGCTCGCCTTCCAGCACTGCGACGCTGCTAATTCACAAAAACCCAACCCTTCTGCCAACGCTCTTTTATGATATTTATCTTGAATCATAAAATATAAGAATTTAAACGATCATAAATTATATATAGTACAAATTATAAATATTTTACATAAAAATATGGCTTAAATTTGATGATGCAGTCCGAATTTCTGCTATTTAACAAAGTATTTTGATTATATAGTATTATTCGTATATAGATCTAAATATATTCGATAAAATATTTAAAGCTCTAGGAGATCTTGTTAGTAATTTTCATAATATTGAAGTCTTCTGGACAAACAAAAAAACAAAGAGACGAAGACTGAGCAAGAGCGCTTGGCGGCAAGAAAGAGCTGTCGTGCGATATGTGTACCAAAAATACCAACATTCACGTTCCAGGCATGATGATATATATAACGCTATTTGATGACCTAACAAACAACCTAACCAATGGATCAATCAACTGGAGCTCAACCATCCAACGACCCCTTCTTGTGGCGGCACGAAAAAGCACGAAGGAAGAGACACACACAGCGAACGCGATTTGTTATAAATATTATTTAACCATTCCGCCTGCTCGATGTTTGCTTGGCTTCTGAGAACTCGCTCGACCCCCACCCAAGTGGTGACGAGCACGCTTATCGTGCGTGCCTCTTGTGCTGCTTACCGCCGCGCTCAGGCTGTGCTGGCTTCTGAGGTGAACAAGGAAAGGAGTCTTTTTATTTTCTCAAATTTATTTGGCTTATTTTGACTTTTTATGTGTGTCCCTTGCAAGAAGGGCGGTGCTCGCTTGCCTCGCATGCTCCCGCCAAGTATGCTTTGGAACCCCGCGCGATGCCACGAACCCGATTGTGCGGGCAAATGCTACGAGTGTGTCCCGTCTGGCCTATGTTGTCGATCCCAGGGCTCTTGGTTCATCGAGCTCGTTTTGCCGAACCCACCGCGACCCCAAAGTCTCGTGGGTGTTCAAGCCCCACGCAGATTATCGACTGGGGCCAAGATGCCAGGCCGCGGGCCAGTAGCCTTGTCTTTGGCAGTCAGATTGGATCGAACCTCGTTTTCCTGGCGCTGGTTCTCCTTGTCGAGGTCGGCGACAGCGGCGTTGCTGCAAGTTGCGTAGAAATCGGCGCCTAGCGTAAGGTCTTGCGCCACGGTGCGTCCCAGAGAACGCGCACGGAGTGACTGGTTCCTGCGGTCTCGCGGAGGCGCGGTCGTATCAGAACTCAACTCGGCTTGCCGTAGAAGGGGTCGCGCGGGCTCCTCGTTCGCACGCAGGCTACCGGCCAGGTTCATGGTGCTTGACCGCAAAACAGTGCGCTCGCCCTTGGTCCCCAATTCGTTCTTGCTCTGCTTGTCATCCACGAAGCTGCTGAGGCCGCCGATGCCCTTGAAGAGACTGGTGCTGCTCGCGACCTGCTCCTCAGAGTCGTCGCTGTGCGAGACGCCAAATAGAGCGGCCTGCCCTGTCGTCGTGCGCGAAGCTACATCGCTGGCTTCGTGATCTACAACACGGTAGGCGTCCCAGTTTTTGAGCCAATCATCGTGGTCGGCTGGCGTTCCCTGGGCGTAGAGGGAAGCGTACTCAGAGCTATTGGGCCTCAAGATGCAAGTCGCGTTCTGCCAGACGAGGCCAAAGTCGTCAGACGGGCTCTCGGTCTCGTCAATCTTCCTGGCGCCGTCATTGTCGGAGCTCTTGGTCTCGTCGGCCTCGCCGGCCTCGTCATCGAGAAGGCCGTTTACCTGCGTCGTCACGTCGTTCTTGCTCTTGGAGCTCGCAAGGTTCGCGTAGTCGCCCTCTGCGACGCTCGGTTCGAGGGCTTCAGCGAGACCTTGCGAGTACCTGCGCTCCGACCCTCCTGCATCGCGATAGAGCGCGTCCGCGCTTCGGGCCGTGCCAGTCCCTTCAGAGGAAGTGCCCCCGGCGAGATCAATGGAAGGCCGATCGTCCGCTTTGCCAGCAAGGTCCAGTTTGGTGGCCGGACGCTCGGCGTCGTCCTTGATGTCGCGCGGTGCGGCTGCGCTCGAGCCTATCTTGAGTTTGAGCCGGGCGACGGCCCGAGTCTTGGCGTTGCGCATCTCCAGGTCCGTATCATGCAAAATGAGAGCGAGTTGAGCTCGGAGACGGTCCGTTTTCTCGATAGACGAACCCATCTGCTGGTCCATGGACTTCAAGTTCGAGGCTACCCCTCGCCAAAGGGATTCGCAGTCCTGGGAAAGACTGTTCCCGTCGTTGCCGTTCCCAGGAAGGCTCTCGGTCTTGATGGTCTTCTCGCCGCTGCTGAGAGCCGGGTGCTTGGTATCGTCGGCCGTTGCATCGTCTGCTAGGCTCGTGTCCGACCCAGTCAGCTGCTGAGCGAGGAGAGCGCGAACATCGTCGAGTTTTTTGATGGACGAATCGAGACCCAGCCCGATGCTCTCCAGGTTCGGGGGTACATCTTGTCCAATGTCGCCAACGTCTTCGCCATGCCCCGCCAGGCTTGCCGCCTCGAAGATCTCCCCGACGTCATCGTCGGACAAACCAGTTTTGGGGGTGGCCGCGATGACCGTTCGCTTTCGCGTGATTAGATTCGCAATCGCGAGTGCGCCAAAGTGGACCATGAGCAGTGTGGCCATATTCCGCAGAAGAAAACTTGCGCAAACAAAGAGCGAACGCTGGCTCAGGTCGAGGAGGATGCGCATGATCTCGTACAGCTTGACGAGCTGTTCATCAGCTTGCAGACTGCTGGCTTGGACGCGGTCATCACCGACCCTGACGAGCTGGTCGTCGCCGGGCAGGGTCTTGTTGGTTCTGACGAGCTCCGCGCCGATCTTGAAGAGCTGGCCGTCGCCTTGTAGACTGCCGGGCTGGTCGAGGTCATGATAGACCATGATACGCTGGTCGCCGAGCAGGGTCTTGGCGTTGACGAGCTCACCGCCGGA
>KQ758850.1:1134950-1156661 GCA_001462505.1 Aurantiochytrium sp. T66
GGCGCCGACCTCGAGGGCGCCGGCGCCGCCCGCCCCGAGGGCCGAGCTCGGCCGGCCGGCATCATCCCCGGCGCTCGTTTCCGCTTGCGAAAGAAGAAACCCCTCGGCGCGATGCACGCCTTCGGCAGCCGGCGAAGGAGCGTGTCCAAGGCGAGCGGAACGACGGCGTCGCCGTCGCCGCCGTCCGCCGCGGGGCGCAAGACGGCGCTCACTGGCCACACGCAGGTGGACATTGCGCTCCAGAGGCACGCCGAGGTCGAAGCGCAGGCGAGGCATGTGTCGAGGACGGTGCAGACCTTCCTTATGAAGATTCGGGAGCAGGCCGAGGCGTCCGCGCACGTGACGCAGGCGATGCGCTCGTACTACGCCGGATCCGCGGGCGAGGCAAAGGTCCGCGTCTTTGAAACCGCGCACGACGAAGTGGACAAGCGCCTGCCAGATGCGCTCTTGGGCGTGGCTCAGGAGCACATTGTCAAGCGTCTCGACGCGTACATGAACGAGCTGACGGACGTGCAGGCCGAAATCAAGACCTTTCACGACCGGCAGAGCAAGTTTGATCACTACACGAAGAAAATGTACAAACTCGACGAGGAGCACCAGAAGCGCTCCAGCGACGGCAAGGTGGAGAAACCCAAGCAGATCGAGAAGCTGACCCGGAACCGCAAAAAACTTGAAGACGCGCGCGCGGCGCGCGACGAAATGATCAGCTCGCTCGTCAACAAGCTCGACTATTTCTACCACACGCGCATATCCACAATGGACCCTATCCTCAGGTTTCTCTTCCAATTTCAGCAAGAGTTCTACAAAAAGTGCGGTGAGGCCCTGCAGGTGGAGCTCCCAGAGAACACGGCCGCCTCGGCGCACGAGGCCGCTGCCAACACGACGCGCCCCATCTCGGAGCGGCCGCGGCCTGTCCAGACCCCGTACTCCTTCGACGAGAACGGGAACCGGCGCGCTTCGATGGGCGCGCCCGTGCCCCTTTCATCTGCCCCGAGCAGCGCCTCGTCGCCGCCGCCATCCTCTTCGTTCGGGTCACCGAACCAGGCGCAGACGGCGCCCTTCTCGCCAAACTCGGGCCCTTCGCCGTCCTTTCCCGTCGCGCCCGTCGGCAGTGCGCGCACATCCCCGGCATCCTCGCGGTCGATCCCGGAAAGGCCCGCCTCGATGCGGCCACCACCGCCGCGGGCCGCGCCATCGCAGTCCGTCAGCTCGGCGTCAAGCTCGCAGCCTCGGCTCTCGAGGGAGGACGACGAGCTGGTCGACAAGTGGTTCTCGGTTTGATTGAGGGGCTATGGTCTCATCCGAAAGAAAGAAACTCAAAATTCTGTCCCAAGTCTCAGCGATTGTGCGGCTCTTGACTCTGCTCGCTCGCAGCGTGCAAGATTCTGTAGCAACGAGTATAAGTAGGTACGTAAGCTGTAAAGGAGTTACTGGTTCTTGACGAAGTCAATGCCCTTGTTGACCTGCTTGGTGAGGTCGCCGATCATCTCGTCGAACTTGGCCTTCTCGAAGTCGCTGAGGGACGGGATCTCACCGATCTTCTCGATACCGTTGGGGCCGAGCTCGCACGGGGTGGAGAAGAACTTGCAGCCCTTGTCCTCGGCGACGGGGGACTCCACAAAAGCGCACTCGGTGATACCCTTCTCGCCGGAGGCAGCCTTGAGGAGGCTCTCGGTGAAGCGGGCGGCGGCGTAGGCCATGGAGAGGGTGGCGGAGCCGGCGCCCTCCTTGGCCTGGACGACCTCGTCACCGCCAAAGGCGATGCGGTGGCTGAGGCGCTCGATCTGCTCGTCGGAGAAGTTGGCGCCCTCGATGTGGGAGAGGAGGGGAAGAATGGTGATGCCGGCGTGGCCGCCAATGACGGGCACGTTGATGTCCTTCATGGGCTTGCCGAGCTCGTTACCGACGAAGCAGTTGGAGCGCACCACGTCGAGGGTGGTCACACCCATGACCTTGCGCTTGTCGTAGACGCCGTGGGCCTTGAGGGTCTCGGCCATGATGGGCACGGTCGAGTTGACCGGGTTGCTAATGATGAGCACGAAGGCGTTCGGGCACGCCTCGGCGATCGTCTTGCCGATGCTCTGCACAATGCTGGCGTTGGTGTTGAAGAGGTCATCGCGGCTCATGCCGGGCTTGCGGGGCACGCCGGCCGGGATCACGACGCAGTCGCAGCCCGAGAGCACCTCCTTCATGGCGTCGGGGCCATCGCCGCCCGTCACGGTGCCCTCGGTGTCAATGTGGCCAAGATCGGCGGCGACACCCTTGGAGCCAACCTGTTGATTTTATCGGATACACCAAAGATCCGTCCGACCGTCCGTCCGTTCGTTCGACGTCATGATTGGTTCATCGTCAGTCCTCGCTCATTTCCCGCCGGGCGTGCGCTCCTGCTCTCCTCCTCTCCCTGGCCAGCCAGCCAGCAAACTCCCTTGCAGAGGCGCTCGCTGCCCTCCATCCAGCCCCTTTGGTTTTGCACATGGAAGAAGTGCCGCCGCGCACCCGCGCAATTGCTCGTAAAACCACCCTTGAAGCATCACGACCGAACAACCAGCACCTTGGCGTGCTCCTCCTCCCCGCGCCCGAGACTCTGCCGCCGGGACCGCCTCGTCGCTCCACGCGCGTCGGCGGCCGGCGCGGCCTCGGGTCTGGAGCAGAGTCGCCGTCACGCCCGCTCTAGCAATGAATGTATGGACACGACCACGACCGACCTCGATCCGCGCGCAAATCCATCCCCGCGCTGCGGCTTCGCGCGGCCTCGCGCAGGGAAACGGGTCAACTTACGACGTCGCTCAGGCGCAGGTCGCCCACGTACGGGCTCTGCTTGAGCAGCAGGCTGAGCGGCGCGCCGATGCCGCCGGACGCGCCGACGACGCCGACGGTGGCGGCCTTGGTGCTCATGGCGCGCGCGGCGCTGGCGGCGCTGGCGAGGCCGCGGGCGGCCTTCATGGACGCGAGCATCTTCTCGGGCGGGGCGGGTGAGCGCGGCTGCGTGCGTGCGTGCGTGCGTGCGTGCGTGCTTGTGCGTGGGCGCGGCCTCGTTGCGGATATGCTTGCATTGCGTAAAATTGCTAAAAAGGTGCTGCAAGATCTTCCCCTGTTTAAGGCCCCCGTGCGCCGCGGCGCCTTCTCTGCACCGGGACGCGGGCCCGGGCTTCCTACGCGCAAGCAGGCGACAGGTTAAGGCGGGACGCGCGAGCCTGCGCTCTGCAGCCGCGTTCTTTTGCTTGCTCCAAAGGGGCGGTTACAAAAGAGAACAGTGGAGAGCGGTTTCAACCTGATCGTCATTATTACATGCATTACATGGTGATTTCGCGGGCATCATGATTGGTGACGGGTGGTGATCGCCAAGAGGGTCCGAGTCGTCGCTGCTGCTTTCTTGCGGGAGCCTGAGATCATCGGCGTCATCAAGAACGATGCAGTAGATGTCGCATTTCCTGATCTCTCGTGTCCGCGAAAGCCACGATGAAGTTGAACTTCGTTCACGCCGATCCCCGAAAATCGATGATCGCATCATCGCTGACGATCGCGAGCTGACGAAACTTGATTGAAGATTCGCGGCTTCGGTCTCGTCTCGAACCATCGATCGTTTCGCAGGGAGTTCTTCTTTCATCAATCACATTCACAAAGCAATCCAAAGTCATTGGCGACATGATGTCAAGGGCGGGAATGTGGAAGCCGCATCAGCCTGCTACTACGTTGGTACGTACGTACGTAGTACTGCGAAAGATGGCGGTCATCGCTCCATGGATTTGGGTTGACTTCGACATGCGCAAGCGCATCTTCGGCAAGTGGAGGAGGACCGGCACTCCGGGAGCGGTGCAGCTTGCCAGTGCTTGACGCGCAAGCTCGACCCTCTGCTCGATCGAGGCGACATCGCTCCGCTCGAGCCGCTCGAGCGCTCGAGGCCTGCGCAACCCCAATTTTACGAGACTCCTAGCGTGCCCCCCGGCGGCGGCGCCCGCGACCTCACATGTCAGACCGCCTCGCGCTCGCCGCTGCTCGCCGGGCCCGCTGCGGACGCGCGCGCCGCGCCGGGCCGGGCCTGCGGGCTGCCACCCGCGCGGAGCCGCCGTCACCGGCTCGCGCGGGATCGGCACCGAGATGGCCGCGAACGGCGAAGGCGCCGGCGCGGGCGACGACGACGTCGAGGCCCAGCTGGCGGCCTTCGAGGCCGACGTCGCGGCGCTCGACGTCGACATTGAGGGCGACGACGAGGATCGCAAGGAGGAGGAGGCCAGCTCTGCCGGAACTCAGCTCCAAGGCCGAGGCCGCGCCGAGACGCAGGAGGATGCGAATGCGCAAATGCCCGCGGCCTCGGCCTCGTCCTCGACGTTGACGTCGACTACGGCATCCGCCGTCGCTGCCGGCCCTGCGCTGACCGAAGGGAATGCGCCCGCCGCGACGGAGACATCATCGGTTGCCGCAATGGCGCAGCCGACGCTAAATAAGGAGTATATTGCGGCGCTCGAGTCGCGCGCGAGCCAACAACAGCAGCGCCGCATGGGCTCGTATTCCGCCGAGGACGAGGCCGGCGACGCTGCAACGAGCCGCGAGACACCCAAGCAACCAGGCGAAGAAGAAACCAAGCCAAGCGAGAGCGGATCCCGCGGCCAGAAACGCGCGCTACGCGTAGGTGCTACCGGCCGGTTCGAGGACAAGACGCTCGACCAGTGGCCCGAAAATGATCATAGACTATGGGTCGGCCAGCTGGGCAACGACGTCAACGACAAACTGCTCGCGAGCAAGTTCCATGACTACAAGAGCTTCAACATGGCGCGCGTGATCCGCAACCGCAAGACGTTCGAGTCCAAGGGGTACGGCATTGTGAGCTTTGGCGACCCGATGGAGATGGTCCGCGCGATGCGCGAGCAGCAGGCCAAGTACTGCGGCTCACGCCGCATGCAGATCCGCCGCAGCCGCGCCGAAGAGCGCGACTTGTCCACTGTACAAAAGAAGAACAAGAAGCGCAAGCAGGCGATGCGGCGCTTTGGCGCCATGTAGAAAGAACCTGCCCTCTGATATTCATTCCACTGTCCTCTCCTTTCCAATTTTCTTTTCCTAGTGCCAAGCTGGCCGCCAGCGACCGATTGGCGCTCAAGCTTTCCGAAAGATCGGGCAAAGATCCCATTCGTGATGATAGTGGACCTTGCCGTGGATGTGGACACGCCACGGCGTCGGAGCCAGGAACCGAGCCCCACCTCCAGACGGATGGTCTGACGTCCACGGAGTTTTGTTTATTTCAAGTGTGCCGCATCGATCAAAGGATCCGGCTCGCTCGCCGCCCGCCCGTGGTGGGGCTACCAACCGTGTTCGTTTGCATTTTCATCATTCATCATCCTGGAGATCGCTGTATATATGTGTACGTACGTACGTACGTACTATGTCGTGATCCAGGGTGTCCTTGGACCTTTTCGCCCGGCTACGTACGTGCGTAGGGGACGTACGCCGCTGGCCTGCGAGCAGCCTACGTACTGGCGCGCAGGTCCCAGGGCAGCTCGAATAGTCTTCTGTAGATCATGATCATCGCGGTCGAACTGTGGGGGCGCCCAAAAGGTCCGCCGTGGGGCGCGGCAAGAGGCCTCCGACGGTGGTCCCATCCGTCGACCGGCGGCGCTCCGCGAGCGTGGTTGGCGTGTCCGAGTCCGAGCGAAGCGAGCCTGCTCAATCAAGGCCCGCCCGCTTTGCTCGCTTTGTTTATATATGACTGAAATGTGGGCGGAGCTGGGCTGGTGACGACTAGGCCTAGGCGAGATTTGGCAACCTCGTGTGGACGACGAGAGGCGCGCTGCGCGTAGGCAGAGGACCCTTTGATCTCTGTGTCTGCGAATCATCGTGAAACGTGCAAAAGGGCAATTGATTGAAGGCATTCTCCAATTTGGGCCGAGCTCCCCGCCGGCTGCAGGCAGACCTCGCTCGTTACCAAACCCTCGCGTCTGCTCCGGCTGCAGGCAGGCAGACCTCGCAGGGCAGGGGACAAAATGGAGAAGCGACGCATCGAAAAGGGTCGCGTGGACGATCTCGTCCTGATTGAGGAGGTGACCCAAGATGAGATTGTGTCGACGCTGAAGCGGCGCTTCGATGCGAAGCAGATTTACACGTACATCGGCACGGTGCTGCTGTCGGTGAACCCGTTCAAGACGATCCAGGGCCTGTACGGGGAAGACATGATCAGCAAGTACGAGGGCAAGATGAACTACGAACTGGCCCCCCACGTGTACGCGGTGGCCGAGAACGCGTACCGTTCAATGATGCGCTCCAACCAGAACCAGTGCGTGCTGGTGTCGGGCGAGAGCGGCTCGGGCAAGACGGAAGCGACGAAGCGCGTGCTCGAGTTCGTGGCCGCCGTGAGCGGCGCCGGGTACGCGGGCATCAAGGACGCCCTCTTGAACAGCAACCCGCTGCTCGAGGCCTTTGGCAACGCCCGCACCCTGCGCAACGACAACTCGTCGCGGTTCGGCAAGTACATGGAGGTCCTCTTCGACTACAAGGGCGAGCCGGTGCAGGGCTCGATCTCGAACTACCTTTTGGAGAACCCGCGCGTGGTGGCGCACGCCGCGGGCGAGCAGAACTTTCACATCTTCTACATGGTGCTCGAGGGCATGCCGGCGGCGCAGAAGAAGGACCTCTTCCTGGACGGCCTGTCGGCCCGGGACTTTCGGTACATTGGCGAGGAGCGGCCGGCCTCGCAGCGGAGCGCGACGCCAGACTTTGAGGGCATCGACCGCGCCATGGACGGCGTAGGGCTGACGCAGGCGCAAAAGTCCAACCTGTACCGCATCGTGGCCGCCGTGCTGTGGACGGGCCAGATCGACTTCCAGGACGACCATGCCGCCGGCGCGGACAGCGGCAAGACGGGCAGCAAGGTGGATCATGGCGGCGCGAGCGGGGAAGCGCTCAAGCACGCAGCGACCCTGCTCGGCGTGGACGCCAAGGTGCTGGAGCGCGCCTTAGTGATGCGCAAAATCGTGACGCGCGGCGACGCGGTGGACAAGGTGCTCCACAAAGAGGAGGCCTACGAGACGCGGGACGCGCTGGCCAAGGCGCTTTACGCGCGGACGTTCGAACTCGTGGTGGCGTGGATCAACCTCGCGATGCGCAACGCGGACCTCATGGAGGACCGCAACTACAGGCGCAACAGCTACCGCAAGTACACGAGCATCGGCGTGCTCGACATTTACGGGTTCGAGATCTTCGAGCAGAACAGCTTTGAGCAGCTCTGCATCAACTACTGCAACGAGAAGCTCCAGCAGCTCTTCATCGAGCTGACACTGCGCGCGGAACAGGACGAGTACGCGGCCGAGGGCATTGAGTGGGAGCACATTCAGTACTTTAACAACAAGACGGTCTGCGACCTGATCGAGGCGAAGAAGAAGCCGCACCCCGGCATCTTGGCCCTGGTGGACGAGGAATGCTCGCTGCTGGGACGCGTGGACGACCTGACGCTGCTCAAGAAGCTGGATAAGACGCTGCGAGAGCACGCGCACTACGAGGAGGTCAAGGTCAGCCCGCACCACTTTGTAGTCAAGCACTACGCGGGCAACGTCAAGTACACGGCGACGGGCTTCCTGGACAAGAATCGCGACACGCTGTGGCGCGACCTGGTTGAGGCGCTCGGGGCCTCGTCGCTCGACTTTGTGCGCGACCTCTTTCCCGAGGCCAAGGAAAAGCGCGACCAGAAGAAGCCGCCGACGGCAGGCGACAAGTTCCGGCGGCAAATCCACGAGCTCATCGCCACGCTGCAGCTGTGCAACCCACACTACATTCGCTGCATCAAGCCGAACGAGAAGAAGCTCGGCGGGCTCTTCGAGGAGGACCGCGTGGCCGACCAGGCGCGCTACCTGGGTCTCCTGGAGAACGTCCGCGTGCGGCGTGCCGGGTTCGCGCACCGCAAGCCGCTCGACGAGTTCGTGCACAGGTACAAGATGCTCTCGCGCAAGACGTGGCCAAATGGGAGCGGGGACGTGCGCGGCGACGCGCGGCACATCCTGGAGGCGGCCGGGATCGACGAGGACGGCTACCGCTTTGGGTCTACCAAGGTCTTCGTGCGCAAGCCCATGACGCTGTTCGCGCTGGAGGACATGCGCGAGACCAAGCTGCAGGCACTCATCTCCACGATCCAGGTGGCGTTTCGGGCGTGGAAGGCGCGCAAGATGCTCAAGGAGCTGCGGGACCGCTCGATGAGCCTCTTCAGCGGCATGAAGCGCCGCGGCGGCTCGTTCCGCGTACTTTCTGGGCGACTACATCCGCGTCAAGGAGCATCCGAGCGTCGTGGAGGCGGTGGGGGGCGAGCAGGTCCTCTTTGCGGACACGGTGGACAAGATCAACCGGAGCTGCAAGGTGCAGGTGCGCCTCTGCGTGCTGACGACCTCGCAGCTGCTGGTGCTACGCGCCAAGCCGGACAAGCTGCAAAAGGGCGCGTACGAGTTCGCAGGGATCTCGCGCAAGATCGCGCTCTCGAGCCTTTCCGTCGCGACGCTCTCGACCTTTGCGGACGGCTTCGTGGCGCTCGACGTTGCGAACCGCGCGCAGCCGACGGTCTTCTTGCACTCGCCGCGCAAGGCGGAGATCATCACGCTGCTCAAGGGCCAGTGCCCGGGGCTCGAGCTGCGTTTCCAGGACAACTTTCAGTACGTCTCCTTCAAGCCGTCGCTCTTCGGCGGGCGCTCCACGACGGGGCCCACCGAGCAGCGCACGCTCGTCTTCAACGAGTCGAACGCGACCCCGGCGGACGCGCCCATGCCCAAGCTCGCGTACGCCAAGGCCAAGAACGCCGTCAGCATTCACATCCCGCCCACCATGGGCTCGCGGGCGCTCATCCAGCTCTCGCACGCCGCCTAAAAGAGCAGGGAGAAGCAGGCAGGGTCCAGGAAAGCGGTCTCCAGGACTCGTGGTTCGCAAACTTAGGCTCAAGATTGAAGAGATCTTTCGACAAAATTTGGAACATCCTCAATGATACTATCTTTTTGGATCTTGAACGGAACGCGACTTCAATCTCAGGCTGAGTCCGGAGCCCTTTGCAAAGATCGAAATTCGTGGCGGCGCTTTTCGACGAGCACTGCGCGCGCCGAGGCCCCGCGCGCGAACCCTTGGCTCGCCGGGAAGCCTTGCGTGCCGCCGACGCGAACCGGTGTCCGTCGGAAGACCGCAGGCCCGCGCTGGACGGCCACCATGAGCGCGTCGTCGTCATCGTCGTCGTCGCTGCCCGGCGTGGACGCCGAGATGCTCGCAGCAGCGTCCGGCACGCTCAAGCTCTTCATCGACGGAGAGTACGTAGAGGCCAAGAGCCTCTCGCAGCGCGAGATCGTGAACCCGTATTCCGAAAAGGTCATCGCCAAGGCGCCCGAGGCGAGCGCCGAAGATGTCGAGGCGGCCGCCGCGGCCGCGCGCAAGGCGCAGGACGTCTGGGCCGGGCTCGGCGGCGCAAAGCGCGCAGAGTACATGCGCGCCATCGCGACCGAGCTGGTCGCGCGCAAGGCCGAGCTCAGCGAGCTCGAGACGCTCAACAATGGCAAGCCGTACCCGGAGGCCGAGTGGGACCTCGACGACTGCGCCGCCTGCTTCAACTACTACGCCGGGCTCGCCGAGGAACTCGACAAGGACCGCGGATGCAAGTCGGTCGACGTTGGCGACGCCGATTATGCATGCTCGATCCGTCAAGAGGCCGCCGGCGTGGCCGGCCTCGTGCTCGCCTTCAACTACCCGTTGCTGCTCTTTTGCTGGAAGGTCTGCCCGGCGATCGCCGCCGGATGCACCTGCGTCGTCAAGCCCAGCGAGTACACGCCGCTCACGGTCCTGGCCCTCGGCCGCACGCTGCAAAAAGTTGGGCTCCCGGCCGGTGTCGTAAATATCGTCACCGGCAGCGGCCCCACCGGCTCGGCCATGGTCGCCTCTCCCCAGATCGACGTGCTCTCGCTGACCGGCTCGCCGGCCTCGGGCGCAATTGCCGGGAGCGAGGCCGCCAAGCGCCTCAAGAAGATGGGCCTCGAGCTCGGGGGCCACAGCGCCGCCATTGTCCACGCCGACGCCGAGCTCGACAAGGCCGCCGAGTGGGTCTGCTTCGGCTCGTGGTGGACAAATGGCCAAATCTGCAGCTCCACGACCCGCCTGCTCGTCGACGCCTCCATCGCGGACGACTTCATCGCCAAGCTCAAGGCCATCGGGGACAAGATCCGCATGGGCGACCCGATGGACAAGGAGACCAAGCTTGGCCCGGTCATCTCTCGCAAGCAGCAGACCCACGTGCTCGGCCTCGTGGAGCGCGCCGTCGCCGAGGGCGCCGAGCGCGTCTTTGGCAACCAGCCCACCTCTGGGGAGGGATTCTTCATCGCGCCCACCGTGCTGCGTCTCACGCCCGGCGACACCTCCAATGTCGCGTGGACCGACGAGATCTTCGGCCCGGTGCTCGTGGCGCAGACCTTTTCGTCAGAGGAGGAGGCCATTGCGCTCGCCAACGACTCCAAGTACGGACTCGCCGGCGCCGTCTTCTCCACCGACGAGGCCAAGCTCGACCGCGCCACGCGCGGCCTCAAGGCCGGCATCGTGTGGAACAACTGCTCGCAGCCTTGCTTCTGCCAGCTCCCCTGGGGCGGCCGCAAGCTCAGCGGTGTCGGCCGCGATCTCGGCGAGTACGGCCTCGCCAACTATCTTGAACCCAAGCAAGTGGTCCAGTACAAGTCGGACGCCCCGCTGGGATGGTACTGCTGAAAGCCGTCCACGGGCCTGAGCAGGGACGCCTTCCAGGCTCGGGAGAAGAAGGAAGGCTTACATACACGTCTTCTTTCCTCACATTATCAAATCTGTCACCCTTCGTCCTCTTTTTCCGCACCCGCGAGGCGCTCGCGAGCTTGCAGCGCGACACCGCCTGCTCAGTCGTCGCCCAAGACGCCCATGCTCCCGAGACCGCCCATACCCGCAAACCTTGGACCGGGATCGCGACCGCTGTTCAGGGAATCAAAGGCGCCGCGGCCCCCCATAGCGCCGCCGCGACGACTCGAAGCCATCTTGCCGCGCTGTGGGCCAGCCCCGCTACGCGCATCGAGGAACTTGCGCAGGTCCGCATCGATGCCGCCAAAGTCGCCGCCAGGCCCGCCCATGCCGCCCATGCCGCCCATGCCGCCCATGCCGGGAAATTGGCCCGGGAAACCTGAGCTAGCCCGCGTGTTCTTCCTGGCGCGCGAAAACTGCCAGAGAAAGACCGCCACCACGGTCCCCACGATGAGCGGGCCGCGAACCCAGTTAAAGTCCTTCTTTGGCTCCTCGTACGGCAAGATCGCATCGTAGACCTGCACCGCGGCTTCGGCCCCGGTCGTGCCGGCGAGCATAAAGTACCGCGTCTCGCGGGCAGCGCCCGTCTGGCCGAGGGCAACAAGCACTGGCGGCGCCGCAGCATCAAGAGACTCTGGTTCTAGTAAGTGTGCGAGCAGGAACTTGGCCGGACGATTGACCGTATTCGTCGCGTTGAAGACGCAGAGCACGTTGCCCACGCGCGCCAGCAGGTATCCGGTCACTGTGGCGACGCGCACCGGTCCTCGAGGAGGCAAAACCGCCTGCTCGCCGCGCGCTTGCAAGAAAGCCACCGCGTGCTGATAAACTGGAATTTTCCGCGCCAGCCGGCACACGACGCCCCCGTTTGACTTCTCCCCTTCTTTGGGTCGCATGCGCGTGTTGTACACGAGCACCTCGCCGTGGGCCGTGCCCGCGTATACTAGGACCGACGAAATTGCATCGTAGGCCAAGTCCACGACTGCCGTCCCGCGCACGCCTTCGCACATTTTGCGCGAGCGCACGAGCGAGACGGTGTTCGCCAAGGTGACGTGGTCTCCGTCCGAAAGAGCGACCTGGTTCCCGTTTGTAGCCGCTGTCGTGAGCGGCTTCGCGCCCTCGTGCACGAGCTCGCCGCTCAGCGCGCCGTCGCGTCTGTAGCTGCGCACCAGGCCGTTCGCCCCACCGACGAGGATCGTCGGCGTCTTTCGTGAGCTAAAGGAAGCCGTCAGCACTACGCTGGAGCACCCGGACGGGTGATTGTCGCTCCCGGCGCAAAGCTCGAGCGTGTCCCTGAGCCCGAGCGCAAACCCGAGTCCCGTGCTCGACATCTTGGCCGGCGGGACGTTTTCCGACCCCACGAGAAGATGCCCTTGGCAGCTCACGCTCAGGTTGAATGCCAGCGCAGTGCCGTTGTCATGCACAAGGTACACAAAGGGCTGCGAGCCGGAGAGCGCAAGCACCGATACGGGCACGGGCGCGCCGGCAGGCACCATTTGTCTGCCAAAGACCTGGTCCCCCGTCAGCATATCAAAGACCGAAAGCACGCCCTCGGCGTTGAGCTGCAGCAGCAGAGCCAAATGGCCATGATAGCCGGCATCGGACAGCATTCTTGACCGAGAGCCCTTTGCCGAGATCGTGAGCGTCTCCGTGTCAATAACATCGGCGGCCGGAATGCTGGACCGCTCCACAAAGTAGGACTCGAAGAACTCGTGCTGCTCGCCATCGTTCGAGGCCGCAGCACCAGTTTCGCCGCCAGCGTCCACTGCCTCTGCAGTCGTGCGCCCAGCAAGTGGCGCGACGGACTCAAAGAGCCGGCTGATCTGCGCGCTGTCAAAGGATCGGGGATGAGCGTCCGAAACAATCTTGCGGACGCGCTCGAGCGCCGCGAGCCTGCGTTCATGCGCGGCAATGGCGGCCCGAGTCTCCTCCAGTTCGCGCGCGATGACATCCAAAAGCCCCGTCGTTGCGTCGCGGTCCTCGGACGCCTCGTGCTCCTCCTTCACCTCCTCGAGCGTTGTTGCTGGTGGAGGCTTCCCGACAGGCCCTGCTTCGCACTGGGCTTCTTCAAGGTCAAGGTCGACGTCGGCGACCTCGATCTCTGCCGCGACCTCTGCGGAGGCGCTCTGGAGCACCGCGACGAGGACGAAGAGCGCCCAGACGAGGCTCGAGACGCGCCTCGCGCTCGCCGTCCTCGTCGCCATCCTCGTCATCTTCGCTCCGGCGGCCGCGGGCCTGGGCCGCGCGCGCGCGGGGGCGGGGAGGCGGCGGGCGGCGGGCTTCGGGCCGCGCCGGCGGGCTGCTCTCCGGGCGCCGCGCGACGCCGTCGGCGGTATGAGGGCCGCCGATACGAGAGCGGAGCGTTATCGTACAGCGCATGTACGATAACGCCTCGGCCCTCGATGTCCCAAAAATGGCAGGGATGTTGAAGACTGATGCATGCGTGCGTGCGTGCGTGCGTGCAAGGCGTGATGAACCTCGGACGTGCCCTGCATCTACGACGCTGCGAGAGGAGGAGCAGCAGCTCAGGATTGACTGTGAACTCCAGCGCCGCGCGCGCCCAACCGTAACCGCTGTTTGCGCAACGCAATTCCATCCACCGTTACGTTCCTCGCGGTTTCACCGGACAAACTCCGCCTGTAAGTTCCGGACTTCCCTGCTTTCTCCGCGCTGCGTTTCAACGGCTCAGAACTTCTTCAATACCCCTTTTTGTCTCTCCCCCTTCTTGCAAGATCTCGTTGGAAAAAGGGGCAGTCTGGACCTCTCGGCTAAACCGGGCAAACACCGCGCAGGGCGCAGCGGGCGGGCCCGCAAGTGGAGAACGGGCACGGCAACAAGTGAAGAATGGGCCCCGCAAGTGGGCGGAGCGGCCCCGCAAGTGGAGAATAGGGGGCAAAAATAGCGCGCCGCCGCTGCACGCGATGCCTTCAAATTCTTTCAAGACGTCCAGACCAACTCCGCCCGCTCGTCCGCTCCTCCGCCGTCGCGCCCGCCCGCTCGCCCGCGCGCGCGCTGCACAGCCTGCGCTGCGCTGCGCCGCCGCCCCGCCCGCGGTGTCCCGCCCTCCCGCCTCCGTCCGCCCGCGCGGGGATCGTGACCTCGCCGGACGACGACGACAACGACGACGACGACGACGAGGACGACGACGGCGACGGCGACGGGGAGGACCACGACGACCGCGAGGGGGACGATAACGGCAGCAGGGCAGCAGCGGCCGACCGGCCCTGCGATATTGGCGAGGAACCGGATTTGCAACAAGTAGGGGACCAGCGCGAGGGGCTGAGGGCCGAGGCTGAGGGCCCCAAGGCAAAGCGAGAGACGCCGCGCGCCCACGCGCGCGGCTGGGACACGAAGGTCGCGCTGGCGAGCCCGTTGTGCGCGTGATTGGTTGACTGATTGATTGGCTGATCGATTGCTTGCCTGCTTGCTTGCTGGCAGATAATAGAGCTCGCCAAGATGCAGAACGGAAGATCCAGGAGCGAGGCCGCCTCCGCGCAAAAGACGGTGGACCCGAGGAGCAGCGAGGATGACGAGGACGACGACGGCCCCGAGTATAGTCTGCGCAAGCGCAACAAGGATGGAAAGTCGGTGACGCGCAAGAAGCGCGACCTGGAGCCCGTGCTCACCTTTGGCAAGGGCTGGTCTATCCCGCCGCTCCCGGACAAGGGGGACATGCGCGGACTGTCCAAGTCGCAGGTGAAAAAAGACCTCAAGCTCATCTCCAGGACGATGGAGCCCGACATCCTCGAAGACATGTCCGTGCGCTGCGACGGCGAGAACGCATGGGCGTCCTTTGTCGCACAGTCCTCCACGCGGGGGTCCACAACCAGGGAGATGAACGCGCGCTCAGGGATCTTCTTTGACGAAGACGACGACGACGAAGACGATGAGGACGAAGCCGCCGACGAGGACGGCGGCAACGAGAGCGACAAGGGAGGCGCGAGCAACAGCAGCAGTAGCAGCAGCAAGTCCAGCGGTGGAAAGAAGTCCTCCAAGAGCGGCCGGCGCCCCGGCGCGAAGCGCCGCGCTCGTCCCGTGGCAGACGTGCGAAGGGCCTACACGCAGACCAAGCGGATCGGGTCGACGAACTTTTACTACCCTTTCAAGAAGATGAAGGAGTGGGAGGAATTGCACAACTACCTCGACTTTGTCAACGAGCAGACTTATTTATCGGCACGGAACGCTTTCGTGCAGAAGATGGCCATGCTGCTGAAAAAACGAGAGCAGCAGCAGGCCGTGCTAGACGGGCTGCACAAGGTTTACGCGGATCGGCTTTCGAGCGTCCTCGCCCTGGAAGCGGGCATCCAGGGCACCGCCCCGCTGCTCGACAACGTGCTTCAGCACGTCGCGTACTATAAGGACCGCGCCGACCTGGCGCTGCGCGAACTGAACGGGGAGAGCGGGCAGAGCGCCGTGGCCGCAATCTCCACGGGCACCAAGTCGTCCCCGCGGTCTCGCGCGCAGCCACGCTCCAAGTCCAATAATGCGGCAGCAGAGGCGGCGGCTTCGGCCATGGACGTGGACGACGTCGCCGACGACGACGACGACGACAACAATGCAAATGACGCAAAGGCTGCTGGCAGTGAGGTCAACATGACGACGGCGCAAAAGCTTGCCGAGCTTCGCGCCGTGCACACGCCGTACGGGCCAGGCATCCTGCACGCCGTGCGAGCCGACGGCTTCCTCGTGGTCAAGGTGGACTGGGGCGCGACCGTATTCATGAAGGCGACTGCGCTGACGCGGTCGAGCCTGGACCACCTTGCAGAGCACGGCTCGGCGCTGTGCGACACCCTGGAAGACCTCTTGTCGGAGCGCGCAGAACCGACGCCGGTGAATCGCCGCCCGGTCATGTACACACGGCCCGACTACGGCCCGCCTCGAGGGGTCCCGCTCTTCCTCAGCCCGCTGAGCAACGACCCCAGCTTTGCGCTGCCCGCCGCGACGCCACTGGACCCGGTCGCGCTGACTCGGCTGTATCGCAGCAAAAACGTGCTCGCCACCCATGTCACGCGGGACTTTGCGCAGGAGCAAGAATTCGAGGCCGCAGATCTAGACCTGCGGCATCGCTCGCGAGAGCAGGACCTCGAAGCCATCCCCTACTCGTGGGGGAGCACCGATTCGACGCCATGGGGGCCCGCGGGGTGTGGGATCCCGCGTGCCGCCATGGACGCCTGGGAGGCCGACCGCATCGAGATTGCAAGGCTTCGCTCCGACGCGCTCCAGATGCAACGCAAGCTCGCGCACACGACCGCCTGCCTGCGGACCCGCGACAAGACCGTCGAGGAAGAGCACAAGGCTCAGCAGCGACTTATGGCGCAGCTCCACGAAGCGCGCACGCAGCTCGCGCTCGCCGCGGCGGCAGGGGACGACGCCAGCAGCAGAAATGGGTCCGACGGGCATTCCGTGGAAGGCGCGCCGCCGCGCGGGGGCCAGTCTTCGCCGCAGCGCAAGCGACCGCGGCGCGCGCGGAGCGGCAGTAAGGCCGACGTCTCGGACGATACCGAGACCAAGAGCGCGGGCACGCCCAACGCGGCGGCGCTCGTATTCAATGGCAGCGACAACGGCGGCGAAGAGGCATCCGTAACGGCGCGAGCCGCGACGCGGCGCCGCACGCAGCGGGTTTCCTGATTAGCAAAGCACCTAGGCATGATGAATGAACAACACCAAGCAAGCATCGAAACATCTGTTGTCACACGTTGGCGGTTGCCGCGGTGGTGATGGAGAGCGCCGCAAAGCACCATCCGGTCATTGTGACGATCCCCAGCATGTACTGGTTGACCATGCCGAGGCTAATAATCTGACCCTGCGCCGGCGGCGCGCAGAGCGCGCACATGTTGGCCGTGGGCACAAAGCACTCGAAGAATAGAATAATCAGCAGGAGCTGGTCCTTCGGGAAGAGGTCGAGGGCGAGGTACATGAGCACGAAGGAGATGCCCGGGATGATGAGCGTGCGGCCCAGCACGAAAACGAGAAGAGTCCTGCGCGAGATGCCCATGACCTCCTCGTCGCCGCCCATGAGGTCGCTGTACCGCGTCTTGACGAGCTTGGACCCGATGAGCGTCGAGAGCGCGAGCATGATGACGGATACCAGGCCCGGCGCGAAGAGTCGCAGCACGCTGATGAACGGCGTGGCGACGGTGTTCTCGCTAAAGAGAAAGGACTGCAGCGGAGGGACGACGGCCACGATGATGGCGAGGATCTGCGACGACACCGCGGGCTGCGCGATCGTCCTTCGCAGCACCAGAGGCCAGTCGATGCGCTCTGCGACGACCTCTTGGCTCGTCATCGTGGAATTTGCAGCGCCAGGCCCGCCTTCGACGGTCGTGGACGCTGCCGTCGTCGTCGTCGTCGTCGTCGTTGTCGTTGTCGCCTGCGGGTCGGCCGCCGTCACCTGGAGCCCGTCCGTGCCCCGTGTCGCGGGCGCGTGCGGCTCGTGCGCGCGAAATGACGTCGCCGTCGGGGCGCTTGGGTTTGGTGATTCCGCCTCGCCGTCGACAATCGAGGCCTCGGCCGCGGGCGGCGCAGCGGGATGCGGGGCAGGGAGCGCGAGCTCTTCGCCCTCGCCTCGTGCGGCGGCGGCGGCGTCGTCGTCCTGGTCCCTGCCGGAATGGACCTCCATCTCGACCATGACGCGCGTCGGCGGGCAAGTCTGCGTGCTGCAGGAGCCGTCCTCGTCCGTGGCGCGCTCGGACGAGGCGAGGATCGTGGCCGTCGCGAACATGAGCGTGTTGGGGACAATGATGTAGATGAAGAGGTACAGCTGGCCGCGCTCGGTGCACTCGTCCACCGTGAGGAAGTCGCCCTCGCTCGTCGCGGCCATGGACGGCGGCTTGCGGATGTTGCCGCCGGCGCAGACCGCGCTGATGAAGACGAGCGGCAGCGCCATGATGTTGGGGAAGGTCATGGAGTACACGAACCACTTGCGGAACTTGCGCGAGGGCCTGGCCAACGGCGCGAGCAGCATGCCCAGCACAAAGTTAACCCCGAGGAAGACGATGCCCATGACCGCGAGCACCCAGACCTCCGCAAAGAGCGCGCGGTCGACGCCCTCTCCGAGCCGCACGAAGAGCAGCGCCGGCGAGTACACCCATTTCGCCAGCCACGATAGCGTGTTGGACGCCCTCTCGTCGAGCACGCCCTGGCGCACGAGCCAGGCCCCGGACCCGAGCACCACGAAGACCGGCACGATCGCCTTGACGCTCGTCCAGAGCAGGTCCGCCACGTCCGTCATGCTGCAGTGCAGTGCAGGCCAGTGCAGTGCAGTGCAGTGCACGCAGCGCGTGGGGCAATTCGATGGCGCCCGCGCGGCCGCCGGCGCCCGGCGCTGGCGTCGGAATGCGGGTCTGGTTGGCGAAGTACCCGTCATGAGAGTAGTGGTACGTACGTACGTACGTACGTACGTACGTACGTACACAGTATGTAGTTCACGCCGCGGGACATGAGCAAATGGACACGAGTCACAAGCATTTTGGTCACAAGACTCGGCTCCAGCTCCCGGGCCGTCGAGACGAGACGAGACGAGACGCCGGATAATTAGTGCCGGCAGCTTGCCGTGCAGGGCAGGCACAATGATCAGCACAATGCGGCACGCATCGGCGTGGGACTGACGAACGAACGAACAGTCCGAGGAGCCCGAGTCATTGGAGTCAAGGCTGGCCATGATGGCGATGACGCGGGCGTACCCACGTAGTACGCACGTACGTACTACGTGGTACCCGGGTACTACGTACCACGCACGCACGAGCGTGCGTGCACGAGGAGGGCAGAGCGAGCGAGCGCGAGAGCAAGCAAGCAGCGCAAGCTTTCGCCTCGAAGAAGCGAGATCAGCTTTTGGAGATGAATTGTTGGAGATCAGCAATGACGACGACGACGACAACGACGACCACGACGACGACGTGGCGGAAATGTTCACGTGGGACATCATCTTCATGACCTGCTCAAGGTTCTGGGGAGACCGATGATGATCATGACCGCAACGGCGTTGTCGATGGTCGGCCGAGCATCGCGGTCGAGGTCGGCGATGACGAGGCCGGCGATGACGAGGTCGTTGAGTACGACGACGAGACGATATCCGCCCAGAACGCCAACGTCGAGGCGGCCAGCCTGAGCAAACTCGCGGCGGCCGGCTTGCTTCCGGCGCGCAGGGCGGACGCGCGCGCAGGCGGACGCCGGCGGACGCCGGCGGCGGCGGCGACAGGGCGGCAGGCCTGCAGCATGGGCAACTCGGACAGCCGCGCCGAGTTTCGCGGCCTCGTGGAGACGATCATGGACGTCGACGACGCCGAGACGAGCGCGCTCGGCGACGGACACCCCGTGTGGGAGCGGTTCTGGGGCGTGGAGACGGCGGAGCGCGACGTCTTCGAGTTTGTCCAGCCGGACGACGTGCGCAGGCTGCTGCAGAACCCCGCAGGGGTGGCCAGGATCCAGACCATCCTGACGCAGGCCGTCGCGCAAATGGAGCACGGCCTTGACGAGGAGAAACTGTCCACGGCTTCGTACGCCAAGCTGCTCAACGCCATTCGCATCACGACGCGGCTCCTCCCCTTTGTGCTGGAATCTTGCGCGCAGCCGCACATTTTTTCGGTCTTCTGGTCCGCCGCGCCCGCCCCAGCCGCGGAGGAGAACCCCGCGGCCGCCGCAGACGACGCCGCGGACGACGCCGCAGAGGCCGGCGGGTCCTCCCGGCGCGGCGCTGCCCGGTGTCTCGCGGAGCGCCTGCTGCGCTGCACGGGCCGACTCGCCTTCTTGCCAGGATTCACGCTCCCCAGCCACATCGACAAGCCCGACGAGGCCGCCGATGTAGAACCGAGCGGGGATGATGATTCGCTCCTGGAAGGGCTGCAAAAACATATCATCTGGTGCGACGGCATCGGGAGGGCACCCGGGCCGTCGGGCCTCTTTTCTGGCCCCGTCTTCCGCGGGCTCAACAAGAACCGCTACGAGGTCCTCAAGCTGCTCATGGTGTCGCAGAGCGAGATCCTGTACTCGCCCCCCTCGCAGTGTGAGCCGGAGCAGAACCCCTGGATCAAGTTCGTCTCGCTCACGGACGTCGGCGACGGCCTCCCGTTCGCCCGGGAGCTCTTTTGCTCGCTCATCAACACCGTCTGCCGGCACGACGCGCTCGGCTGGGGCATTCCCTACAGCAATGCAATCGTCTCGGGCGAAGAGGACAACCGCTTCGCGGACCTCTGCTTGCACAACCTGCTCATCTTTCTCGAGGTCAACTCGTGGGCGAACCTGCACCGCCGCATGCTTGGCGATATCTCGAGCCCAAGCGACTTTGCCTTTCTCTACGAGAACCTCGCCCGCCTCCTGGAGACCGTGCTGAGAGCCCAGAGCACCTACCTTCCCGGCTCGCAAAAGGGCATCGACTCATACCAAGAAGTCCTCGTGCTTCTGTGGAAGATCTTTGACAGCAACAAAGAGTTCATCGACTACGTCTTGCGGCGAGGGGACGTTGGGCGGATCGTACGCCCCATCTGCTTCTTTCTCTGGCGGGGCCGCAAGCGCGAGTCCGACATTGGGCTCACGCATATTTGTACTTTCGTCGCGCTCCTACTCAGCGGGGAGCGGAACTTTGGTGTGGCGCTCAACCAAGAGGTAAAGGATCTTCCCTACCTGGATGGCGCGCCGCGCATGTCCAAGATTACCCACGGCGACCTGCTCGTCATTGTGCTGCACAAGATCATCGTGGACGGCGACCAGCGCCTGCACTCGCTGTACAACTGCTTCTTCACCATTCTGAGCAACATCTCGCCCTACATCAAGTCCTTTGGCCAGCTCGCCTCCACGCGGCTCACGAGTCTCTTTGAGCGCGTTTCCTCGCGTCACTTTCTGTGTCGGGCCGAGAATAACTACCAGTACGTCTTCTTCATGCTCGACCTCTTCAACAACGTCATCCAGTATCAGTTCGAGGGCAACGCCCGCCTCGTGTACACACTCGTTCTGAGCCGAGACGCTATTGTGGAGCTTGCGGAGATGAAGTTCGTCGAGCTCGAGCCGTCGTCCTCGCCGGCAACCGCTCCGCAGTTCACGCCCACCGCCGAATGGTTCTCCACCTGGAAGTCCAAGATGCCCATTAGCACGCTCACGCGCATGCTCGACATACTCGTGCCTCAGATCGAGGCGCTGGCCGACGGGGGCGGGGCGTCCGCGCGGGCCGCCGGCGCAGCAGCGGCGCCAGCGTTAGTCAGCATTCGCTCGCTCAACGAGCGCACAGTCCTCGACTTCATTCGCGAGACAACCCTCGTCGGACTCTTGCCCGTCCCGCACCCGATCGTGATCCGCCGCTACCAGCCCAACCAGTACACCACGCTCTGGTTCACCACGTACACGTGGGGCGTCATTTACCTCCGAAACCAGCAGATGCCGCTCTGGGACGGCAACACCATCAAGCTCTTTGCCATCAACCTCATCGCGCAGGACTCCTCGAGCTGACGTTGCATGCGATCTTCGTTGAATGCTGTATTTTGACATCATTTGCCTGCGTGCAAGCCTGCAGGAGGAGGTCTAAAAGCCTCTGCCCCGGCAGCAGCTTGAGAACCTCGGGGTCCGTCTTGCCAAGCTTGCGAGGATTCCCGCAGACTGTGAAGACTCTGCTCGGCCCTTGCATATAGGCCTAGGCTGGCCAAGATTTCTTGCGAAAGCGCTGCAGCCGGGACGTGCAAGAAGGGCCAGGCGTCCTTGTCGCGCGCAGCGGCCGAGCGCGAAGAGCAGAGCTCGGCCTCGAGCGCCGGCGGGCCGTTCGTGGCCCACAGAATGTCCTTACCATACCCTTCAGAACCCCATCGAACGCCAGGAGCGGAGACCGCCGGCACCTGCCGCGCGGGGCAGAGGCCCGGCGCAGAGCCACGCGCCTCCGCGCCCAGAGAAGCTGGCTAGGCGCGGCGACGATGGAGCGCGACCTCGGCGCGCTCATCGCCGCCTTCGTGGGCCCGACGACCTCGGCCGCGC
>KQ758850.1:1183416-1201490 GCA_001462505.1 Aurantiochytrium sp. T66
GGCCGCCACCTGCGCGCGCTCGCGCGGGCGCGCAGGGCGCTGGCGAGGCTAGAGAAGGACCAGCGCAAGGCGATACGCGACGAAGAGGCGAGGGCGCGCACAGAGGAACGCAAGGTGGTCGCCGCCGTCTGCGGCGTGCTCGTGCTCGTGCTCGCGCTGGCGTCCGGCAAGACCGTCGCCAGCGAGTGGGCGGCCACTGGCGCCGCACTCGGGCTCTTCTGGCTGCTCCTCAAGGCGCAGAGCCCGACCAGAGACATTGAGCTGCCCGCGAGGCCGGAGATCCTGCTCCACGCGGCCTCGAAGAGGCACAGCCCGGCGCAGGTCCAGGCTCAGGCGGAACCCGCGCCCCCCGAGGATAGCGACCGGTCGCTGCCGACCTCTGACATCGGCCCGGACAGCGACGCTTCTGGCGGCGCCCCGCGCCAGCAGAGCCCCCCGCGGCACGAGGAATTCGCTTCCACGGAGGACGCGCCCATGGCGACGCCGGCCGAGCCGGGCGAGCCCGCAGCCGAGGCCAAAGCGGTGCCGCAAGACACCAAGGAGCCCCCGCGCAGCGGCCTGGCGAGCACTCTCGCGGACGAAGGCAATGGGTATGACGCGCCGCTCAACGAGGCCAATATGAAGGCGATCGCGGACCTCTACGAAAAGGTACATGCCGAGTTTGACGCACTCGTGGACCAGGTCCCGGCCGACGCCTCCTTCGCCACGTACGAGACGTGCCGTCGATACCTCGTGGCGCGCGAATGGAACGCGAAGGCAGCCGAGAAGCAGCTGCGCGGAACGATCAAGTGGCGCATGGAGACTGAATACGGGGCCGGCGACTTTTTCGAGAGCAGCGCCGCACGGCGAAACCCTTGGGGATGGTCGATGCGACCCGTGGGCTTTTCGTCGCCGCTCGGATGCCCGGTCGCGTACACGGTGTTCTCCCACGCGAACGAGCGACACAATCTTGAGGGAAGCATGGACCACTTGACGCGGCTGCTGGACGCGATGCGGCGCGTAATCCACGAGCGCGCCAGCGAGGGCCTCGTGCCCACGGCGCGCCAGCGCCAGTGGGTGTGGGTCATTGACTTTCACGGCTTCAGTCTGCGCGACAGCAACCCGCGTACGGGAATTCACACGGCGGACCTGCTTTCGCACTACCCCGAATTCCTGAACTGCATCGTGCTTCTGAATGCCCCGGCGCTCTTTAGCGGCCTGTACAAGGTCATGTACCGTCTGGTGGACGACCGCGTGCGTAGCAAGGTCGTTTTCGTGTCGCGAGCCGAGGCCTCCGAAAAACTTTGCGAGCGCTTTGGTCCCGATATCGCTAATTGGGTGCAAGCCGAGTCTGAGCAGAACAAGGCGATGGCGCATCTTGGGAGGAGCGGCACGCCGAAAAAATACTGGGTGCCTCCGGAAGACCCGAACGAGCACGACCCGAGAGGGACGCATGACTACGTGCACGGAAAGTGGTACCTCAAAACGCCTGGTGAGCAGTATGACGAGGACCAGGCCGAGTAGGGATCTGGGAAGGCCACCTCGACCCGCAGCCGGAGGCCGCTGCGGATCTGAATGCGTGGGCAAGGATCGGGGCTCTAGACCAGCGCGATCAGCCTTTCCCCGCTAACAAGCTTTAGTGCGTGTGTAGTTCGGCCGATGAGACATTCGGGAAAGTTTCTAATTTCATTGTTGTTGTTATTGTGGTGGTCAGGGCAGGAGCATGATTCTGGCGTGGGTCCGAGCCTTTTGCCTTTCTCGCATTTTCGACGCTTCGATCTTGTCCTTGGCTGCAATGACCCGGTCGGCGGGCGGCAGATGCGCCTTGACGGCGAGGTTGGCGTGCCAGTCAAGTCGCTTCTCGCCCTGGAGATGCGTATTCCGCGTGCCCTTGCTCTCGCCGCTGATGGAGCCGTCGGCTGATCGTGCGCCTCGATGGCCGACCTTGGCCTGGGCCAAGTCCATGCAGAAGCGACCGACGCCCTCCATGCCGCCGTTGAGGACGGACTCCTGGCGCGTCGAAACGCCGCGAATGTGGCTCGCGAGCGTGGCGCGGGATTTCTGCAAATACGTCTCGAAGGACTCGCGCTCCTGCGCGTAGCGTGCGTTGAGCGCGGCAGACTGCGTGGTTGGCTTTGACCTGCGAAAGGTCCAGGTGCCCCCGACCCGGGCGTTGGATGCGGGCATGGTGCGATACACGAGGTGCGGGGCCGAGGTCCCGGGCCGCATCGAGGCCTTGGGACCCTTCTTCGCCACGAGGAACTCGCCGAGGAGCGTGCCCACAAGCGTGGCGTCGTATCGCTCGCGCGGCTGCAGGGTCGTCCGGTACAGTTCCTCGTCGAGACTATCGTCGCCCTCGAACTTTGAGGCCGACGCCACCTCGCTCGGCGTGAGCTCGGGGTGACCGTCATCGGCCCCATCCTCGTGGTCGTGGTTCGCGGCGGGATCTCTGCTGGCGGACTCTTCTGAGGACTTGGACCCGCGGGCGTTGCTGGGGGTTGTGTTGGAGGCCGTGTCGCGGTCCTGCTGATTGTGCTCGTCGCTGTCATTGTTGTTGCCAGCGCTGACGTCGCCGGGGCGGTTTTTATGGAGCTCGTCGTCGAAGAGTCGCGCGCGCGTCGCCTGGATGGACACGGCGCTGAGCTGGGCGCCGAGCAGGAGCTCGCAGCAGGTCTCGTAGACGTCTTGCTGGAGCGTGCCGCGATAGAGATGGCGGGAGCCGGGGCAGAGGTATCTGAGCCCGGTGAGGATGGCCTTCCCGATGGCGAACGGGACGTAGAGATGCACGAGGTCGCGCTTGATCTTGGCGACCTTTCGGTTCAATAGACGCATGAGCATGACGTAATGGGTGCTGAGATCGCTGCGGAGCTGGCGCAACGACGCTTGGGCCGTGGCGATGTGCGCTTCAATCTGACGCCGCGTCGCCGCGACGCGCTCGTGCTCCAGCAAGTCAAGGTTCTTTGGCAGGACAAAGTGCCGGCAGACGCAGTACCAGAAAAGAGCCTTCATGGCGCGACGCACGAGCGGGGTGCGCGTGACACGGGCGAAACTGACCGTGACATTCTCGTGCGGGGGAAGTTTGATGTGCGTGCGGACGTAGCCGAGCATGAGCTCTGGCTGGCAGTCAAAAGGCTCGCTGCCGTAGTAGTAGGTGACCTTTTCGATGGACCGGGTGACGTGGCGGTCTGCGATGCAGTGGAGCTCGCGCTCCTGCAGAATGCGCTCCCGAGCCTCTTCGATGGAGGCGGTGTGGGCCACGGCGGCACTGGTGTGCAGCGAGGACGAGCTGCGCGTGAGGCTCGGCTTGGTCTCTCCGATACTACCGGTCGCTGACCCCGCGGTGCTGACGAACTGCTCGCCGTGGTGGACGACGTTTCGCGCAGGACCTGCATGGGCGACGCCGACTGCGCCGGATGGCTGGTGCGGTTGTGACTGCTGGGGCCGGTCTTTGAAGAGGTGCTTGGCTGTGTAGACGCGGGAGGGCTTGGCGGTCCCGACGCGCGTCGTGAGAAGGCCCGCCAGCTTGAGCGTGGGCGGGATCTCCTCGATAGCGACGCGCGCCTTGGCGGCCACCATGGCGTTTCGCTCCTGAAAGAGCTGGGCCGTCGACAGGTCCGTCGAGGCGTCCACGTCGCTCTGCAAGGTACGCTTGAACTTGTCAAAGGTAGCGTTCAGATCGTGGACACGATCGAGGAGGATCTCAGTCATCTGCTGCGACATGGCCTCCTTTTGCGCGAGCGGGCGCTCCTTGTCATCCTCGCCGCCCGCCGGCGAGAGCAGCGGGCTAAGGCGGCCGCCGCTCATGGCAGGTTTCCCCGAAGTGCAGCTCGCGGTGCGACGCGGCGATGCGACCGCTTCCAGGTCTAGCTCGTGGAGAATCTATCTTGCAGGTTCTCGCTGCGCAACACTTAACCGCCGGCTCGGAAAGATGCGTTGGTCCGCGGAGAAGGTGTCCTTGCCGCCGTTCCCGCGGTCCGAAACGGTGTGTCCTTTCCGCGAGAACGCTCTTCGTCGTCCATATTGAGGTGGCGTTCACTTGGCGTCCTGTGTCTTCTATTATATGCACAATATAATCACGGTTACATATCCATACAAGACCGCGTACGGCACGAGGCGCCGCGCGTGCACACTCAATGCGCCGAGCGCCGATGCGCCGGAGGGGTCACGCCGCGCGTTTCGCGGGTATTCTCGCTCCAAGCGCCTTCCTTCACCGCCTTCCCGTGGGCCCTTCGGAGCGGGCCCTCGTCGCCGACTCCCGGCCTGCCCCGCCCCAGGCAGACGCCGAAGAAAGAAACGTGTGCAAGGCGAGTTTTGTTTTTTCTAAGATGAAAAACATTTTTGTTCCGAAAAATTCCATCCAAAAGTGTGCGATTTGCACGCGCTGCTCTCCGAGTACACTGCCGCGCGTGCGGGGACACAAGACATCTGTCCCCCTGCCAATGCTGTGCACTGATGATTATGAGAGACGATGATGCTCGGGAGAGGAGCCCTGCAACGTGGTCAAGCGGTGGCTCTGATCAGGCTGGCAGAGGCTTGCGAGAGCGGAGCGGGTGGGGCGGCGCCGGGTGCGTCAAGTTTGTTTGTTGGGATTGCACAAGGACTGCCATCGATTTGTTGGCGGGTCCATCACCACGAATTGTGAGCCGGGCGCGAGCGTAGCGGCCTCGCGAGAGCCTGCGCAACACAGCAAAGTGCGACCGCTTGTCTCATCACGATTTGCGGTGCTCATTTCAATCATCGTCGTCATCATCAACGAACGCAACAATCACTGCCACTGCCACTGCCAGTGAGTGATGAAGAAACTCGAAGAAACACGCCTTTGCGGCTTCGCCAGCCAAGCCGTGCCGCAAAGCAGATCACGCTCATCAAGTTCCACGCTCCCGGGGCGACCAAGGTTCCGACTGTGTCAGAGTCGAGTCCGGGCCCGTCCAGCACTTCGGGTGAAAGTGCTGCTCTGCCAGGCAGCTCAGCAGAGCGAGCTCGGCTCTCAGTGCTGCTCCGTCGGTGCTGCACGGAGCGCAAGTGCGAGTGCACTGGATAGCGCTGCGTCACCAATTCGAGACTTGCAGCAAGAGCCAAGAGCTGGCCAAGCAGACCGTGCTGCAGGTCTCGCTAGGACTGGGACAGCAACTGACCTGAATGACTGACTGACTGACCGAGCGAGGGACTTTCGACGCTGATGATGATGATGCGAATCATGCGTCGCGATGATTCCTGGCGACGGAGAGTCCATTCCATCCCATCCCATCCATTCCCAAACATCTTGAGGTACGTAAGGTGAGGCTCGCAGCATTAGTACGTAGGACATGGACATTACATGGCAGGCTGGCCGCCTGCATTACAATTTTTCACCTGTATTTTCACGCGCACAAAAAGAAACTTTTCGCCCGATCGCCTTCTGAGCAAACTTTTTCGACCTAGGAGAGCGGCGCGAAAAAACCGTCGTCGCGCGCCCCTCTGCGCCCCACTGGGGCAAAACCTTGTGCACCACGGCGCGCGTGCGGCGCCGAGCAGAGGAGACGAGAGCAAAAGCAGGGCAGAGCAGGGCCGCGCGCGCGCATGGACTCGACCAGGCCCAAGGACGCGCCGCCGTAAAACCCTCACGAGCAGAATCGAATCAGGAGACGCTCGAGAAGTACGAGCAGCAGCACAGCAGCACCAGCAGCACCAGCAGCAGCACCAGCAACTTACTCTCGCCAAGATGGGCTGCGTGCAGAGCAAGGCCGAGGAGGCCAAGGCGCTCGTGGCGGAGCAGGACATTGTTGAGGAGCAGGAGGACGTCGAGGAGGACGTCGAGGAGGAGGTCGAAGAAGAAGAGGAGGAGGAGGAGGAGGAGGAGGAAGAGGAGGAGGCCGGCAAGTACGACTCCTACCTCGAGGACGCCGCGGAGGTTCGCGAGAACTACCCGAACAACCTGTGCGCCCGCTTCCTGACCCCGGAGCTCTTCAACAGCTACAGCCCGGAGGAGCAGGATGTCCTGTACCAGATCACGCGCACCGGTATCGAGAACCCGACGAGCGTGACTGGCTGCTACGCCATGAAGCCGGACGACTACCAGACGTTTTCCAAGTTCTTTGACCCGCTCATCAAGGCGTACCACAAGCCGGCGGCCAAGAACCCCGTGCACGTCACCGACTGGGACGCCAGCGATGTGGGCAACAACGGCGTGCTCGACATGACCGAGCTCGGCCTCGACGAGCTGTCGATGCGCGTGCGCGTCGGCCGCAACCTGACCAGCTACAACCTGCCGGGCCTCATGGGCCGCGAGGAGCGCATCGACTTCGAGAAGACCATGCTTCCCGCCTTTGAGAAGCTCATGAGCATGGAAGAGTACGGCGGCAGCGTGTACTCGCTGACCCCCGAGTTCGGCGAGGACGAGCCCAACCCGAACAAGATTTCGGACGCCGAGTACAAGAAGCTCGTCGACGAGCACATCATGTTCAAGGACATGGACGCCGATCCGTACCTCAAGAGCGCCGGTATCAGCTCGGACTGGCCCTACGGCCGCGGCTGCTACGTCTCGGACGACCGCCAGTTCATCATCTGGTTCGGCGAGGAGGACCACCTCCGCATCATGTGCATGAAGAAGGGCACCAAGCTGAACGAGGTCTTTGACCGCCTCCGCGAGGCCCTCAGCGTCGTCGAGTCGCTCCCGGGCATCGAGTTCGCCACCTCGAAGAAGTACGGCTACGTCACCTCGTGCCCGACCAACCTCGGCACGGGCATGCGCGCCTCGGTGCACATCAAGATCCCGAACCTCACTGCCGACGGCACCGACACCAAGGCCAAGGCCGTCGCCAAGCCCCTCGGTCTCAGCGTCCGCGGCATTGGCGGCGAGCACACGCCCATCGGCAAGGACGGCACCGTCGACATCTCGCCGTCCGCCCGTCTCTTCATCAAGGAGAAGGAGATCATTGCCGCTCTCTACAAGGGCATCGAGGCCCTCATGGTTGAGGAGCAGGCCGCCGCCGAGGCCTAAGCCAGCTTTCTGCTCGCTTGTGTGCGTGTGGGTGCGTGTGTTTTCTGTGCCCCTCCCATCGAACAAACTCATCCCCTTCATCTTTAAAACCAACGATTTGAACATTGCTCGTATCTCCGAGAGTCTCTCCCCTTCGTTCTGCCTGCTGCAGGATAGCATCTTGCTAGTCTTCTCGATGCGGAGCAGCTAGAGCTCTTCGGACTCGAGCTCAACTCCAGTGACTGCATCTCAAGCACACGGGGCCTCACCGACAACAACACGCTCTCTCAGCGCCGCCGTAGACGCGTCCTCAAGATGCGTAAGATCCGCCGGCTTCGGCGGGCCCAGTCTCGAGGGAATTGCCGGCTCGAGCGGATGTTTCGGCTTCAAGGGACGAATTCGTCCCATTTTTCATCTTTTTGAGTGAAAAAGACCTCGGGCTCGGCGGCAACAAGTCACGTGGCCAGCTAAGAGGCCTCGACCAGGCTATCCTGTAGCAGAATACGTAGAGCCCTCGACGAGTCTCCGAAATCATGAGCCACGAGAGACATCATCAGCAAGCTGTGGGCTCGTTAAGGGTCGGCACAATGACATGCACGTCACATCATCGCGACGATCATCGCGACATGCGCGACGGGAACAGCTAGGCCTGTGCGCAGCAGCGAAAATCGGTGATTCTTCCCAAGACTATTGCCGGTGTTGGGCGCGAGGTTCAGAATTGTGCAATATTTATCAGCAGAGCTCATCTGATGGCGTTAACGACGACTTGTACAAGGACAAGACAAGGGAGGTGGACGGCATGGAGGACCGCAATAAAGGCAATAGAGTCGCGAAGAAGGCCTCGGCGTTCAATGAGCGCAGTCCAGGAAAGGAGGAAATGCATGCACGATCTTGCTGTGTGGGCTGCTCTCGAGGCAAGAGTCTGTTCGGTTGCGATCATACAGTCGATCATTGGTATGCCCACGTTTTTCGCAAAGGCGCTCCGATTGCTTCCTCTGGACAAGTTCAGGCATAGGTGGGGCAGACGGTGTCGCGAAAGAACCTGTCTGGCGGCTCGGGGGCTTCTTGGCGCGCGTCGATACTCGTCCGGGACAGCGTGACGAATCGACTTGCTGGTCGCGCTGCAGAATCAGGCTCTGGCTTTTCAGTCGGCCAGGCGAACGTCTCGCAATGAGTGCGAGGTCCGCCTAGGAATGGCCTTCAGAACTTTCGGGCAAGTTGCACGAGTCCGGCATCATTTCAGCGGCAAAGGAACAGTCGTCATGTGCAAACCTGGCCTCTAGAGGCCCTTGGGCCAGCATTAAAAGCAGGATCGGCTCGGATCCCGCGAAGAGTTTGCACTGCAGAAGGCAGGACAATCTTGACCGGAAGACTTTCGAACAAGCTCCGATGCACACAAGCTCCGATGCACTCGCTCGTGCAGTGTGGCTCGCAAGTAAAACCCGGAGGCGGATGCTTCCTTTCCGTGCGCCCTAATTTGCCAGTCGCTCTCTATCGATGAGCCGGGACACTCCAAATCGAAAGCCAGGGAATGAGACTTTACCTTTGGCAGAAAGTCCCATTAAAATGCGAGATCCTCGAGCACTGGCACCCTCGCTTGGCACTTTTGAGCATCCCGAGTATAGCACGACCGGATCGGACGCCTTGCTGGGCGCCAGGGTCCGGATCTCGCGCTGCAAGATTGCTAACATGCGCGAGTCGGTCTTTGCCACATTGATTTTGCTCGCATCGCGCGACCGGGGAGCCGAACAGGCGCAGCGATCCCCGATCTTTGGCGCACTCATCAGCCTGATCGTCAAACAATCCGGAATGCAGCCTCTGGCGCCAAACTTGAAGCGCGCTTGACCAGCCAGATCTTTGGAAGTCGAAGATTTTGGCGTCCAGAGACTTTGGCGTCCGAAGGCTTTGGAATCGGGAACACTCGAAGCGCGGACGGTTGCCAACGATGCGAACATTATCTTTTCCGACCGTACCAGGTCTCGGCACATGTGCGTGAGGGCTTCAGACTGGAGTCCTGGCGGCAGATATTCTACGATACAGCCGGCGTCGGCGCGCCGACACGCACTCATCGCGTGCGTGCACCCATTGCGCGGCGCCGAAGCCGATCCAGGCCTCCGAGATCTCCGATTTCCCTTCGTCTTTGGCCATGACTTGGCTTCGGCCTGAAGCCAGATGATTCTGAGACGAAGGCCCAAAATCTACACCAGGACTCGACTCGCTCGCGCCTGGGGCGGGCGGGGCTCGTCGGCGTCGGCGCGGCCGGCCATCTTGTCCTTCCTTGCGGCCTCCGTCCAGTACGGTGGCCGGTTTTTTCCACGCGGGGCTCCGGAGCTCCCGGACAGGCAGGCAGGCCGTCCGGCCTCATTCATGCCAGACCTTCGCAGCGAGTCTTCGCAGCGCGCCGCGTGTCACGCAAGCTCGATCGCGATCACGGCCGTTGCGAGACCGGGCGTGGGCCACGGCGTGGCGCCGGCGGCATGCATGTATGCATGCATGCATGATGCGGGACGGTCTCGCTCGCTTCGTGCAACGTGGAGGATCGATCGATCGATCCATCAATCTCGAGCGAGGGCGGCCGGCTGGCCCCCAGGGGGACGCGCGCGCCCCGTCTGAGGGCGCGCGGGCAAGCTGGCCAGCTTCTGGCCCCCAAAGCTGGCCAGCTTCGCCCAGCTTTCCGGCGAAGCAAGCGGCGCCAGCGGCCAGGCCTCACTGTCAATCAAACAACAAATCAGTCAAAGTTTCATACCTCGCCTCGCAACTTGAAATTCATGCAATGCAAGGATCGCCCCAAGCGAGCCGACCACCCAGCCATCTGCAGTGGGGACACAGCACGCCCGTCCCGCCGCGCTGTCCACAAGGAAAGAAAAAGGAAAAACGTTTCCTTCTATTTCTACGAGCAGCGCAGTGCAGTGCCCGGGCCTCAGCGGGGGCCCAGACTGCGCTGTCATGGGCCCAAGTGCCCTGCCAGGCTGCCTCCCCGGCTGGCTGGCCGGCTGTCTGTCGACCACGGGGGCGCCTTTTGCTCGACGGCTCGGACACTACGCTCACCCGACCTGTGAAGTTCAAGCAAACGGTCTGGCTGTCGCAACCAAAAAGATAGATCAATCAAAAGTTTTATGTTATTGCGCGAGCCGAAGAAAAATCCGCACCGCCCACAGTCATGAACGATGTGGGCCGCAGATGTGGGGTACGGTGCCAAATCCCCCACAGCTCGCCGCGCTGCGGGCTGGGCAATGGCCACCCTTCGGGAGGCGGTTTGTCGCCCCTTTTGCTTGCTCTTGCTTGCTTGCTTGCTTGCTCTTTCGCGACCTCCGAGCCCATGATGCCACGGTAGTAACGGCACTCACGAGCTCAGTCAGTCTCGTCGCGACATTGATTGAACGAACGAATACTTCTCAACTAACCGGCCAGCCAAAGGGAGGGGCCAGGGCCGTTGGTATTCTACTAGCGTAGAGTACGGCATGGCACGCTGCACTGGAGACATTCTTTGATTCCGGCAAGTCCCCTGCTTTGCCGCGCCAAGCTCCGAAGCGAGCTCCGAAGCAAGCCGCTGCAGCAGGTTAGCTGGCGCTCGGCACCCATCTTCGTGCGCTCTTTCCCGAATTCATGGGATGGTGGGAATACAACCTTCGAGCGAGCGCTCGTGCGGTTATTCTATTTCAAACCTGTGCCAGTGCCGCCGCCGCCGCGTGTGCAAATCCAACGGCACTGCTTTTGAACGAACTAACTCCGATTCCGTATCGTAATCTTCGCTGGCGCGGTGCGACTCGGAGCAAAGTACTGCAACGCAATTCACGGCAGGCACTGGCAGGCAGGCTGCGTAACTTGAAGGCCGCCCCTCGCGCCGCGCCGTGGCTGGCTGCGAGCCTCGACACGGCGCCTCGCGTCGTTCCGCGAGGACCGCCGCCATGGCGGCACGGCACGGCTATGCCAAGAAACATGAATCAAGACCTCGAAACTTTACTTTCGAAAGAAAGAAGTAAGTCTTGGCAATGGCGGGCGGCCACAGCTGTGGCCCGTGCGACTGACATGACTGATAACAGCGAGCCCTCGTGTTGGTACTAGTAGCAGCACAGCAGGGGCGCGATCCGAGAGTCGATCCAAGTTACCGCCGTTTTGGAACAGGGTGGCTCGCGCCACTCGTTCCGGCGCCCGTCTTTCGTTCCTACTTGCTTCCTTCGACTGAACGGCGGTCCCATCGTTGCGCCGCCAGATGTACAAGCTCAATGCCATGTGCACAAAGAAAAGCCGCGCGCCGGCGCCTCGGCCCCGCGCCACGCTCGCCCGCGCCCTGGCAGGCAGTGGCCGCCCCGGCAGCGCCAGCAACGCAGGCTGTTACGCAGCAACGGCGAACGAAGCAGCGCCGCGCCGCGCCGTGCCGTCCGTCCCGAGCAGGTTGCCGAGCTGTCTCCTCTGATCTGCGCTCCGGGTATGAGAGATGTGGCCCGCAGCAAATTGACCTCCGCGGAGCTCCGCAGACTTGATTTCCCACCTTTGTAATCGCGTGCCCCACTCCCTTCCTGCACATTGCTTTCCCTTCCTTCGGAGAGCCTTCCTTCAAAGCTCTTTTATAATAAAAGTACCCAACCCTCCTGCCCTCCTGCCCTGCCCTCCTGTCTTGTCTGTCCTTCTGCCGCGCCGCGCCACTGCGCGCCACGCACGCGCTTGCTCAGCGCTCGCTGCACTGCGAGTTCTCTCTCGCTCGCTCAGAATCAGATCAACCGTGGCGAGCCGCCCGTGCCCGGCGCTTCTGCCCCGGCGTCATGCCACCGTCAATCAGCTCAGAGAGTACGAACAGCATACGTACCATGTTAGGGTACGTACTACGTAGTCCGCCGGGACCCCCGCGCGCTGTCCACCGGGCCCGGTCTCGCCTCATGACTCGCATCATCATTCAATCAACGCTCGTGTCATGTCATGTCAGTGACTGCTGCCTGTGAGACGGACACTCGAAGGCAGGCAGGAGGTGGCGCTCCTTCCAACGCCCGCCGGCGCTGGCACGGCTTGATCGCCGAGCGGTCGGTCTTGTCTTTCGCCAAATACGTACTAGCCTAGGCCTAGTGGAAAGAAAGAAAGAAAGAGCGACCGCGCCGCGCGTGCAGCTAGCTCATCAGCTGCTGGTCCTTGAGCCCTCGCTCGGTGGCCACTGGCCGCACCGGGCCGTGACCGACGAGATGATCGACAGTCAGTGAGATGATCCACCGTCCACGGAAGAGCGCGTGACGCAGCGCAACGCAACGCAACGATGCGTTGCGAAATGGTCACAAACAAACTAAGATAGTTTCGATAATGCTACTACGTACGTACATACTAGGCTAGGCCTACCCTAGCCTAGTTGCGAACGCGCGCGTGGCGGCCCGCCGGGCCCGACCGGGCCCTCGCTCGCTCGCTCGTGCCGCGCGCGTTTGCCTCTTCGCTCACCGCATCGCCAGGGGCCGCCGCATGGCCCGTGCCGCTCAGCTCACACAATCAAAAGATCCTGATCTGATCCGATCCGATCCGACTGATCGATCTGCCAGCCAGCCCGGGAAGGCGTTGCTTGCTTGCTTGCTTGCTTGCTTGCTTGCTTGCTTGCTTGCTTGCTTGCTTGCTTGCTTGCTTGCTTGCTTGCTTGCTTGCAGGGCTTTATTATTGCGACCCGGAACGCAGCGAGCGGCACGAGCCACTTGTGATGATGGAGATCAGTCATCAGCGAGCGCCCAGTCTTGAACGAGAAGCCAATTCTCCATTTGCGTAAGCACGCACGCACGCACGCACGCACGCACGCACGCGCGTACGTAGTATCACGCACGTACGGTACGTACTACATGCGTACGTACGTTGGCAAGATCCAAGTCCAAGATCAAGATCATCAGCATCGCACGCTCCTTTCCTTCGCATTGTGCGTTTCGATTCGAATTGCGGGATCTTTCTTTCCGCCGTGCCGCAAGGATCAAGGATCCGTCGCTGCCAGTGCAGACAGCTCGACTCTGCGATCGACACGACTCTGTAGCAGCAGTGAAGTGAAGTGCTCTGACGCCACGCAGTGGCAGCACTGTTTGTACGTTCGTATACGTACGTAGTACCCGCGGTCGGTCGGTCATTCATTCGATCCACGCCGCCGCTTGGTCTGTTTTTGTTTGTTTCGACCGGTGATCCATCATTCTTCTCAGGCTCCACGACAAAGATCCTGACCAATCATAATGCAAGGCACGCGCCGCGCAAGGCAAGGCAAGGCAAGGCAAGGCAAGCGCCGCGACCGACCGACGGCCGGCATGCCGCGAAGGTGGGGCGCCTCCCTGCCGCCTCCGCGGCGTCGTATCATCCTCATCATGCTGCTTACTTTACTTTACTTTTACTTTACTTTACTGCCAGCTTTACTATTTTATACTGTTCATTCTCCTCAGATCGCTCTTTTGTTCATAGTCATTTTATTTTCTTTCTTTCATTCTTTCTTCGAGACCGCGCGGCGCTCCCCGCCCCGCCCCGCCCCGCCGCCAGATCACATCACGCCTTCGCCCGACTCGGGTCGCACCGCCTCGACGCGCCGCGGACACCCGGCCGGTCGCCCGCCTCCGCAGGCCGCCTGCTGCTCGGCCGCCCGCCTCTGAGCTGCGCAGCTGCGCTGATCGGGCAGCCAGACCAGATCGTACGAGAAGAAGACAGCGCCGCGACGCGCGCGACGACGAGCCGAGAGGCGGCGCGGCCCTCGCCTCGCCTCGCCTCGTCTCGCCCGCCTCGCAGCCACGCGCAGCGCAGCGGACGGACGGACGTGCCCTGGGGGCTCCGACGCTCGGTGCCGCTCGCCATCGCGCGCTCGGCGGCTGCGAGCGCCGCCTGCTGCCGCTCGCTGCCCGGGCACCGCTTCGAGCGCGTCGGCGTTCGTTCGTTCCCTCGCCTGCCTGCCTGCCCGCCCGACGGACGGAGCGAGCCAAGGGCCGCGCGGGCGAGGCTAGCAGCCTCGGCGCGCGCCGCGTGGCCGCTCGACGCCCTCTCGCCCGCCTCGGCTCACCGCCGCTCGCAGCGCGAGCCTCGCTGCCTTAGCAGCGCGTGCGCCGCTGAAGCACGCTGGCAAGCAGGGGCTTCCCGGCCGACCCAGGCAGGCCGCGCCAAGAGCGCGCCGGTGGAGCGTGCGCCAGGCCGCGCCGCGCGCATTCGCCGGCCGCAGCCCGCCCGCCCGCGCCGCGCCGCGCCGCGCCGATCGATTGCGATCAAGCGGAGCGGAGTCAGGCACGGCGGCAGCAGCGCAGAAGCGCGGAGGTGGGGAAGAAGAAAGAAAGGCCAGCTTAAACGCGGCGGGTCTTTCAACCCCCGCAGCCGCGCCCTCGAGAACAAGCTCTCTCTCCGAGTCTCTCCGGCCCTTCTCTTCCTTCCTCCGCCCCCTTGAGACCGGAGCGCGAGCCAACGGCCCGCACTCCCCCAGAGGCCGCTGTGGCCCGCACCTCCCGCAGCGACTGCTCGCTGTCCACCGTTCCAGGTGTGGGAAAGGAAGTTCATCCGAGCCGATCGTCCTTCGCTTCGCATTGCATTGCATCGCTTGACTTCCGCGGGTGCCCCCGCAGCTTTTGCTTTCAGCTTTCTGTGCAGCAGTGCAGCAAGAAGAAGAAGCTCGACGATCGAGAGGAAGGAAGGGAAGGAGGAGGAGGCGCAAGCAAGCAAGCAAGCAAGTGCCGGGGCGAACGAGTCGCGAGGCCGCCGCGCGCAGGCAGAGAGAGAGAGAGAGAGAGAGAGAGAGAGAGCAGCCTGCCGCAAATCAGCCCGGCTCCCGCGGGCCCGCGCAGGCAGGCAGGCAGCAGGCAGCAGCCTGGCAGAGCTTAGCTTTACAGGGCGACGTGACCTCCCTCCCGTCAGCCGCGACCCGCCGCTTCGCTTCTAGGCCTCGCTGTCGATCGCTCTCGCTCGCTGGCCTCGGGCGTCCGTCCACTTATCCACCGCCGCTCGAGCGGCATCAGCGGAGTCGGCACGAATCGTACGTGCATCGCAGCGCTTCGCGGACGTACCCGGGTACGTACGTATACGTACGAACGGAGGAACCTTCGAACGTTCGAATCGGAGCGGAGCGGAGCACGTGGCGCTAGCTAGCGTGAAAGCTTCGGGAGCTCGCTGTGAGGTCCGAAGCGGGTCACCTGCGATCCATCCGCAAGGGGGCTCTTTGGCTCCGGCTCGAAGCTAGCTGCTGAGCCGCAAAGAGGAGCGAGCTTAGCTAGCTATAGCCGCAATCGTCGAATCAAGCGTCCAAGCAAGCAAGCGCCGAGGAGCCGAGCCAGTCTTGGCCTTTCTCGCCTCGGAGCGCCTGTCTGCACGCGCGGCGGTGGCCTGATCCTGATCCGGTCTGGCCCGTGGTCTTGGGATCGAGCTCCACTCTTCCGGCCCGGGGCTTCGTTCGCAAGCCAAGCCAAGCCAAGCCAAGCCAAGCCAAGCGGAGTCAAACTAGCGCGCAGAGGTTGGCCAGTCGGCGCTCGCTTGCTCGGCGCCAGGAGCTGCCCCAGGAGGGTCGGCGCGCGGTTCTTTGGCCAAGAAAGAAAGAAAAGAACTCGCTCGCTCTCGCAGTGACGAGGACGACGGGGTCCGTCCTTCCTGGCTGGGCCCGGGGTGATCGAGCGAGCGACTCGGAGCGAGCGAGCGCGCGAGAGGCCGGTCAGGAGCTTCGTCCATTCACCCGCGCGAGCGCGTGCCCCGCGCGATTGCTATCTTGGGCGCTCGCTTTACTCTGCTCACTGTGAGGGTGCCGTAATCGTGACTCCGCAAGTCACTCGCGAGCGAACCAGAGTCAAGTAAGTGCTAACCAGAAGCAAGCAAGCAAGCAAGCACGGGAAAAGAAAAGAAAGAAAGAAAGAACGAAAGAAAGAAAGAAAGGAAGAAAGGAAGAAAAGAAAAGAAAAAAAAAAAAAGGCCGGGAAAGAAAAAAGAAAAAGAACCCGGGCTCGGATTTTGGCCTTCAGACACTGCGCAGGTGTCAGAGGGAGGGCGAAAAGCCTCCTTCTGCGAGGGCCGGGCTACAAAGCTCGCTGAGCGTTTGTTTGATAGATAACAAACACGCACGCACGCGACAAGACAAGGCAAGGCAAGACAAGACTTTGCAGACTTCGCAGACTTTGGCCATCCACATTGGCCACCGACGACAGACACCCTCTCTCTCTCTCTCTCTTCCGATCAGCGCCGCGCGTGGCCTCGCTACTCAGGGAGAATTAGAATTCAAAAGCGACGACGCGCGGGAGTCAGACAATTCGTCAATCCGTAGTCAGGCGCTCGCGATCCCGGCTCGCTCGCTTGCTCGCTCCTCGCAGCGAGCTATACCATCACGCTCGTCGCATCGCAATCGCATCGCATCGCATCGCATCGATTGCAGGTCGCGGCTCGGGCTAGCTAGCTAGCTAGCTAGCTAGCGAGCTTCCATCCCACGAAGGTCCGGACTGCGGAGATCTGGTCTGGCCCACCCCGGGTTTGGTCACAGGCTTAGAGGCAAGGCAAGGCAAGGCACGAGAGCGTAGACGTCGCGTAGACGTCGCGTAGACGAGGCGTCGCGTAGACGGAGACGCCGCGAAGGACCAACAAGCCCTCCGGAAAAGAGCCACCACGGTGCCGGAGAGACCCAGGCCAAAACCTATCGCCTGCGCGTCGCGGATCCGGACGTGCCGACATCGAGCCACGTGCCCGACGGCACGCCCGCGTCGCGAAAGGAGGGAAGGGGAATCCATCAACCAACGAGCCGAGCCAAGACAAGTCAAGGGAAGCAATCAATAGAATCGTCACGACACGAGACGACACGACACGACGCGCCCGACTGGCTGCAGACGACAAGTGAGCAACGAGCGGGACCGGTAGTGTGCCCGGACTTGGCTTGTGCCTCCCACCGATCCCCAGCCGTCTTCGACCAACCCCCCCTCGCCGAGCCGTCAGACAGCCAGATAGCCCGCCCAAAGAGCGAGCCCAAGAGTTCCGTGCGTACATTCGTACAGTGGCGGCGCGGCACTGCGAGCCAGAGAGGCGCGAGAAAACACAAGCACAAGCACAAGCACCATGGCGCCGCGCAAGCCCAACAGCAAACCCCGATCGCGTGAGCTCCAATCCAAAAAGACAAGCGACGCCTTGCACAAGGAAATGATGCAGCGCAAGCTCAAGCTCAAGCCCTCGTGCCCGCGGCACTGGAGCACCGAGGAGGACGACCTCCTCCGCGCCGCCGTCAACCGCTTCGGCGCCCGGCACTGGAAGACCATCGCTGCCTACGTGCCCTCGCGCACTCACACCCAGTGCCTCCAGCGCTGGAACAAGGTCCTCAAGCCCGGCCTGCTCAAGGGCCCGTGGAGCCCGGAGGAGGACCACCTCCTCCGCCGCCTCGTGGAGCAGAGCATGGCCAGCCTCAAGCTCAACCAGACGGACTCCTTCGACTCCATGAACACGGACATGGACACGGACTCGGTGGGTTCCGCCGACATGCACGGCCTCTCCGGGCTCGCCCGGCGCGTGGACTGGGTCCTCATCGCCGAGAACATCCACGGCCGCAGCGTGAAGCAGTGCCGCGAGCGCTGGTGCTCGAACCTGGACCCGGCCATCAACAAGGGCGCCTGGAGCCCCGAGGAGGACTCGATCCTCCTCTCCACGCAGGCGTCCAAGGGGAACTGCTGGGCGCACATCGCGCGCCTGCTGCCGGGCCGCACCGAGCACGCCGTCAAGACGCGCTTCCGCAGCATCCAGCGCGCGCGCCGCCGCGAGTGGTCCACGGAGGAGGACGGCATGCTCATCAACCAGTACCACAAGCACGGCAGCCAGTGGGCCGTCGTCGCGGAGCCCTTCCGCGGCTCGCGCACCAAGAACGCCGTCATGACCCGCTTCAAGCAGCTCCAGAGCCTCGGCCTCGTGCAGCCCTCGCGCCGCTCGCGGACCGTCGTGCCGCGCGCGCGCATGACCACGGCGCAGGCGCCGGGCCTCCACACGGCGCTCCCGCGCGTCGCGGACCCGGCGCACGAGCTCGGCGCCGTCGGCCTCGAGGCCCGCGACCTCCTGCCGCCCGTGCACGACGCCGTCGCCGTCGCCGACGACGCCATGCACCTCGCGCTCTCCGCGCCGCCGCCGCCGCCGCCCTCGCTCGCGCGCATCTTCTCGCTCTCGCGCCACAACAGCTCCAACACGGCGCCCTTCCTCGACGAGACCCCCAGCC
>KQ758850.1:1211221-1222167 GCA_001462505.1 Aurantiochytrium sp. T66
GCGCGTCGGGCGCCGCGCCGCGGGCCCGCGGGCGGCCCTCGAGGCGCGATCGAGCGGCGGAAAGCGGTCTGCACAGCGGCGCGCCGGCCCCGCCTGCGCGGAAAGATTCCCGGGGTGCCCCCCTTACCTTACCTTAGCGAGAGCAAGCTGGGGGTAGGAAGCAGAAAATGCGTTGCGCAAGGGGGCAGCGAGGAACAAGTTGGACGTGCACCGCCTGCACGTGCCGCGCTCTCGACGGGTACTACTACGTCGAGCACGATCTCGTCGCCGCGGACGGACGTCGCAGCGCTGCGCTGCGAGAGGCACGCCGGGAGACGCCCGCGGCCCAGGCCGGCCGGCCGCGGAGGTGGAGGAGAAGAGGAGATGCTCGACGAACGAGAGCGAGCTGAGGATGATGGATGCCGATGCCGGGGGCGGGCGTGCCTTGCCGACCTGAGACACTTTGGGAGTGCAAGTTGGTGAATGAAGGACGACGCGACAGCCAGCCACTGCGAGCAAGCAAGCTAGCAAGGCTGGTCTGGCGAGACTTTTCAGAAGCCCAGTGACTGCGAGGTCTCGTCTCGTTTCTGATGAGTCAGATGAGAATGGCCTCGAACTTGATGATGAGTGATGAAGAGGTCGCGGGCAACTTCCCGATTTCCGGTTCGCCAGATTCTCCAGGTCTTCTCCGGCCCTGAGGTCGCGACCCCTGAGCCGACCCTGAGCGTCCCCTGAGTGAGCCTTGTACGTACTACGTAACTCTAGGCCTAGCCTAGGCCTACTAGCCTATGTACGTACGTACGTACCCGTATACGTGGTACGTACTACCGTGACACACAAGCAGCCAGATGTTCAAGTTGGGAAGCGGTTTGGTGAGGACGTGACGAGTGACAAGCTGGGCTCGTTTGCAGACTCGACGCACGAGTAGGTCGTGCGTAGTACGTTCGTAGTATCTGGGTGAGGTCTTGCAGATCGGTCGCTTGGCTCGTAAGCTGCCGGCTCTACCTAGGCTAGGCCTATTTGCAAAATGGCGGCGGCAAGGGACCACGATCGTCATTGCGAAAACGACCGGGTACCACGACCGTGGAAATGGCTCATGATGCCGATCACCTGGCCCACTGCAGTAGTACGTACCAGGTGCCACGTACGTAGGCCTACTACAACCTCGTCTGCAACGCTCCTCCCTACGCGGCACCACGATCGTCATGACCGGCACGTCAGTGGCCATGACCATCATCATCATCATAATTATCATCACCATGTGTTTCCATACGACCGCCATCATGAAAATGTCGTCCTCATAGGACCTCCTCGTGCGTGGCGACGACGGCCTCGCGCTCGACGAGCGGGAGGCGTCCACGAGGTCCGCCCCGCGGAGAAGCAGACTTTGCCAAGGGCATCGTGAATTCGATCTCATATTGAGAATAAGGCCTCACGGTTTGAGAGGGCGATCGTACTCCTCCCCGGAGAGCCCGACCCCGGCCTCGAGGCCGCGCGCGCGGAGCGCGGCGGCGGCATGGAGCAGCGGTTCGCGGCGTCGCCGGACCTGGGCGGCGCGCGGCCGTCCGCGGCGCGGGCGGGGATGGCGCAGATGGCCAAGATCGTGCTCCTGGGCGGCGCGGCGCTCGTGGCCGTCGGGTACCTGCGCGCAGACTGGCAGGGCGCGGGCAAGGCCGCGCTGGAGGGCCAGGTCGTCGCCAGCGGCGAGGCGCCAGAGACCGGCGGCGCCTTCTCGCTGCTGAGGGGAAAGTGGGCGAGCAGCGCCGAGGTCCTCGGCGTCGACGACGTCAACACGGAAAATGGCGCCGCCGTCCAGATCGACGTGCAGGAGGCCGCGCTCGACCGCGCCCAGGAGGAGGAGGAGGACGACGAGCGCGAAATTCGCGAGCTCGAGCTCGCGAAGCGGCACGACCTCTGGGTGGAGCCCAAGCGCCTCAACGTCGACGAGGTCTGCAAACGCATGTTCGGCAACGGGTATACGAACCTCGTGCAGATCTGCAACAGCGAGGAGGCCAGCATGGACTGCTGGTACAGCCCGACGAGCCGCGGCGCCATTTGCGAAGGCAGCAACCTCGTCCTCGACCCGGCGCTCATCGACGTAGCCCCGGGCGGCGAGGACCCCGCGGCCGTGATAGGTCGCAAGGACGCGGACGAGATCCCCGCCTACAAGAACGGCGCGTTCAAGCAGAATTGCCAGCTGCCCGAGACGGCGTGGGACCCAGAGATGCTGGCCGCCCACCTCAAGCTGGCCATGGGGGCCGTTGCGAGCGACCCGAAGGGCGCCGCCGCCTCGCGGTGCTCCTCGTTCGAGGAGACGCCGACGCTCTTTGTTACGCGCTACGAGTACGCCGACGTGTACTCTACCGTGGCGGACTGGTACAACGCGTACCAGGCGCAGCAGCAGCTCGCGGACGGCGAGCGCGTCAACGTGGTCTTCCTCGACGGCCACCCACAAGGGCCGCTGGACGAGGCCTGGACGGCCATGTTCGGCGCCTCGTCGGTGCGCTACGTGAAGAGCCTCGCGTCGCCAACGTGCTTTCGCAAGGCCATCTTTGTGCCCGTCGGGGCGCGGGGCGCGCTCTCGGTCACCAACTTCGAGGAACTCGCCTCCTGCAAGCGGGTGCCGCAGGTGCGCAATTTTGCAAACTCCTTCGTGAGCAAAATGATCGGCAAGAGTGAGGACCGCGCGCAGCTGGCCGACGCGAAGATTAAGCCAAAGCCCGTCGTCCTCGTCTTTCTGCGAAATCCCTTCAAGCCTGCGCAGGTCTTATCCGACGAGGACGAGCTGCGAGACTCGCTGCGCGGCCTCTACCACGCAGATATTCGCTTTGAGCCCTTCAAGGACCTTTCCTTCCGAGAGCGCGTGGCGCTCGTGCGCGGGGCCCAGGTTATTGTGGGCATGCACGATGCAGCCTTGAGCTTTGTGCTCTTTGCGCGTCCCGGGACCACGCTCATTGAGCTCCAGCTCCCCGAGTACCAGGGTCTGTCCTACTACAGCCGCCTCACGCAGTTTGTCGGCGCGGCGCACCGCGTCGTCTCGCTGCCGCCAACAGAGGACGGCGCCACGCTCCACCGCCTGCCTGCGTCCAAGTTGCACGGGGCCATTGCCGACGCAGTCCCTGGGCCCAAGGACACCGGGATATGATCCTCCAAGCACATTCGCGTAAAGTATTGCTCACTGCACATGCACTTGAACAAACGGCGACTACGCCACTGCCTGGGATGTGTCTTGCCGAGCGAGGTTCCGGGCATGCGAAGACCGCTGTACTCTTGGGTCCAGGCCAAGGCATCGCTCGCGCCAACCGGCGAGGATTCTGTACATCAGAGGCGTCCAGCGAGAACCCTCGGTCGGAGCATCGCGAAGGCGCGGCGAGTCAGCTGAAGTCTTCTTCTGCCGCCCTACATCGGCACTCCCGCTAGGGTCCCAGTGCGGCGCTCGTGGCAATTACTACCAGAGGGGGGCGAGCCCGGCGCATATTCTGCACTGCCGACACGAGCCTTCCGCAGGCGCAGCAGGTGGCGAGAAGTTGAAGACGTAGACCGCCTTGCCTGGACAGCTGCCCGCAGCGCCTAACGCGCACGAACTTCGCGGACAAGAAGAGCGAGCGCGAGCGGCGGACACCTTTATAGACCTGCGGCGAGAGCTTCCCGTCAGCAAGTAAGCCTGCTCGTAGGCGCACTACAATTCAAGTTGCCTGAGCATCCTCAGCTCCAGAGATGTGGACCTCGCAACACGGCACAGCTCTGATCATCAGCCCTTGTGGGCGATGTTCACAAAATCTGGTCCCGTCCGGAGACGGCGCACTGGCAGCGCACAATGCATCTGCGCCACGTTGGCCCGAGCCGGAGCTGTTCTGGATTTTCTGGATGAGGGGATACGCGCCATGCCGAGCAGACCCAGGCGCGGGCGGCGGCCGCGGGCCAAGCTCGGTGGTTCCGTGCAATTTGCGGAACGTTCTGCATGTATATAGAAAGATTCGTGTTTTTCGGTAGCTTGACTTTGGCGACGAGTGGTTATGCCGTGATTAGGAAGACGACACCTTTGCATCGCTCGTAAGTCCGCGTTCGAATCCCTGCCTGCACAGATTTTATTTTCTTTCCCCTGTAAGTTCTATGGTGTGGGGGTGTGCAAATAATATCTCCAGTTCAAAATTACAAAAGCAAAGCCTCCGCTGCCAGGCTAATAAACTGCAGTAAAGCCGTTGGGAACGGGCTCAAAACGGGCCTATCGCCTGCCTGTTTCCGCGTGGCGATCAAAAAGCGACGCAAGAGGAGCCCGAATTGCGGGGCTTGACAAAGTTACGCAATGTACTGCCCTTAAATAGCGCGGGGCCGTACTGAAACAAGAATATAACGCGTCTGTTCAGAGCCTGTCCGGAGTTGCGAGGCCTAACCCTCCTCGCTTCGACGTTGCACCGCGGGGCTCACCAATTCCGATAGTCGCATTCTGCCCTCTGCGATGACCTACAAATGAAAGGGCCAGCTAGGTTTCCTGGCTGTGAGGTCTGATCAACCTTTTGCTCCGCCAGGCATCGTCATCGTTTTTGTTGCCCAACGTGTTGACCCTAGCTAGGTAGCTCATGCAGACCCCCGCCGGGATGCTTTGCCCGTCGCGGGCTCGTCCACGAGCTTGAAGGAGCGAATGCTCGGTGTTGGTCTCGCGCTGCACGATCTTTTTGGCGTCTTCACGGCCACGGCCAGCGCACTCGTGAGACAGTGCCTGGTGCGGATCCCGGGCTTCGAGGACCTCGACGAGCGGACCAGCCGTGCAGAAACGATCTCGCTGCTGCGCGTCTTGCACTACTTTGGCAATGCAACTGCGACCTACGAGGACCTCGGCTGCGCGCGCGGAGTAAACTGCACGGGGAGCTCGTCGCATTCGGACTGGGGACTGCTCACGCTCATTTTGCTCTTGCTCGAGGACCAGGACGGCCTCGACGCGCTGCACTTTGCCACCGATGAGGGATGGGTCCGCATGCGCCCCGCCCCGTCTAGCCAAGCGCACGATGGCCAAGAGGAAAGCCTCTTGTTCCTCGTTAACGTGGGCGACTCTTTCACGCCGTCGTCGCGCTTCACCATTCGTTCGCCTCTCCATCGGATCCCGCTCAGCGCGCGGGACCGTATTCTTCGCCTTTTCCGACTTTGACGCGCCTGTCCAGGGCCTCGACGACTCTCCAGAGTACCGCTCCAAGCGCGCCCGCGTCTCGCTGCTGCAGAATTAAAGCATATTTGGCGACTTGTGGATGGAGAAGACAATCTCGCACCCATGTTGTCTAAATCCGCTGCTGAGTCATCAAGGTAGCCGAGATCGTTTCCGGATGAACAAGTCGACTCGCGCTCAGCTCATGGAGATCTCTGTGGCTCTGACCGTGGTACGACCTACGACCACTCGTCGCCCCGCGGCCCATGAGTCGCCAGACCATGACCATTTTCTGCATCCGCAGACTCGTAACTTACCAGCGTAGAAAGCATTCTCCATAAGCGTGATACAGGAGGCCTTCGCATCAGGCCGGCGCAGATACAGATTCCACTGGAATCATTCTAGGGTCGTGAACAATCCCGCGCGCCCCGTGCGCGCAAAAAGATTTGCAGGCTGCAGCCAGGCTGCAACCATCTTTGCGGACAAGCTGCTCGCACCCTATAGACGAGGCTGCCGAGATGTGCGAGGTGCACTTCACCGTGTGCACGGCGATGATTTTTGTCGATGTCGTCTCTATCTCGCAATAATTCCTCAGGCTCTCCGCGGGCGCGGCCGCGTCCGCACTGTAAAAGAAGTCTGTCTGACCGCAACTGGCCTGCGAGATATGCTTGCGCAAGAGAGGCGGACCTCTGCCAGCGAACAGGCGCGCAATTGAGCAGGTGCGAATCATCAAATTTCGATCATCGCACCCGCGTGCCGAGACGTTGCCGCGCAAGGATGCGGACCACGGAGACGTTGCCGCGCAAGGATGCGGACCACGGAGACGTTGCCGTGCTCGTCGTTTGCGGCCCCGCCGTTGAGGCCAGCTAATTAACCAGGCTGCAGCTGTACCTGTCTTATTACGTTCGGACTGCCAGCTCGCCATGCATGGCGGGAGTCGCAGCCGGCGACGCCCAGGTCGCTCCTGTCCTCGTGAGTCAAGAGCTCGAGACGAACACGCCCCTCGTGAAGGCTGTGGCTGCCAAGCTACCCAATGCGCTCGTGCGTCTCCTCGTTCTCGGGTATGAGCCGCCAGAAGGCGTGTATCGCCGAGCCCGCCTGGACGATAGCCAACAATCTGTACTTGACTTTCGCAAGCAGAGCGTTGTTCACCTCTTCGAGCTCCTCCATCTGATCGTCATGAAAGATAGAAGCATGCGCCCTGTGCAAGAATGGGACATCGTCGAGTAGGGCGTGCATCCAGCGCCCAAGGAGATCGCGAGGCATTCGGAGCGCGGCCACGGCCTCGTGGTCTCGCTCGACGAGAATAAGGTTACCGGCAACATTGACGAGAGCATGTCCTATGGCATCGAGGGCTCCAAGGCCTTTCTTGTTCTTGCGACCTAGGAGGAGTGCATGCAAATGGTCAACGATGGCGACCACGTCGACGACTGCCATAAGGAGTCTCACCACGCAAGCAACCAGCGCTCCGACCGCATCGTGGTCGCGGTGCTGGAAGCGGAAACAGCCAAAGCCGCGACCGTGGGCGCGGCGGAATTCCGAGCAGACGCCTGCGAATGTCTGCTTGCTGTCAGACGTGACGATTCAACGCAACGCTGAAGTCACTTATCACAGCGCACCGACAGGCCTAAACCTTCATTGCGCCTTGATGCGCGAAATTTTCCCACTTTTAAATCCGTGCAGCTTTGCAGCATGAGCTCAGGGCAAGGCTGCTAACTTCACGGCCGGCAGACAGACCTGGATTCGCGATGAAGTAGGCGACCGATACGAGCACAAGGTACCCGTCTTTACCCTCGCGAGCAAAGGCGGCGTCGGCAAGAGCTTTATAATGGCCGAACTTGCGCACACTCAAGGTGGAGCAGCGACTCAATCAAGCCGTGAGCCAAATTCGTTGATGCACGAAGCAGCGTCGGAAGTCGTCGCGCGTGTGCAGTCTGTGGCGCCGCTGCCGCCGCCGCCGCCGCCGCCGCCGCAGCAGCAGGAGCAGCAGCAGCAGCAGCAGCAGCAGCAGCACCAGCAGCACCAGCAGCACCAGCAGCAGCAGCAGCACCAGCAGCACCAGCAGCACCAGCAGCACCAGCAGCACCAGCACCAGCAGCACCAGCAGCACCAGCAGCACCAGCACCAGCACCAGCAGTAGCAGCAGCACCAGCAGCACCAAGATCCCCAGCAACTAGCAGCAGCACCAGCAAAAAAGGAAATCTGGATTTTATTTTAGATGCATTGCACCAAGATGCTGCCCCAGAGGCAAGAGCTCATATCGGTTAGTTCTTGGCCTTCTTCTTCGTCCGCTCCGAGCTAGTGGCGCTGGCGCTGCGGGGCCGTTCACGCTTGATTTGCGCCATCTGATCGCTGTTGGGCTCCACGGCTCTCGTCGCGGTGGTCGCGACTTTGCGACCACGCACTTTTTGAGTCGGCAGTGACCTCAGAAGCCACTCACAGAAGTCTTTTCGGCTGGCGTCCAGCTTGCGCTCCGCAGCATCGGTGGCCGAGCCCTCCACATTCTTGGAGATCAGGATCCAAGCTTGCAGTAGAACGGCGCCACCTTTCTTCTCGAAGACGTCCTTAGGAATGCGCTCGAGCTTAGAGCCCTGCATCGCGATGGTAGCCGCGGCGAAGACGTCTTGGATCCTCTCGGGTGCGCTCTTCTGGTCAAAGAGGCTAGCAACCGACTGCAAAAAGGCGAACTGGGCGGCAAGGCTCGCCCACGCGGTGCGTGGAGTGATCGTTTTCATAGTCCGGAGCTCAGGGACCACGATGATGTAAGTGAACGGATAGCGGCCGCGCAGCTTGGAGATCCGCTGAAGCCATTTTGCGTCGAGGCCGCGGAGCGCGGCGGTTGCGATTTCGGCAGCGGTTGCGGCGCTCAGGAGAGCGGTGGTCGCTGGGGCCTTGGCGTCGGCGGCGGTGGCGGCGACATCAGCGGCGGCGTTGACGTTGGCGGCGACGGCGACGGCGACGGCGGCGGCGACGATCGCGCTCTCGGCACGAGCCAACGAGCGCCGATTTTCGACGCTGACTCGAAGACGCTCGCTGCAGCGTCTGGCCACAATCTCGGGCGTGGCCGGCTCTTTGTCCCCGCCACAATTCTGGGAGGGCGCCAGCCACTCACGAAACGCGTTGCAGCCGACGTCGAGCATACCTTTCGCCTCATGTACCGTGGCAGCTCCGTCCGCAGATTTCGAGATCAAGCTCCAGGATTCCCGTAGAAGAACACTGGCCTGGGACTCGAGATCAGCGCGGAGCAAACGATGGTCGGCACTGCATGCTCGAAGAGCATCGATGGCAGGGGAAATGGCTCCGCGAATGATGTTGGAGAGTTCATGTCGCCCTTGACACTCAGCAACAATTTGCGTGATGACGACAAGCCCATCGAGGACACCCGAAGCGGTCGAAGCCAGGGCCCAACGCATGTTCATCTCGGGAAAGTCGCTTAGGCGGAGCGTGTCGATGAGCGATAGCTCATGGAGGTCGAGGCCTGTCACGCTGTTCGTGTTCACGATCGCCGCGACGGCAAGGGCGTCGGCGCCAGCGGCGGGGTTCCCGGCGCCGAGGGCCTGGTCGTTGTCGGCGTGGTTGCCGGCGCTCCGCACGACGCTCCTGCAGACTGGCTCGCGCAGAAGTTCGAGAACCTCAAAGAAGCCGTTCCTGCACGCGATCGTAAGCGCCGTTCGCGCCTGAGAACCTGGTATGTGCGGAAAGTCCACCTTTGCACCACACGTCACAAGAAACGCGGCTGCCTTCATGCGTCCCCTGAAGCAGGCCAAATCGAGGCCGGTGCAGCCATCACTATCCTGCAGGTCAATCGTGGCGCCGTGGTCGAGCAAAAGCCGAGCGGTCTCGATCTGTCTCGACGAGTATTGATCCGACGAGCAGGCCAGCGCAATCGCTGACCTTCCATGCTGGTCCTGCATGTCACCCTTGGCGCCGTGCGCGAGCAAAAGCCCTGCCAGGGCGCTGTGAGCGCTTTGACTGGCCAGCATGAGCGCTGTAGTGCCATTGTTGTCCTGCAGATCAATCGTGGCGTCGCGCTCGAGCAACAGCCGAGCAGCATCGATATGTGGCGCCGAGCAAGCCAGCCCAAGTGCCGTGGTTCCATCGCTGTTCTGCAGGTCAACGCTCGCGCCGCGCTCGAGCAAAAGCTGAATCAGTGCCTTGCGGCCACTTACACAGGCCCTCATAAGTACGGTTTTGCCGTCGTTTGCCAGCAGGTCAATCTTGGCGCCGCGCTCCAGCAAAAGCTGAGCAATTTCGATATGGCCTTTCGAGTAGGCCAGGGCAAGTGCCGTCCATCCATTTCCGTTCTTCAGGTCAATCTTGGCGCCGTGCTCGGCCTCATGCATGGCGCCGTGCTCGGCCTCATGCGTGGCGCCGTGCTCGGCCTCATGCGCGACGCCGTGCTCGGCCTCATGCTTGGCGCCGTGCTCGAGTAAAACCCGAACCAGCTCCTTGCGACCATATTCGCTGGCCGCCATGAGCGCGGTCGTGCCATCCTCTGCCTGCAGGTCCATCCCAGCGCCGTGCTTGAGCAGAAGTTGAGCAGTCTTGAGACGGTTCGCCGAGCAGGCCAGCACAAGTGCCGTCCTTCCAGCTCTATCCGTCAGGTTAATGTTGGCGCGGCGCTCAAGCAGAAGCTCTATCAGCGCGATGTAGTCATCTTCGCAGCACATCAGAAGTGCGGACAGGCCTCTCTCATCCTGCAGATCAGGTGTCGCACCGCCCGTAAGCAAGAGCCTGGCAATCTTGACGTCATCACGATCATGGACGGCAGCGCGGCCTCTCGCGGGCCCAACCAAGGTCAGCCCATCGCGGCGTGATCTCACCGCCATCATAAGCGGCGACGTACCGTTGGGCGTCTGCGAATCGACCTTGGCACCGCGATGCACCAACAGGGCGACGACATCGACGTGTCCTTCTTCACGGGCTACCATCAGCGCGGTGCGTCTTTGCGGTGTCCGCAACTCGGTGTCAGCGCGGTTGTCAAGCAGAAGCTTAGTCAACCCGTATCTGCCCTGTACGCAGGCCATCAGAAGCGCCGTCATTCCAAATGCGCTCTTCAGGTCAACCTTGGCGCCGCGCTCGAGCAGCAGCCCGGCACACAGCCTGGCACTCTTGGTGTCCTCGTTTGTGCAGGCCAGCATAAGTGCTGTCTGTCCACCCGGCTGCTGGCAGTCAATGACGTTTTCCCCCCGAAAGTACTCGAGGGTGAGCAGAAAGCGAAGGATTTCTGTGCGCCCAATGCGACAAGCCAGCATGAGGGGAGTTTCAAGTCTGAACCCAGCTTGCACCAGCCTGATGGTGTTGGAGGTATCCTCCATGAGAACCTCGACAACCCTCGCCGAGCTGTTCTTGATGGCATAGTGTAAAACAGGCACATCACGTGATGGTCCCCAGCGATCTCTCGGTGTTCTGATATGTCCGTCGAGGACTTGCGGGAAGTGTTGCACGAAGTTGCGGATGCGCTCCAGGTTCGAACAATCAATGAGGATCTGCAGCTCCCCCATCCTCGCTTCCATCTCATCCTCCGACGCATCAAACTCCAGGCCCACGCCCAGCAACTGCATGTGGTCCGCCATCCCAGCGCACTTGCTCCTTTGCCTGCGGGCCGCCGCGCCCCCGGCGCCCTGGTCAAGGAGAGCTTCGGCGCCAGGCCAGCTGTCCTCCCGCGCGCGCTTCTCCGTCTTTCTCGCCCTCGCCCTCGCCCTCGCCCTCGTCCTCTGCGCGCGCGTGCTCTGCAGCGAGGCGGCGGCGCCGCTCTTCGCGCCCCTGAGCAGGGCCTCTGCGCAGCGATGCCCGACTCCGATCGCGTCCGGGACCGACCGCCCCC
>KQ758850.1:1293913-1307609 GCA_001462505.1 Aurantiochytrium sp. T66
GAGCGTCGTCGCGACGCGCGGGCAAGCAGGAGATCGGATTAAATCTCAGATCGCCGCGCAGCTGCTCGGCGACGCCGCGCCACGCCACGCCGCGCCGCCCGGCCCTCGCGGCGCGCGCGGCAGGATGGCGAGCTGGCAGCAGGAGCACCAGAGCCACCACTCGCGCGAGGCAAAGCAGCAGCAGAACTTCGCGGCGCGCCTCGCGCACCTCGAAGACCGCTTCAACAACGGCGTCTACGCCGCCGACTTTAAGGCCGGCGGCCTCGGCACCAATGTACGCGTGCGCCACGACTGCACAGGGTTCGTCGTGGAGGTGAACCCGTGGCCCGACCTCTGGATGTCCTCCATGGTGGTCTTCGAGGTGGTCTTGCCCGAGGGATTCCCCAAGGCGAGACCACAGGCTAGATGGACCCGCTGCGAGGAGAGCCTGCGCAAGGACCCGCGCCTCCGCAGCCCAGAGTCCGGGGACCTTCGACTGACCGACGACAAGCGTGTCCTCTCCAACCTCTTTGAGAGCCGCTACATGGGCTGGCTCGAAACCTACGACCTCGAGGTCGTCGTCCACACCCTGCGAAGGCTCTTCCGCAAGCCCGACGAGGATCTCGCGCCCTGCGCCACCTGGTACAAACGCAAGACGCCCTTTGCTGTAGCTGTCGAGGGCGCATTTTACGAGGAGCAGGGCGCGCGCAAGGAGATGGAGGACCGCGTCTGCGCCGACGACGGCCGCTTCGTCGGGCCCTCGGCCGCGCTCACGCATCGCTTTGGTGTCGCGGCCGCCGACACCACGGACAACACAGCCGTGGACGCAGCCGCGGACGTCGATGCGGCGACGGCGACGTCTAAGCACGCGTCGTTTTCCTTCTCCGAGGGTAAGGCCGCGGCGGCCGTCCATGCGGCAGGGAGCTACAACGGCGGCGGCGACGACGACGGTGGCGACGACGGCAAGACTAAGAGCATCAGCAACAATAACAACACCGACGCGGTGCCGCGTCTGAATGGGATTCTCAGCGATGGCTCGCAGGCCATTCCCCTCGCCCACCAAACCTTGCTCGAGGACTCGAGCGACGATGGCAGCGAACTGAGCGCACCCATGCCCGAGTACCTCGCCAGCCTCGGGCTGCACAGGAGCATTGTTGATAGTATACTTACCGGATCAAAGGCCGTGGCAGCAGCGTCGACGGGAATAAGTTCTGCAAGCGCATCTGGGACGGCGAACGCCAGCGCGGCTGCGCATCAGCTGCTCCATCACGAGCACGCCACCAAGACGCTGCGTGGGCGCAAGGTCTCTTTGCACGCAGTATTTGACGGCCACGGCGGCGACGAGGCCGCCGAGGCCGCGAGCCATTTGCTGCCCGATTTTTTCTTTGCCGACCTCGAGGACCCGGCCATGAGTATAGAGAGGGCCCTATACAACGCCGTCTTGCGCGTCGAGACGGCGCTGGCCGCTCGCGCCGAGGAGGAGAGGGAGAGCACTGGCCACGTAGACACCACCGCCGGCACCACCGTGTGCGCCGTGGCCATCGACCTCAACCAGGGCGTTGCGCACTGCGCCAACGTGGGCGACTCGCGCGCGGTCCTGTGCCGCAACGACGGCGTAGCCATGGACCTTTCGCGCGACCACAAGGCGGATTTGCCCGCGGAGATCGCGCGCATCGTAGACATGGGTGGTTTTGTTTCGTACGGCCGCGTCATGGGCATGCTCGCCGTCTCGCGGGCGCTCGGGGACCCGGAGATGAAGGTCCCGTACCCACTGGTGAGCTCGCTGCCCGACCTCTGCACGGTCGACCTCAATCCGGCGGATGAATTCATCCTCATTGCCTGTGACGGCGTCTTCGACGTCATGACCAGCCAAGAGGCGGTGCACTTTGTCCGCGGCGTGATTCCCATGGCGCCACACGACCTCGAGAACGCCGCGTTCTCGCTCGTGCGCAACTGCATCGTTTCTCTCGGCTCCCCTGATAATGTTAGTGTCATCCTGATCCGCCTGCACGACACCAAGAGCCCGCACCGGGTTCGGGCAGGCTCGGCCAGGGCCCAGCCCACGAGTATCGCCCACGTTCTGCACGGCGAGACCGACTCATACACCACCGGCGACTCTGGCATGGACCATTTGCACCACGCCTTTGCTGACGTCGATGTTGAATCTGAAACCTCCTCGGACACCGCTTCCGAGCCGCGCTCCGTGCCCGACGATGTCTTTCATCCCATCCTCGCTGAAACGGGCAGTGTCGACGGCGCTGGCGTCGCACAGCAGCCGCCGCCGCCGCCGCCGCCGCCACCGTCGTCGCGCTCGTCGCAGTCCGCCGAGGTGGACGCCTCCTCGGGCCGTGCAAGCTCAACGGGGGGCTTTCTCAGCCCTCAAGTCCAGGCGGCCCTGCGGGCCTCGCGTCTCCGCAAATCGGGCAGCGGCGAGCGGATCTCCCCTGGAGACGCCCGATGACCCCGTGCTTTATTTTTTTTTGTCTATTTCATTATTGCTCTCTTCATCCACCCCCTCCTTGTCCTCATTCCATACCAGTCAAGATGCTGCTGCGATCATCATAGCAAGCCGCTTCGAATGCCCAATTTGGGGTTAGTGTTCTTACAGATTGATTGATCTTGTGCGCCTAGCAGGGCGCAGCTGACTTGGGCACCATCGCTGCCGCCATCTCGTCCGTGACGAGGCCGACCTCCTCCAAAATCTGCTGCGGCGGCTCACCGGTGCCGTCGGCCATCTTGTAGACAAAGCCCATGACGTTGCGCTTGAGATCCCGCGCGCAAACATCCCAGAACTTGCGTTCGGCGCGCAAATCCTGGAGCGACCGGTCGTCGTCGCCTCCGACTTGACCGCCCGCCGCCACACACGCGGCGCGAAGCTTGGCCACTTCGGCGGATCCTTCGAGGGCGCCGGCACGCGCAGCCTCCAGCTCGGTGTCGAGGTCGTCGTCCGCCGGCTCTTGCTCCAGCTGGGCCCTGGCCGCCTCCTCGAGCGCAAGCGCCGCGCGCGCCTCATGTAGCTGGGCGTCGACCTGGGCGATTTCAGCCAAAAGACCCTTGCAGACGGCTTCCCGCGCCTCGGGCGACTCGTCCTGGTCGTTCTGGGTCACCCAGTACAGCGCGGCGCGGCCCTCAACCTTTTCTTGGAGCGCGCCCTGGGCGACGAGGGCCGCCAGCACCGTCTTCACCACCGGGTGCGAGATTGTCTTGAGGAGATTTTCAAAAACCTTGGTCGAGTTGTACGGCCTGCACTGCGCCGTCAGGTACGCGAGGACCGTCGCTTCGGCCTCGTCTTTGCTCCTGACGCTCTTGCCCGCCTTGCCCTTGGCGTTCTTGGCCTTGCTCTTGGCCTTGTTCTGCGCCGTCGGCGCCGAGACCGCCGTTTTCGACGTCGCCACGCTCTGCGAGTCGTCCTCCTCCATGATCCTGGCGCCTTCGGCGACCGATCGAGAGCTCCGAGCCGCGCCCCGCGACGGTGTCCTGCAGGCCCAAGCTCTGCTCCGCGACGCCCGGGCGGGATCCTGCGCGCCGGCCGCGTCTGCGGCTCGAATCTTCGGGTTCGAATTCGGGCCGCGGCGCTGCGGTTTCCGGGCGCGCGTGAAGCGGTCCCGGGGGAGGAGCGCGCCCCGACAGGCGACGCGAGGCCTTCGCGAGGCCTTCGCGAGGGGGAAGCCGCGACGGTAAGAGCCCTCACGCGCAGCGCAGCAGCGTTCCTCGCGCAGACGAACAAAGGTCGACAGGGCCGATCGAGTTGCGGAATTGTCTCCGATGGCGAAATCGTGTCTGTCCTGCGGCGGCAAATGTCGCTCGCTCAAAGAGTCAGAAAAGGCCTCGACGAGCAATACGGAGGCCGCCGCCACGGCCTGCGTGCGCATGGACACGAAATGAGATGATCTTCACCCCGAGGCGAGCGCGCTCAGGACCGCGCCGAAAGCCCCCACGAGCAGATCGCCGAGGAGGCGAAGGGCCATGAGGCCAACGATGATGAGCGCGAAGAACCGCCAGAAGCTATTCACGCGCAGGAACGAGATAAGCGTGGACGGTGCCCGCCGCATTGCGTGGCCACCAACGTCGTCCAGAGGTCTTTGCCGCGGAGGGCGCGGCTCCTGGCGGCGGCGCTGCTGCTGGTGGTGATGGTGATCATTGATACGGTAATGGAGCAGATCACGCTTGGGCGTGTCGTCGACGGTGCCCAGGTCCGGCGAGTGGATCGTCGGCAGCGACGCAAGGAGGGACAGTAGAGGGCGCGCGCTGGGCGGCGGGCTGATCTGGCCCCGAAGGATATTTTCGGGCGACACACTTTGATCCTCGTAAAAGATACGGTTCTCTTCGGGCCGGTTGCGAATAATGCAGCCCTGCAAACCGATGCCCAGGTATGCGCCGTCGCTGCGGTCGTAAGTAAAGGCGGTCGGCGAGAATCGTAGCTCGTGGGCATGGCGCATCACACCATCCTCGGAGCGCGGGCCCGAGACGATGCTAAAGTCTGTGCCGAGCGAGAGGCTGCGGCCGCTCATCAGGTCGCGCCCCGGCCCGTCCGAGTTAAAGATCACCAGCATTCGGGAGTGGCGATACCCGAGCGCGACCCCGGCGCTGAGGCCAATCACCTTGATGGCCACAGGCGGCGACCACGTTGAGCCCTTGGCAGCGGCAGAGTCTACGCTGGCAGCCGACGGATTGTCAGCATGCTGCTCTCGCTCCTGCCGCGGGGCGGCCGACGACGACTCCGGAGGCAAGTCGGTTCCTGCGGGCAACCGCATGACGAGACAGCCGTAGCCAATGGCCTGCGAGAGGACGCCAATTCCGGTCTTGAAGACCCTGATGGACACGATGCACTGGCCACGCGCAAAGACGGCGTCCGGGATCTCGTCGCGCTGGTCCTCGAGCGCGTCCTCCAGCTCTGCGGCGCACCGCGCCAGCCCGAACTTCTCGTCCCACCCGAACAGCTTCTTCATCGTCTCCGCCAGAGCTCTGCGCGGGCCGGCGCCCTGCGGGCCGTCTCCGTCTCGGCGCCGGTCGGAGGTCGCGCGTCTGCGGCCCCGTTCACGGACTGCCGCCGCAAACCGCTCCGATGAAAGGACGCGTCCGCGACTCGGTGGACCTTGAACGACGTCGTCACCATCTTGCGCGTCCTACTGCCGTACCTTGGAGCGCTGTAGCGCCATGTCTTGCTGTCAGCGCTGGACCTGGCAGGACGCCGTCGAGAAGGCCATGTCGTGCGTGGTGCGTGCGTGCGTGCGTGCGTGCGTGCGTGCATTCTGCGCAAGCCTCAAACACGCACGAGCCGAGCTGAGCTGAGCGCGGGAATCGTAACGGCTAAAGCACCCTAGTCATTTACTAGTATAAATTGCTGACTACTTTTCCTCAAAATGGAGCCTCGGCATAGAGTGCCCCACTATCCTTGAAGGACAGGTGACCTTGACGCCGACTAACTCGAACGAATGGCACCATTCGTTCGCGCCTTAAGGCTTAATGGCTAAAGCTCACTGACGGCTCTGCGTTGATAATATACAGGTGATCCTCACTCGCTTGGGTCATGACGCGGCGGTCGCAGCGGCGGCAAGCGCCGTGTCCGTATCCGCAGCCACTGCCGCGGGCTCGGTCGAAGTGGCGACTGGGTCGGCGAGACTGGAAACGACAATCGGCTTGTCGAGGACCTCGTCCGAAAGGCACTCGCGGGCCTCCTGCAAGAGTTGCTCCATGGGCGGGTTGCGCTGGCCCTTGGGCTTGTCGCTGCACATGATCACCTTGCGAAAGGTCTTGCTAAACGTCTGCTCTGCGAAAATGTTGGCGAGCGGGGCCACGATATCGCGCGAGCGGTAGCCCTTGTCGGCCATCTCGATCGCGTAAGCCTCGTAGCGGTCAAAGACCTGGCGACGCGTGAGCGAGCCGACTTCGTGGTTGCCGAGCACATGGTACTCGAGATTTGTGAGGAGGCACGGGTTCCGGTACGCGGCGCGCCCGAGCATGACGCCGTGGAGCCGGGGCTCGGCCTCTAGCACGGCCTGCACGTCGCTCACGGAGGCGATGCCGCCGTTGAGGGTGAACTTTTTGTCGGGAAAGTCCTCGCACAGCTTGTAGACCCGGTCGTAGATGAGCGGCGGTATCTGGCGGTTCTGGCGCGTGTTGATGCCGTTGAGGAGGGCCTTGCGCGCGTGGACAATAAAGTGGTCGCACTCGGGAATGGAGGCCACAAAGTTGTAAAGAAAGGCGTAGTCGTCCTGGTCGTCGACGCCCAGACGGCACTTGACCGTGACGGGGAGGCTCGTCACGGACTGCATGGAGGTGACGATGTCACGCACGAGGTCCGGCTTGAGCATGAGGCTCGCGCCGAAGGCGTTCTTTTGAGCGACCGTCTTGCTGGGGCAGCCGACGTTGAGGTTGATCTCATCAAAGCCCCACTCTTGCGCGAGCTCGGCGCTGCGGCGCATGGCGTCGACGTTGTTGCCGCCGAGCTGCAGCACGAGCGGGTGCTCGCTGGTGTCATGGCCGTAGTGCTGCCAGAGGCGGTCGCCGCAGTGCACGACGGTCTGGTCCACGACCATCTCCGTCCACAGCGTCATGGTGGGCGCCAGGATGCGCGCCAAGAACCGCTGGTGCCTCGTCGTCCACGCCATCATGGGCGCCACCGACAGCTCGGGCGTGCTCCGCTCCGCCATCGTCGCGGTCCGCGTGCCGAGGCCCCTCCGCGCCGCCCCTCGTCGCCGGCCGACCAGCAGCAGCGCGCGCCGGACCGCGGGCGCCCTGCGCATGGACCGCCGCCGTCCGATCGGCGGCCCCGGCGCTTCGGATCAGCGAACGCGGCGCGCGGTGGCGGCGCGGGCGCGGCGGGAGAGCGACGGGGCTGGCCGGCGGCGCGCGGCACTCGGGCGCGGAATCGGAATCGAAGTCGGCGGCTTGGCCTTGATGATGAATGGGGCTCTGCCTGCCTGCTGGCGCCACCGAAATGGCACGTCATGCTCTGCAGGTTCACCAAGAACCCGTGCATCAAGGCCGTCGGGGACTCGGAGGGTTGTGGACCTAGTGCGCCTGGCGACGCGTGGACGAGAGCACCGTGTCGAACGCGCTCGGCTCAGAGCCTTCTTGGTCTGGCCTGTCCTGGCGTAGTTCTTGAAGACGGTCTCAAAACGACAAAAGACGCAAATAACCAATTGCAAATAACCCCACGGACGATGCTCGAGACGTCTTTGGTGACAAGGACGCAGATTGCCCACGACCGTGACGTTTCGAGGACAACCGGACGATCATACACTGGCAGGACGAGCTTGTGTGAAGACGACGACGACGCTCGAAGACGATGCTCACAATGAAAAGACGATGCTCGATCCACCTGATGGGTTCTGGCCTACGAACGACATCCCGATGCCAAAAAGAGCTTCAGAAGCCGCCGACGACGTCAAGGAGCCCGCGAGGCCGCTCCGGTCGGCCTCCGAGGAGAAGAAGCTCGTCTTCGAGGTCGGGGGTTCGTAAAGGGCCTAACCTGGCGACCATAGGCCAGAATTAGTCTGTGTGGCGCCGATGGGCGGCGCAAATCCGTCGAAGGCTCTGCGGCGGCCGGCGCGGCGCTCCTGCTCGCGCGCGCGGGGACCCACCCGCGGGAGGCTCACGGCGTCCGCGGCGGCGCAATGTTCGGAGCGCAGTCGGGCGTGGAGCGCGGGTTCATCCGGCGGCTCGCGACCTTCCGCGGCGACGGGAGGACCGCGGAGCAGGGCCGCGACGTGGACCTCCGCGTGCAGCGCAACAGGAGCACGGGCCAGGCGCAATGCGAAGCCGCGCTGGGCGAGTCCAGGGCCCTCGCCGTCGTCAGCGCGAGCCCCGTGGCGCCGTTCCCTGACCGCCCGAATGAGGGCGTACTTCGCGTCAACACCATCCTCTCGGCGATGGGCCGCGAGGACTGGGACGCCTCGCAAAAGAGGGCCATGGGCAAGGAGGCCGCGCAGGTCTCGACCCTGCTGGAGAACGCGCTCCTCGAGTCGCGCACCATCGACCTCGAGGGGCTCTGCATCGTGGCGGGCCGCAAGGTGTGGTGCATCCAGGTCGACGTCAGCATCATCAACGACGCCGGCAACATTGCCGACTGCGGGTGCATCGCAGCCTTTGGCGCGCTCTGCCACTATCGACGGCCCGACGTCGCCGTGGTCGGGGAGTCTGTGAAGATCTTCGACCTCGAGGACCGCGAGCCCGTGCCGCTGAGCATCCACCACACGCCCCTCTGCGTGTCCTTTGCGCTCTTTCGGTCCCCGGACGCCGACGCAGACGCGGACATCACCACGGACCAGGATCGCTTCTTCCTGCTCGACCCTACGGACCGCGAAGAGCTCGCGCAGGACGGCAAGCTCACTGTCATCGTCAACGCGCACCGCGAGATCTGCGGCGTCCATAAGTTTGGCTCGCCCGCGCTCGACGCCGCGCAGCTCGCGCGTCTCATCGCGCTGGCCTCCGAACGCTCTGCGTCTCTCTGCAAAACCATTGCTGACTCATCAGCAGTGTCCTCATGAGGCTGTCTTCAGCGTGGGGGCTCTTTGTTGAATCAGATTCCCAGCAAGAAATGGATGAGGTCCCGGCGACCTCTGTAGTATCATAGGGAGTGACGCGCAACGGGCTGGGCGTGTGGCCGCAAGCAAAAAATGGTCGTGCATGTGCACCACTAAATGCAGTAATCGGTTTTGGTGTGGAGCTGTGTTGACACGCAGTGAATTATGTAGCCCCCTAGCGTAGCGGAGGTTGACCAGAGGCGGCATTCGCAGATCGCAAAAATGCCGTCGGCCCTCGCAAACCGCCAATGCCGACAGCCCTTGTTGCAAAAAGCTGATGCCGGCAGCCCTCGCCGAACGCTAGTTGTGCCGGCGGCTCTCGCAGACCGCGCATGCCGGCAGCGACGGCAAATCAAGACTCAATCAGCCACTCAAGAATTATCAAACGGAACAGAAGCGAAGATTACATGCAGAGACGAAATTACATAGGAATGAGACGCGGGCAGGCTGGGAAAGAAAATCTCAGACCTGGGCGAGCACGTTGGCGTCGGCCGCAGGCGCGGTGGAACTGGGTTCCGCGGACGGTTGATTGCCTGATGGCGGGCGCTCCTGCGACTCGGGACTCTTGCCAGAGGAGGACGAGAACCGTTTGGCGCTGCCGGACTTGTTCTTTTCTAGAAAGAGCTTGAGGATCTCGTCCCTCTCGGTGTGGCGATAGCGCAGCTTGGGAAAAAAGATACTGCCGAGGGAGACCGCCGTCGCCAGGAAGAGCGTTAAAGCGTTGACGAAAGCTTCCACGGCGTTTGATCGGTTGAGCTCGTTGTCGGCTTTGCGGCTGCCTGGATTGCTCACGGTGGCGGCGAGCACCATGGCAAAGTACACGATCATAGAAACGGCGTTGATAATGATGCCGAGGCCTTCGCCTCCAACCTTGCCCTCGTTGTAGTCCTGGTACGCAATGGTCAGAAGCAGCAAGAGCTGGAGAGCCTGAAAGGCGATAATGGTCCAGAACGCCGCGGGCGAGTTGATGGCGCATTGAAAGTTCAAGCATGGGTCCACGGTTGGCGGCTTGGTGGCCGTCCATGCGCTGAGGATGATGCAGCTGATGACAAAGGTCGTGCCCAGATAGGCGATAATGTGCGGGACCGGAAGCTCCGCCTTTTGCAGGCGCCGCGTCTTGAGGCGCAGCTGCCAGGTGCGGTACTCCTTGACGGTGAGCACGCCGAGAATGAACGAGAGCGGGACGTGCGCGAGCCATTCCCACGCCACGCAGCTCTTGTTCGAAAAGGGCGGGTACGAGTTGGCCGTGCGGACGATCGCGGAGCAGTTCATGGCGGCAAAGCTAGCGATGTATCCCAGCAGCAGGTTCCACTGCGAGATCTGCATCACGGGCGTATTGCGCAGCCATATCAGGACGACGAGCCACCCCAGGCACACTGCAAAGCTGATGGATGTTAGCGCGAAGGCGGCCGACGTGTATTCGTTGTACACCGGAAAGGCGATCTCCGTGGTGTTGCACAGCTGCAGTATTGCCTCCTCGCGCGCGTCCATGGTGCCGACGCGTCCCTGAGCGCCCGGCTCGAGGTCGAGGTCGTCACGCCCACCGACGCCAAACGGTTCTGCTGTCAGCAGCGGTGTCGCTTGTCGTTCAACGCGCTGCGAGCTGCTCGTGGGCCGCGGCCCTCTGGGCCTCCTGACGCGTCAAGGCTCTGCGACGAACCTCGAGTAGCCTTGCTGCAGGTCGGCAAGCTCGCCGTCGCTCCACAATGTTGTTGCTCCGCCCGTCGGGCTTGCTGCTTTCGAACCGAACGGCCGCTCCAAGGTCGCGCGGGTTCGTGCGCGCGCGGGCCTGCGTCAGGCGAGAGCTCGGGGCGAGAGCGCTTCTCGGGCGGGAGCGCTTCTCGCGCGCGAGCGGGCCCGGGCTGCGGACGGCCGCGGACAGACTTTGCTCGCATGCGCTGCGCGCGTCGCCGAATTGCGGCCGAATAGAGATGCGAAGAAACAGGCGCAAGAACACTCCGCCTGTCCCGCTCGAACCTGTCCTGTCCAACAATCGACAGCAGCCAGGCAAGTAGTGGCCAGCACCCCCGAAACTGCCGCCACGCTGCGCTGCGCTGCACTGCACTGCACTTCCCGTGGTCACGAAGTGCTGGGCTGGCAATGAATGTCTCATCGGTCCGGGTCGATCGGCTGCGGCGCGTGATGAGGCAGTTTGTGACACCTCACGTCACGGTTGGCGGCCGGCTAGCCTAAGCTGTGAATGTACTCCGCGGGCGGTAGACGAGACCAGAGCGCCCTGACCGCCGAGTTCGAGTCCGCGAGGGTTCGGCATCCTTGCACATCTTAATGTCGCGGAGCAGCACGGGGAGTCGCACGAGCATCCCAGGACCTGTGATGATTTTTTCTCTTGTTCTTTTCTTCTTTTTCGTGCTGAGGGTATCCGTTGGATTTCTTTTTTTCGAGTCGAGTCCGAGTCCGAATCCGTGTTTTGCCAAGTGCCGCCAACCGGCCGCCAAACCGTGCCGCCAAGTGCCAGTGAGAAGCTCTCAACTCAATCGAGGTTCGACATCAATCTCAAGTTCGTGTTCGAAGCAACTCCTGACTGCGAATCAGCTCATACACCTCTGACTGTTGTGTCGCTGGGCTACATACGTTTCTAGCCTACTTGACTTCTCGAAACGCATCAGATGAAAGGAAATTGGGTCAGTCCTGAGCGCCCAATTCGGTCTGGAGGTGGTCAACCGGTATCGCAGCACAGAACTTGTGACAGAGGGCATTGATTAACAGCGACGTGAGAGCATGATTGCAGCTTGGCACGTAAACTAACCTGGAGGTGCGACGCTTCGGCCCCCCAAAGCTGCTGCTCCGTATGTGAGGGTGTAGCTCACAGGCGCCCCCTCCCTCTTTTGCCTCATAAGTGACCCTGCGGACTCGGAATCGGATCCAGGAAGCACAACGTGCATGCTGCCCGGCTGTCTTTATCTCCAGCCCGGCCGCTAGCTACCCTTCGTCGTGCTTTTTACAGCCGAGTTCTCCAATCTCTGCTCTTATGTGTTCGCATGGTCCCTCAGTTATTTTACAGTTTGGCCCGCGGCCTGGCCGAACAAATAGAGCGGTTGGCGGGTCGGGCAGCCTGAGGCCGCTTGAAGAGTCACGTTTGTACAGCCATCTGAAACGTGTCGTTCGGATTGGTATGATATCTGACGCCACCGACGTTGCGAAGAAGGCCGATGTGAAGACGGCCACGCAGCCGCACCGATTGGATGATTCGTAAATCTGCAACTCCAAGAGAGCGAGCGTAGCACGTGAGACGCAAGCGAGCGCGCGAGAAACCGGCGATCACGAGCGAGAAAGCGACCAAAGACTTGCGAGCATGGGTGCTGGAGCTTCGGCGCAGGGCGGCAAGATCGAGGGCGGCGCGGACCTCGAGGCCTTCACGAAGTCGCTCGAAGAAGCTTGGGCGTACAACGATGGAGAGCAGCAGCAGGTCATCGTGGACATGCTCAAGGCCGCCCAAAAGTTTGTAGGCGAGAAGCGTCGCGAGTCGTCGGTGGGCAAGATCAACTACCCGCCCCCCAACGACAAGCTCGAAGAGCTCTGGAAGCTGTGCGACTACAACGGCAACGGGTTCTCGTCGCTGGCCGAGCTCGACAAGATGATCGTGGAGAACTTCCCCGAGTACGACAACAAGCCGGCCGTGATGCGCGCCTACCAGTGCATCGACCGCAACAAGAACGGCTTCATTTCTAAGCACGAGTTCCGCGACTTCTTTGGCTACCTCGACTATTTCACCAAGCTCTGGGACAAGTTCGAGGGCATCGACGATGACGGGGACCGCCGCATCTCGTTCGAGGAGATGAAGAACCACAGCAAGGAGATCTTCGGCCGCGAGCTCAGTGAGGAGAGCGCGACCATCCTCTTCCACAGCCTCGACCGCAACAACGGCGGCAAGATTCTCTTTTACGAGTGGGTTGCCTACCAGGCGGCGCTCGACCGCAAGGACTTCACCATTGACAAGCTCCCCTTTGAGTAGAGGCGCAAGAAACGCGACATCACGTTGGCTAAATAATATCATACCGCTTACCATGGCCTTTTGACGTCGTGGAGGGGCCTCGTGCGGATCAGCTCTCCGAGGAGGGTTACCTCATGGACCCGGGTATTTGACTTGTCGGCAACGTGGAGGTTGCCCGTATGTGGATGGTACTCGATGCGACAGGGTCCCTCAAAGAGACTCGCCTTGAAGACTTGCAGCATAATGCCTCCGTTAGAAAAGACAAATACGGTGTTCTTGGCCATGTCGCAGACAAAGAGGCGCCCGTCCGGGGCCGCGGCGACGTCCCACGGTCGTTCGAGCTTGCCCCCGCTCACGGTGCGAATGGGCCTTCCATCGTCGACGCGAATAATCTGCACGCGCGCGTTGCCCGTGTCTGCGACGGCCACCTCGGTCAGGCTCACCACGCAGACCCCCCTGGGCTCTTCAAAGTGCCCGGGTGCGTTTCCGCGCTCCCCAATCGGCCCCACGTCGGTCCCCTCGCACAAGAAGACGCGCAGCCTGTGGAGTCTCGTCTCCGACACCACCGTGGTCCCGTCCTCGAGCGGGACCGTGCCAAAGGGATACTGGAAGTCGGGCAGCCGCGCAATGAGTCTCGAGTCCAGAAGAGTATCTCCTTGCGCCGCTCGCCAATCTTCGTCTCCCTCGGCGGCCTTGGTCTCGTCCTCGGCCATCGTGCTGCCGCGCGCGGGGTCTCCAGGGCCCCGAAGGCGAGCTGGCCAGCTCGCGCGGCCTGATCCTTTTCTGAAAGGCTCCCAGCGCGGTCCTTGCCGGCCTCCGCGCCCAATTTGCCAAGCTTTGCGCCGTCACGAGGCCGCTCTCAAGACGTGTGCGCCGCGACGGTCCCCAGGTGGTCCCCGTCGGTCCTCGGCTCACAGGTCTCTTCTCTTCTCGCCATCATCAGGCTCACCGCCGCCGATACGAATCGCGATGACGGTCAGCGCCGCCGGCGTCACGGTAGTTCGGGACATGACCAGAGCCCGGGGACTCTGAGCGACCTCTCTGCGCGCGCCGCAGGCGGCCAAGCCGGCGGGTTCCAAGGGGACATCGATCCTGAGTCGTTCTTGCGTGTCGGGGAAACCCGCGTGCCTTGTGTTTCTATTATATCGGGGAATTAGAGGAAACTGTTTGCGCGGGTAGATTCGCCGAGGGCGGGGAATTCGTCGTATAACTTCGTATAATGTATGCTATACGAAGT
>KQ758850.1:1344447-1357356 GCA_001462505.1 Aurantiochytrium sp. T66
GAATGATGTTGCAAATTGCCGAGGCTCGGGAACGTACGCTCGGAGCTGAGATGGATCCGGGCCCGGGGACGAAGCGGCGCGGCCGCGGCGGCCGCTGCGCATGCGCCGCGGGCGCCAAGTCCCGCGCGGCGCGGCCGCCGAGTCGAGCCGAGCCGAGCCCGAGAGAGGAGAGGAGCCGGGACAGGCGGCGCGAGATCTGAGACTCGAGGTGAATGAAAGTGAAAGAAAGGCGGGCGAGCGACGCCCCGCAGCCGCGCCCCGCAGCGATGCCCGCAGCGCTCGCCTCCGGGACGTGCGCGCGCGCGTCCCGACCCGGGGCCTGGCGGCCTGCTGGGCAGTGCCGCCGGCCTGGGACGGGGACGAAGGCGACGAAGAGGGGCGCTGCCGCCCCCGCAGCGGGCACCGCGCACGTGCCGCCTCGGCGCCAGGGGGACCCGCAGACACGTCCCGGGCCTGCACTGTGGGGAAGGCGGGAGATGTGCGAGTACAAGCGAGACTTGAATGACTGGCGATCGAGCGCTCGCCGCGAACGAGCGAACGAACGTACGAACGAACGGACCCTACATGGTGACCACCTTACTGCCGGCACCTTAATCTGTCTGTCGTGACGGCCATTGGCGCCATTGCCGATGCCGACGCCGCCTCCGACCGGCGGCGACGGACACGACGAGACGGGCTCTGACTGATCATCCTTGACGGAAGGAAGCGAGCGCCGCGCTGGCCAAGAAGCCGGGGCGCGTGCGAGTTCGGCGAGCTCTTGCCTCATGACGTGCATGATAGCCAAGCGAACGTTGCAGTGCAGTGGTCGTGCAGCGCCACCGCGAAGATCTTCGCCGTCTCCTCGTGTCGTGTTGTGACTCGTGTCGCGGCCAAGATCTTCTGCCTGCCACCGCGACGCGAGGCGACGCGACGCGAGGCGACGCGAGCCGAGTCGACTCGACTCGCCTTGGGAGCGGAGCGGAGCTGGCCAGGGGCCCTCGAGCGGGTCGGAGACGGGGAGACGGGACGGACGAGTGAGTGAACCTTGCGCCAAAAGCTCCTATTTCAACTCACAACATGTCATGACAGATGACTCGGAAGACCTTGCGCCAACGGGTCGATCAACGGGCCTCGGGCCGCGAAGCCCAGGCTGGGCGCCGTCGCTGCAGGCCTGAGCCGTGGCGCCGTTACCCGCCTGATGAGGTTTTCGAAACATTCCTTTCGCCACAATTCAAGGTTTCAAACCATTCGCGGCACGGCCATTTGAACGGTCGGTCGAACGGCAGAAAGCCGCAGGTCGGAGACGTGCACCGCCGTGGCGTCCCCGGCCGACGGCACAGCACCCGACGGCCGGCGCCACCGACGGTCACGGCGCTGTGGCCGCGTGCGATTGCAAATGCACTGCACTGCAGCGTCGTCATGATGACCTCGCGTCCATCCGTCGAGACGAGGGCGAAGAAAAAAAGAAAAGAAAAAAAAGACGTTGCGGCAGGGATTCGAACCCTGGCGTTCAGAGAACAATGGATATTAACATGGGTGTTTAGCCCAATATAGCAGTCCACCACCTTAACCACTCGGTCACCGCAACACCGCAACCCATTTGCGGTAGTGTCCTCTCATGGAGGCAAGCTCACACATAAAGGCTCGTTCCAGACAGTACACCGTCCCCCACACCTGCGCGTGCGCGGCGCGCCCAATGTGGGGGCACCCGCACTGGTGTCCGGGACGCGTTCTTCTCAGTCGTTCTATTACAACCCTTGGTCCAGAACGGGTGTCGAATAGTCTCGCACCGGACCGCGCGTGCGGGGGCTGTTAACTGTATTTATTATATCGGAGGATGCGCGTTATCTGCTACGATTTGCGGAGGCGGTCAATTCTATACCACAAGACAAAATGTATGTATCGTACTAAACACAATAAGGTAGTCCCGGGTCGGGTGAGACCGCGGGAAGTAGGCCGGAAGGCCACTTCGGCGACGACCAAGCCAACAACGCGACTCGCGCCGCCGGAGGCCACGCGGCCTCGCCGGCGCGCGCGCAACGCCCTCCATCCGGCGCGGCACGCCGAGGCGCGACCTCGCGCTCCCGCCGCGGGCCCCCTCGTCGCCTTCTCGGCTCTCGCGCGCCGGAAGTCCTCGTCGCAAACCGTGCTCTAGTTCGGCTTCCGAGGCTGCGACGATACGAGCACGAGCTCGAGCGCGTGGACGAGGCAGGCGAGGAGAACCTCGTCGCGAAGTTCTAGCGGGAGCTGGCTGTGCATGAGGCGAATCTCCCTCCTTGCTCGAAAGCCCACAGAAGAATAAATATGGCGTCGCCCACCGGCGTCGTGCTGGCGCTCGAGGGCATGATGTGCCAGAAGAACTGCGGCACAACCGTGCAGAACGCGCTCGCCAAAGAGGTCTCCGCCCTGGCTGCAGAGGCCGAGGCCGAGGTCGTCGTCTCGCACGCCCTTAGCGCGGCCCTTGTGTACGTTCCCGGGACCATCCTCGACGCAGAAAAGCTCGTGGAAGCCGTTGAAATGATGGGCTTTGACGCCGCAGAGGTTACGGACCCCGCGCGAGCTAGGGATCTTGCGAACCAGCTTCGTGACGACGCCGCCCAGCGCGGCGCCCCGCACTTTTCCGTGGTCACGCTCGCAATCGAGGGCATGATGTGCCAGAAGAACTGCGGAACCACGGTCGCCAACGCGCTGCGCAACGCGGCCCCTGGCGCCCACGTGGTGGTGTCCCACCCCCTGGCCGCCGCCCTCGTGGAGGGACCCCGCGTTCCAGATGCCGCCACCCTTATTGATGCCGTGGAGATGATGGGTTTCGATGCGCGGGCCGCGCTCGACCCGGTCCTCGCGGATAACCTTCGTCGTACGGCCGCGCCGACGGGCGTCCGCGCGACCCCCAAATCCTTCGTGCTCGACATCGAGGGTATGATGTGTCAGAAAAATTGCGGGACTACCGTCACCAACGCGCTGCAGCGCGCAGCGCCTGGCGCCACCGTCGTCGTCTCGCACCCACTGGCGGCTGCGCTCGTGGAGGGCGCAGACCTGCCATCCGCGAGCGATCTCGCCGAGGCGGTGGAGATGACCGGATTCGATGTACAAATGGTGAGCGACCCGGCGCGCGCCGATTCCCTTGGGTCGCAGCTGCGCGCCCTCTTGGCACCCGCGCCGCCGCAGAGCGTCCTCCTCCGAATCGAGGGCATGATGTGCCAAAAAAATTGCGGAACCACCGTGGCCAACGCGCTGCGCAAGGTCGCGCCCCGCGCCGCCAAGGTCACCGTCTCGCACCCCCTCGCCGCGGCGCTCGTCGAGAGCGCCGAGTCGGCTCTGCCGTCTCAGGAGGATCTCGTCGAGGTTGTTGAAATGTGCGGCTTCGACGCCCACGTCATCGATGAAAGCGCTCCCGAGCGGAACCTCCTTCTCGACGGTCTCCGCGCCGCGCCGCCTCCCCTGCTTTCTCGCACTAGCACGGATGAGGGCGAGGAGGAGGGGCTGCTCCGCGCGTCCTCGGGGGTAGTCACCGTCTCGGACGAGGGGCCGCCCCGCGCGTCCTCGGGCGTCGCCTCCGGAGACGGTGACGCCGCCGAGGTCTCGGTGCGCGTGGGCCCGGCGGAAGTGTCCGCGTACCGACGCGCCGATGTGCAGATTCAAGGCATGACATGCGCCGCTTGCGTCGCCAACGTGGAGCGCAACTTGCCCAAGACCGCGGGCATCAAGTCCGTATCGGTCGCCCTCATTGCCGAAAAGGCGTCTGTAGAATATGACCCCGCCCTCACGTCCGGGACTGCCATCGCCGAAGCCATTAATGCGCTCGGCTACCGCGCCACCGTGCTGGAGGACGACCTCCCCCTCGACGACGACAAAGCTGGCCTCGCGACCCTCGCCCTTAACGTTTGGTCCCAGGCAGGCGGTCCGGGCTTCGAGGACGCGCACGACCGGCTCCTGGCGCCGCTCCGCGCACACAAGGGCGTGATCGCTGCCAACATCGACATCTGCGGACGGCTCAAAGTCAAGCACCTCAACGCAGAAGTCGGCGCCCGCACGCTCTTCGAGCTCGTCGAACGCCTCGGCTACGGCTGCGAGCTCGCGCACGTCGAGGCCGTCGCCCACGCGGACGAGGGCGCCGTGTACTACCGCAAAATGTTCTTTGGCTCCCTCTTGTTCACCCTGCCCGTCGTCTTCCTCAGCGTCATTTGCCCGCACTTTCCTCTTATTATGGCGCCGCTCAACAAGGCTGTCGGCCACCTCGGGCTCAACTGGCACTCGCTGCTGCTCTGGCTGCTCTCCACGCCCGTGCAGTTCTACTTTGGCGCCAGGTTCTACCGCAATGCCTGGAATGCCGTCACGCACGGCTCGGCCAACATGGACGTCCTCGTCGCGCTCGGGACCAGCGCTGCGTACATTTATTCCATGTCCTCGCTCGTGGTCGCAGTTTGCAAGCACGAGAGCAGCCTCGAAGGCGCGCGCGACGCTCATTTCTTCGAGACTTCGGCCATGCTCATCACTTTCATTCTCTTTGGCAAGTTCCTCGAGTCCACGGCGCGCTCCCGCACCGCGGACGCAATCACTGCGCTCATGGATCTCCAGGTCGACAGCGCCATCCTCCTCAGCGCAGACCCCCCACACGCGGAGCGGGAGATCGACGTGCGACTCGTGCAGGTCGGCGACCTCATCAGGGTCCTCCCGGGCCATCGCATCCCTGTGGACGGCGAGGTCGTGGCCGGCTCGAGCGCGGTCGACGAGTCCATGCTCACTGGCGAGGCTCATCCGGTGAGCAAGCGCCCCGGCGACGCCGTCACCGGGTCCACCGTCAACGGCACGGGGGCGCTCACCATGCGCGCCACCCGCGTGGGCGCGGACACGGCCCTGGCGCAAATCATGCGTCTCGTCGAAGACGCCCAGACCTCCAAGGCGCCCATTCAGGAGTACGCGGACACGATAGCCAAGTACTTTGTGCCTGCCGTCGTGTGCATCGCCATCTTCACCTGGCTCGCGTGGACGTACGTCGCCACTGAAGTCAACCCGCCGCCCTCGTACCTGGTCGGTCTCAACCGCTCCGAGCTCGTCGTCTTCGCCTTCAAGTTCGGCGTAGCGGTCCTGGTCATCTCGTGCCCTTGCGCGCTCGGGCTCGCTACCCCGACCGCCGTCATGGTGAGCACAGGGGTCGGTGCGCGGCACGGCATCCTCATCAAGGGCGGCGACGCCATCGAGGCCGCCTCGCGGGTCACCGCCGTGGTCTTTGACAAGACCGGGACCTTGACCCAGGGCCGGCCCGTGGTGACGGAAATGATCAACAAGAGCCTGCTTGCGGACCACGCCCTCCTCGCCTATCTGGGCGCCGCGGAGCGCGCCTCGGAGCACCCCATTGCCAGGGCCATTGTGACCTTTGCAGACTCGACGTGCGGAACGGGTTCCGGTGCTGCCGCGGCCGGCCTCGCCGCGCTGGCCCCGCAGCGGTGCGAGGCCATTCCGGGCTTCGGCATCGACGCCAGCTTTGCCGACGGCGTCCGCGTTCTCGTGGGCAACCGCAAGTTGATGCGGCGCAACGGTCTCAGCGTAAGCGAGGCCCTCGAGGCGTTCTTGGACGAACACGAGGAGAAGGGACCCGTGGTGCTCGGGGCGATCCAGGCCCCGGGGCGCGCGGCCCCCGAGGTCTTGACCGCGCTCGCCATCAGCGACCCGCTCAAAGACAACGCCCCCTACGTGGTCAGCGCCCTGCGCATGCTCGGCATGCGCGTGTACATGCTGTCCGGCGACAACGAGCGCACGGCGCGCGCCATGGCCAAACGCTGCGGTATTGAATCGGATGCTGTCTTTGGCAACTGTTTGCCCAAGCAAAAGTCCACGCGCATCGCGCGACTGCAGCGCGAGGGCCACATCGTGGCCATGGTCGGCGACGGTATCAACGACTCCCCGGCGCTCACGCTTGCGGACCTCGGCGTCGCCGTGGGCGCTGGCACCGACATCGCCATCAAGGCTGCGGATGCCGTGCTCATTCGCTCGAACCTGCTCGACGTTGCCGTCACGCTGCACCTCGCGCGCGTCACGATCCGCCGCATCCGGCTCAACTTCTTCTTCTCGTTTGTGTACAACCTTTTGTGCATCCCGCTGGCCGCCGGCCTCTTTTACCCATGGCTGCACGTGCGCCTGCCACCGGCTCTCGCGGGGTTCATGATGGCCATGTCCTCCGTCACGGTGGTGTGCTCCTCGTTGCTCCTCAAGCGCTACCGCCCGCCTTCGTGGATGAGCGTTGACATTGAGCTGCCTCCGCCCAAGCGCATGTCGCTAGAGATGATCGACTTTGACCTCGGCAAGTCCCACGTGTGGCAGCAAAAGCATCAGGCCTACGAAAAGGTGGCCTCGGCGGACGACGCCGACAGCTCCTACCAGGCGGGCCACGAATGGCTCGACCCCATCGTCCCCTCCTCGCGCCCCTGATCCCTCGAAACCCTGTTTATGATTATGTTACGGTAATATGTGCTGCTGAAGGGTTGACGACGACGTTCGCCTTCTAGAGGGCCAGCTCTGGCGAGAGGTCGACGAGGTCGATCTTGCCCGACTTGAGGTCGCCCATGGCCTCCTGGAGCGTCTGCACAAAGGCCTGGGCCATGTCGGCAAAGAGCCTGGCGAAGGCGAGCGTCGGGACCCCGTTCGTGCGAATGCACTGGCTCGGGACCAAGTCCTCGAAGGCCTGGTACGCATCCGGGACAGAATACACGATGGCGGCGCGGGCGCCGTGGTCCTCTTCCCACACGATCGCGCCCTTGGCCACGAGCGGCCGGATCCGCTCCGCGTCGGCGCTCATGTGCAGGTCGTGACTCAGGTTCGCGCGCTCGAACAAGGTCGTGGTCGTGGCGGCCACCGCGATGGTGGAGACCTGGCCGTGCTCGTCGACGAATCCGGACGGGCTGCGACGACGGCCCGCGCGGGGCGGCGCCAGCGTCGACTTGGCCATGAGGCGGCGCTCGCGGTTCACCACAAAGACGGTGTGGCGGTCCTTGGCGTTTCTTTTCGCGTTTTTCGCGCCGCCCGAGCTGCTCGTGCTCGAGGAGCGGCGGCTCCTCGGCCCTGCGCCGTCCGAATCCGCGTGAAAGTGGCGCACAAAGTGGCAGAGTTTAGTGTGCTTGTCGGGCATGCTGCCGCCGAGGTCGCGGAGGACCAGGTCTGGGCTCTTGTACAGTCGCGACTGGACGTCGTGGTCGCTGAACATGCGCCAGAAGACGTCGGCCAGGACCTCGGCGCGGCAGTCGCGGAGCTTGACGTCGCAGCGGACCTCGAGGCGCGCGTCCATGTCGTTCTCGTCCTCTTGCTCGAGGTTGTAGCTCATGGTGAGCTTCTCAATGGGCCCGAGCGCGAGCACAAAGCTCGGCACCTTGAGCGTGTGCCAGCTCTTGTTGTTGCTCTGGCTCTTGGAGATGAGGCTCGTCAGAATGCTCTGCGCGGCCTGCGCGCCCTCGCGGTAAATGTCCTGCGCCGACCGTTCGGACGGGACGGCCTCGGCGAGCCTGGCAAAGCCCTGGATGAATTTGGCGTGCTCCCTGATCTCGGCGCGGAGCATCTCGTTCTCGCTGGCGATCTTCTGGTCCTGCGGCGGCACGCGCGCGCTCTTCTCCAGCTCGGCGATCTTGCGCAAAAAGTCGTCCCTCTCCGCCCGCAGGCGCGCGTTTTCCTCGCGGAGCTGGAGCCATTCGCGCTTGCGCCGCGCCCTCGTCTCCGTGCTCAGGCCGTTAGCCTGCGCGAACCTCTTCGCGGCCGCCGTCACGCTGGCGTCGCGCTTCCGCTTCAGCGCGAGCGGGTCTCTGTCGCCGCCGGGCTGCATCGCGTCCGTCCTGGCTGGCCCGCGCCAAGATCTTCTCGCTGCAGCGAGATCGAGCCTACGAGCGTCCCAGGTTGGTTGCAGATCTGCTCGAGCGGCTCTGGTCCTCGTCCTCCGAATCCTCGTCGACGATCTTCACGACGATCTTCACGACACGATCTTTCTTCACGACACGATCCCCTCGCGCGAGCGGGGCGGAGCCTCGATCGATCGCGAGATCGACGTCGCGATCGATCCCCAGGCCGGCGGCGTGCCCGCCCGCCCGGTCGCGAGTTCGTCGCCACCTTTCCGAGGACGGTATCCGGGGCGCGGTGCCTCCGGGCGCCGACCTCAGAGGCTCTCGCGCGCGCGCACGTACTCGTACCTCCCTCCCTCGCTCGCTCGCTCGCGGCCCGCGCGCCCGGGGCGAAAGCGTTTACCGCCCCCGCCCGCGACGACGCCGCCGCCGACGACGGCGACGACGATGACGATCTTCTCCGGGCCGATGCTCGTCTGGGGCGTCTGGGCGTCGCGGTGGTTGATGATTGTCATCGATGACGACGGCCGCCGCCATGTCCTGCCCTGCGGCCTTGAAGCCCGCGAAGCCCGCGAAGCCCGCGAAGCCCGCGAAGCCCGCGAAGCCCGCGAAGCCCGCGAAGCCGGGCCCCGCGCGCATGTCGACGCCGCGCGGGGCCCCCGGGGAGGCGGAAATGCACGCAGCGACGTTGCGCCAGTACGTACGTACGCGTACAGTACGTGACGTTTGTCACGTATGAAGCGCTTCGCAGAAGTCGGCCGGGAGCAGGAGCAGGAGGAGCACGGTAGTGACCATGAACGCCTTGTACAGCGCGGCATCGTCGAAAGGCATGTCGACGGTCGAGACGTTCGCGACGGAGATCTTGTCGCCGACGGAGATGGAGAGCATCTCGCCGGGGACGATCGAAGATAGACTCGGGGCCCGGGAGGATGCAGTGCAGGGGCGCGCGCGCATGTCGTGGATGATGACCCTGGACGCCTTGTACAACGCGGCCCCCGAGTCGAGCGGGATCTCGCCGCTGTCGACAGAGATCGTCGCGACGGAGATGAAGAACAACATCTCGGCGGGGACGATCGAACTGGCCTGACAGTGAACCCAAGGAGGCTGCAGTGCAGGGCCGCGCGCACGTCGTGGATGGTGACCCTGGACGCCTTGTACAGCGCGGCCTTCTCCATGCCGGACGTGGCCCGAGCCTCGACTCGGAGGCCAGAGACGCAACGGCACGACAGACGGCCCCAGAGCGCGATGGCGAGCGAGGCCGCAGACGCAGACGCAGCGGCGGCGCCGAGCGGCGCGGCGCGGCGCGGCGGGGAAGAAGATGATGCCGGCAACGTCGGCGAGCTCGACGAGGATGGCGCCAAAGAGGACGACGACGGGTGGAGCGATATCCTCGGCGGCGGCGTCGTGCTGAAGAAGACCGTGCGCGAGGGCGAGGGCCCGACGCCGGAGTACAAGTGCCTCGCGTACGTGCACTACGTGGGCCGCGTGCAGAGCCAAGAGGGCGAGGAGGATATTGAGCCCTTCGAGGTGACGCGCGAGATGAACGACGGCGAGCCGGTCGAGGTGACCATTGGCGACAACGTGCTGGAGGAGGTCGTCCCGGGACTCACGCTCGCCATCCGGCTGATGAAGGAGGGCGAGGTCGCCGATGTCAAGATCAATCACCGATTCGCGTACGCCCATCTTGGGCTCGGCGACAAGGTCAAGCCCAACGAGGACGTCGAGTTCAGGGTTGAGCTGGTGCGCGTCGGAGAGCAGGAGAAGGAGCCCGTCGACATGACGCCCGAGGAGCTCATTGCCAGCGTGCGCAAGCGCAAGGCGCGGGGCAACGCCTTCTTCGAAATGGGCCGCCTCGACAAGGCACTGCAGTGCTACCAGGACGGCCTGAAGAAAAGCGAGTCGCATCTTCCGCCGCCGCCGCAGCCTGGCCAAGAGGAGGAGCAAGAGACCACGCTGCCTGCCAACGACCCGTACAACTCAAACCCCGAGCTCATCAAGTTGCGCGCTCAGTGTGCGGGCAATGCGGCCGCCTGCTTTGAGAAGCAGCGCAAGTGGAAGGAGGCCAGCGACGCCTGTGTCGCGGCGCTCTCGCTCGACCCGCAAAACCTCAAGTACCTCTTGCGCGCTGCCAACGTCACCATGATGAACGGCAACTTCGAGGAGGCCAAGGCGTGCCTCGGCGCTGCCAAGGACTTCCATGCCGACAATCCGGCCGTGGCCCATGCCGTGCGCAAGTTTAAGGAGCACCTGCGCGCGCACAAGGCCAAGGAAAAGGCCGCTTTTGGCGGCTTCTTTGAGTCGGCCTCCTCGCCATCCGCACCCGCGTCTTCGGCGTCTTCCCCCAAGTCCGCGTCTGGCCCGACTCCTGCCCCGTCACCATCGCGGGCTGCTGGCGAAAAGGGCGCCCCCTCTGACCAGGCCCCGGCCTCGGACCAGCGCCCGCTGCAGCCCGCCGCGCTGCGCAAGCTTCTTAACTTGGCCGTGCTCCTGGCGCCGACGCTCGTGGTCTTGCTGGCGTTTCTCCTCGTCGCCCCGGCGAGCGCCCATGCCGTGGTACCACTGCATTTGGGCGCGTGGGCCAACGCCTCCGACGACGAAGCACTCGCCATTCTACGAGCCGCCTCTCTGGGCGACTCGCTCTCGTGCCAGGGCCGGCCTCAGCGGAGCTCGTGCTGCGTCTGCCAGGAGATGATGCACCAAGCGACCTTGCGGCAGGACCAGGCAGCCCGCGCCCGGCCAACCAGCACTGTTCAGGTTGGCTTCCGCCTGGACAACAAGCGTCATGTGCCTTTTTATCTGACCGAGGACGTGGCGCTGACCATCTTGGAGCGCGTCTGCGGCCGCCTGCCGCTCGACATCCCCTTTGACTACGAAAACGTGGAGCGGGCCAAGGTTGCCATCATCAAAGCGTGCGATCGCCTGATCGACGCCTTTCACGACGACCTGCTCGCGCTCCTGACGCGGCCTATTCCTGCGCACTCGTCGCTCGGCCACGAGGCCTGCACCAACCTCATGGGCCTCTGTGCCGCGCGATCAGCCTGGCCCGTCGCCTTGCGCAGCTTCGGCAACGCGTACCTGACGCTTCCCTGCGCGGTCTGCACCGAGACGAGCGCTCTGGCTGCGCGCGCCGCGTCCGAGGAGATGCCCCACGGAGAGCTGGCGGCGCTCCTGCGCGACCCGTCCCGCATTTGCGCCGACCTCGCCGTCAAGGTCGCCGCGGACCCGTCGCAAGTCGACGAGATCTCCACGGCGATCGGCGACGCGTGCGTCGACATAGTTTACGAGAACCGTGCCGAGATTGCGCGCCTCGCGGAGAGCGCCGTCGACCAAGTCTGTCCACGGGAGCTGACCCTGCTTCTCTGCGCCCCGCACTGCCCCGCTAGCACATTAGAATCTCTGTAAGCTTTGTATGCACATGAAACATTGCGGAAGCCCGCGATCAGCGGAAGATCCGAAGCATCATGTGGGTTTCCGCCCTCCGGAGCTCCTACGCGGACCGTCCCGCATTTGCGCCGACCTCACCGTCAAGGTCGCCACGGATCCGTCGACTTGCGATGTCCACGGCGATTGGCGTCTACGAGAACTGCGCCGAGATTGCGCGCCTCGCGGAGGGCGCCGTCGACCAAGTCTGCCCACGGGAGCTGACCTTGCTCCTCTGCGCCTCGCACTGGCACATTAGAATCTCTGTATGCACATGAAAACACAGCGGGCAATGACCCGCGACGCCGGTCCGACAACATGTGTTCATTCTGCTGCTAGCCTAGAAGATCGCCTTCGAGGCTTCATGGTTTTGGTTCTTTACGAAGGTCCTCGTCGAGGGTAATCTCTGCTGCTTCCAAAGCCTCACAGACCCATAGGGGGACGGCGGCCTTCTCGTGCTCGGGCGGGAACTGTTTGCGCAAGAAGTCGTTGACAAAGGCCGGATACGCGTCCTCGAGGATGGCCTTGCGCATGCTCCGCACCAGCTCGAGCAAGTAAACGAGGTTGTGGTGCGTGACGATGCTCGCGACGCCGTTGTCGCCCGCCTGCTTGAGCAGAAAGTGCAGACTGGCGCGCGAAAAGGCGGGCTGTGAGGCGCCCTCGCGGAGCGGGCGGCAGGCATTGCACGGGCAGTTCTCCGCGATGGGGCCGGCGTCCTTGGCGAACTTTGCGTGTTTGAGTTTGATGGATCCTTCCGGCGTAAAGGCGGTCCCAAAGCGCGCGGTGCGCGTCCCGAAGACCGAGTCGTACATGTCGACGCCCAGCGCGCTGCACACGACAATGTCCAGGGGGTGGCCAACGCCCATGAGATAGCGGGGCTTGTGCGCGGGAAGCTTGCGGCAGCAGACGTCGACCACGCGCCAGAACTGGTGCTTGGACTCGCCCCCCGCGAGGCCGCCGATGGCGTAGCCGGGGATGTCCGCGTCGCGCTTGGCCATCTCGGCCAGGCAGCGCTCGCGAAGACCCCCCGGCGAGACGTCGAGGCCGCCCTGGACGATGGCGAAGAGGTTCTGGTGCTGGGGCCCGCTCTTGAACCCGTTGCGCGCGTCCTCCTCGCCGCCGCGCTTGTGGGCCTCGATGCAGCGGTCGAGCCAGCGGATCGTCCTGTCGGTGGCCTCGGCGAAGCGGTCGTCGTCGACGGTGCAGGAGTGGATGACGTCGTCGAGCATCATGACGATGTCGGACCCGATGCGGTGCTGCGTGCGGATGGACTCCTCGGGCGTGAGCATGAGCTCCGTGCCGTCCGAGGGCGACTGGAAATTGACGCCCTCCTCGGTGATCTGCGCGAGCCGCAGCAGCGAGACCATCTGGAACCCGCCGGAGTCCGTGAGGATGTTCCCGTCCCAGCCCATGAACTTGTGGAGGCCGCCCATGCGGCGGATGACGTCCGCGCCGGGCTGGTTGGCGAGGTGGTACGTGTTGCCCAGCAGGATCTCGCACGCGACGGGGGCCGCCTTCATCTCGGCGGCGGCGACGCCCTTGATCGTGCCCTTCGTGCCCACGGGCTGGAACACGGGCGTGGCCACGGGCCCGTGCGGCAGCGCCAGCGCCAGCGCGCGCGCGCGCCCGCTCCGCGCGTCCACGCGCACGCGCAGCGCGGGGCCGCACGCCGCCTCCGCGCCGGCCT
>KQ758850.1:1357366-1371919 GCA_001462505.1 Aurantiochytrium sp. T66
GCCTAGTTGCGCGATGCACCGTCAGGGTTCTCAGATTCCCGGCCATCCGCAGCGACGAGCTCACGCGTCTAAATGCCAGCGCGCAATGCTTCTCTGCGGTAATTGCGCGCCGCCCGCTCGCCCAGCGCACGTGACCCACGTATGCCCCCAGTCGCAGCCGGAGGCTATACGTAGATAATCAGATCGTTTCAGAGCTATTTGAGGAACATTCGCTGCTTCAGACTTGGACTTGCGACGCGCTGCGACCGCGGCAGTTGCGCAGCGCAACCGGTAGTGCTCAAGAAGCCAACCTGATTCTCTGAAGCAGCAGGTGCTGAATAACTATCCTCCGCCATTTGGTTCTCGAGCGGCTTGGCCATCATGCGCGAGCCACGTGCCACCACGCAGGCCAACCAGCGAGACGGCCGGCGAGGCCGCGATCCTGCGGTCGGCGCGTGCGCAGTTCAGACAAAGACGAGGCGCACCACTGAGGCCTGCAGCCGCGGCGCGACGCCAACGGTTTGCCGCTCGCGACTCGCTCGCTGATTCGCTCAGCGCTCGACCAAAGACGCCTCGCGATGCATCGCGCGTGTAGCATAGCGCAGCCAGCGAGCTGTCCCGCACATGCTCCCTTTCGCGTCGCCGTCCTCATAGGCGCGCTCGATCGCGCCCGTCAAAATGGGGCGCCCGATGATCCATCAACCAACGGACGATGTCGTGCTCGAGGGCATGGTCGGCCTCCTCACCCGAGACGAGGCGCCCCGTCCCGCCGACTTTGCGCGCATCGCCATCGCAGAAAAGGCCCCGCGCGGCATGCGAGGAAAAGCACGCCGAGTGCTCGCCCACTGCGGGCGCTACTGCTCGGTCCGCTGGGTGTCAGCTCGCCGACGCCTTCGAATACGTCGCCAGCCTCGCCTCGGAGGCCGGCTGCCCCGTGGTCAAGACGCTCCTCGCGCAGAGCGCCACCCTCGAGCGCAACGTCACGCGCCAGCTCGCGGCCATCATCCGCAAAAGGACCCTGTCCACAACGCGCTCCAGCTCCTCAAGAAGATCGCTCTCGACCGCCGCGCCGAGAACTCCAGCGGCGCCGTCATGCAGCTCGCCCACCGCGTGCAGGTCCTCCATCTCGCCGTCCGACTGCTTATTGACCAACAAGCCCACAGAAAGTCCCAAGTCCTCGATCAGTAGTCGAGCTGGGCCGGAGGTGATCGCGGCCAACGGGCTTGGCTCTGGGCAGTCACGGTCTCTGGATCCAGCATGGCTGGATCGCCAGTCGTGGTTTCCCTGGGCGTCGACCCCGACAGAATTGGGCCCCGGCCAGCTGGTTCCGAGATGACTGCTGGCCGTCTAGACCAGGGTCCCCGCTGCAAGGCGTGGGCTTTCGCGTGAACAACACTTTGCAGATCCGCAAAAGGTAGGTTTGCCCGCAAGACCTGCCGCGCTCCCACTTGGCTGCCCTTTGAAGCGGCATCCCCGTCGATAAGCTCCCGCCTCAGTGGCTCGGGGGAAACAATTTTGACTTCGTGGACGGTCCAGGGACGGCCACGCTGGGCCCACGAAGACGCACGCGCTCGAGAGATACTCGCGTAGAGAAGACGTCGTCAATAAGAGGCCCCAAACCAGGCTCCGGACGGTCAATGGTGAGATGAAATGAGCCTGAGATGAGATGAGCTTTAAAGTAAATCAGAGAACGTAGGTCCCGAAATGACCCAAGTAGTTCGTCATGTAGCGCAGGAGGATGTTGCGAGCGCCGTTGATGTCGCGGTCCGCTTCGTAGAAGCACTCGGGTCTTGGGCAGCGGAAGAGCTTGTTGCTGCCGATCGTCCTGTGAAGGTGGCCGCACGCCCCGCAAGTCTTGGTCGTGTACGCTTCGCTGCAGACGATCACCTTGATCCACGAGTTCTTCTCGGCTTGCTGGATGAGGTACTCACGGAATGAGTGATGGCTCCAGTGAAGCATCTTGCGCGCCGTCTCGCGGCCGAGATCGCCCATCATTTCCCGCGTGGCGAAGGGAGGGATGATGATGACCCGGTTATTGGCGCAGAGCCACGCGGCGAGCTTCTTGTGCAGTTCCTTGACGAGGTTGCGCATGTGCTGGTAAATCTTGAGCCATGCGCGGTATCGGTTGCGGCGGTTGTCCTTGTTTTGGGCTTCCTGAATCCTGGACTTGAGCTCGTCGGCGGCGTGGCAAAGGCGGATGATGCGTTCGACGTCGTCCTTGCCCCACTCGGTCGCGAGTCCGTCAGCGTCGAAGGTCGTCATGAAGGTCCTGACGCCCGGGTCCATGCTGACGGTGCTATGGAGCCGTGGGGCCGGGCCGTGCTCGCCGCCCTTGGGCTCCACCTTGGTCGGCATCGCCACGAAGAAGCGTCCGGCATGGTCCTTGATCACTCGCACTGTCGCATGAACCTTTTCGGGCAGGAGGCCTTCCGATGAGCGCAGGTGCGGGCCGAAAAGACCAGCAAACATGCCCGTTTGGCGAGACCAGTCGCCTTTTCTCACCTCGAAGCTCTGCTGTCGCGCCTTCTTGGTCTTGAACTTGAAAGTGGCGTCTTCGCGCACGCTGTTGGTGTCAATTCGAAGCTTGGCAAAGTGCGCCATGCGTGCCTTGTGGAGGTCAGTGACGGCAGTGTCTCGGACATCGTGTGGCACGGCCGCAAACCACGGGTGCGCCTCCGTGTACTGCTTGAGTTCATGCCGCATGTCCGTCTTGTCAACACCGGACTCCACGCGCGGGAACTTCTCGACCAGCTTGTTATAAGCGAAGCGGACGACGCCGAGCCATCGACGGAAGGTGCTCTTTTGTTCCGGGGTCGGGAAAACTTCAATCCTGCGCGTGCGCAGGAGTAGGTCGGCCGTTTCGACTGCATCCGTTGACGTAGTACCCTCCTCGAGATCCTCAGCTTTGCGTTTCTTGGCTTGGCGACGGTCAGCATCAGACTTGCGCTTCCGCTTCCCGAGGCGGCGATTGCGTTCCGACCGCTCGCGCGCTTCTTCGGGGGTCACGACCTGCTGCACGGGCATCCCGTAGATCCGCAGTTGCCATTGCTTCTCGATCTGGAGCTGCTCGACATCGTCCACAACTTGCCACAAGGGGACCTGGGACGGCAAGCGCCAAATGGCCCGGTAAGCACAGGTTGTAAACCAGGATCCACAGCCCATGTCATGAAGCGACTTGGGCCACTCGTTATGCGGCAGTTCGCGCATGTCGGTGTTGGACACCGACCAGAGCTTGCTCGAGATCTCCGCCGTGTACCGACGCCTCGCATGGCATTCCCTGGCGCGCAACGGCGAGAGCACTTCTCCGGTCGCTTGTTGAAGGAGCCAGGCCGCCCGTCCAAGCGCGGGGCTGGCGATGCGCGCGCGAACGTGCAATCTTTGAACTTGCTGCGCGGCGTCATCCTGCGCAAAGCTCGCGCGATCCCTTGCCCTTTGGCAGCCGATTGGGTCGCGGCCAATTGGTCGCGGCGCGGCTTGTCGTGGGCGTGCAAGCAGACCTCAAACCTTGAACCTCTCCTCCTACCTCCAGCGCGCCGCTGCCGCCGCGCACGCGAGCGGGACCGCCACGCGGCGCAGCACCGGGCCCTGCGCGTCCCTCGTCCTCGACCTCGTGCCGCGCGGCGCCAGCACGGGTGCGTCGCGGGGCGTCGAAGGCGCCGAAGGCGGCCTGGAGATCATGGCCGCGGAGCATGCTCGCTCGCGCCCTGCTTCGGTGGCTTCGAGGACGAGCCTGCGTCGGCAGAGCAGCACGCGGGAGCGTCCAAGGCGGCGATCGACGCCGATTGGCGCGGCGCTAAGCGTGCCTGCATGGAGTCCGCTCCGGCCAAGCCTGTGGAGCGCGCCACCGTCAGGAAGAGGAAGGCGTGCATTGTAGGTAAAAAAGGCAAGCGTGCTGCAGACGACGACGCCGAGGAGCCTGGCGAAGAGGGCGCGCAGATGCTGAAGCAAGCGTCCTTGCCGACGCTGAGATCGGCAGCCTCGCAAAGGACACCGTGGCCTCCAAGTCAAGCTTTTCATCATTTCCGACTGTGCGTGCGCGCAGCACTCATGAGTTAGTCGGCGGCCATGACCAATTATTTGACCAGCCGTGGTTGGCGGCGCGTAGCGTTGTTCTCAGAATTCCAGTCAGCGACGCGGGGACCGGTGACCGCGACGCTCTCCGTGAGCGATGCCAGCTTATGCCGAGTGCCTCGCCGCACGTACCTTACGTGCTTGGTGTCGTGCGTGCGAATGTAGGACATGCGCAAAACTAGTGTTTCTCGTGCAAAACTCCTCGTACTTCGAGTCTGCGAGCTAAATACCTGAGCCTTTGCCAGCTTCTCGACGCGCGAGGTCAAACCTCGCAATTGGTCTCGCCATGCGTCGAGAGCTCGTCATCGGGATGAATTTTCAGTCGACCTCGAGCAGCAGAGCGCTCGCAATGACTGCCACGCACCGAGTAACCCGGGAGCAGCAAGTACGAAACGTTGCGTTCAACGTCGAGTTCCGATGCACTCGCCTTGCGTGCCGAGAGTCCGCAAATTCTCGCGGCCTCGAAAACCATGGGAGCTGAATCGAGATTTTCAAGTCGGAGCACGCGCTGCGAATGGAATTTCTTAGCGCAGGCGGACGTTGTAGGTAATCAAATCATTTCAGAGCTTCACTTGGCCCATTCGCTGCTTCGAACTTGGACCTACGGCGCGCCGAGACCGCGGCAACGGTGCCGCGGAGCCTAAATTTGCGGCACAGATAGAGTTTAACGATCTCGCTTTGTCTGAATGCTGCAGACCTGGCCGAAGTGTGGTCGGCAGTGTCGAGCATGCTGTATTTCTGCAGCAGTAGGCTCTGCAGGCCAACCTCGCGCGTCGCAAGGCCGCCAAAGGCGCCTGTTTGTAAATGCTTGAGTTGTCGCTCGAGTTGATCTTGCACCGTAGTCGTGTCTGACCGGCAGGTCATTGCGCTGGCGGTGCACTCGTGCACTTGGATAACGGGGAGAGCAAATAGTCGAGCGAGAAGCAAACCTTCCGTGAGCGCAGCGTAAGATTCGCGCGCTGTAGCTCTTTTTACGGACGGGAAGATACCATGCATTCGTGAATCCTACGTATCTTTACGTAACTCACGGAGACTAGCGAGACCAAGAGTAGGTCTAAGCCTAGCGGCAGAGGTGAGAAGATGAAGGCCTGTGCGCCATTGCACGAAGCGAGTCGAGGCGCCGGCGGTGCGAGGGTCGTCACATGTGCGTTTGGTAGCTGCGCGCAGCCAAAGCGAGCTCTCGAGACACGGCGTCGATGAAGCGGGGCCACGAAGTGATCTGTCGGCTTTCAAGTTATCACGACCTGTAACGTACTCCGTGCCCTGCAGAGGACCTGCAGAGTGCAGTCGACGCGGTCGAGGCGCCGGGTCCTGACATCCGCGGGCGAGGAGGGGAAAAAAAAGCCGGGGTAATCGGGAAAACCTTGTGCCTGGGTCCTACTGCTACGTAGGTAACTTCTACAGACATCGGGGAAATTGGGTCCTAGTCAGTCCTAGCTGGAGCAAAAACAATTCCCGAACCGGGAATCGAACCCGGGGGTTGACGGTGAGAGCGTCAGATGTTACCATTACACCATTCGGGAGATCAGAGTGGCTCATGCCCATGAGCTTGACCGCGAGCTCGTTCGCATAGCTTATAATTGTACTGTTCTATTTTCGTTCCTAAGCGTTGGAGTTGAGCGTCACGAAGCACTGGACGAAGCCGTCGGCGAAGCCATCGGCGAAGCCATGAGGCGCAGGTCTTTCCCCTGGGCCCTAGCAGTGCTAGCACAGAAATTTCCACATCAATAGCGTCGCCGTGAGCGGTGTGTAGGGTGGCAAAATCTCGAAAGATGAGGGAGACAGCAAACCTGAAACTCCCACAAAATCCGAAACACCCTGGACTCCAACGTCAGTCGGCTGCAAGCGAGCTACAGGACAAGCGAGAAGCGAGAGAAGAAGCGAGAACAAGAAAGGCAAGATGCGTAGCCTTCACTTGAGCACACGCGTCTTGACTACCTTCTTGGTGGTCCTTTTCTTTAGCAAAGCGCAGATTACGAGCGCGTACGACCTGAATGCACTCGGGTGGGACGAGATCAAGCGCACCCTCGAGCCCTATGGTTGGGATTGGGACGAGTCCAGCAACAAATTCACCATGAATGTGACTCGCGGGGGCGTCAGGATTGGCGAAAAGGTCCTCAACCGTATCGACATGGACGGCGCAGAGTATCGTACCGTGGATGCCGGCAACGGCGACGTCATGCTCACCAAAAATGGGTGCCAGGTCTTCTCAATCAAGAAGCAGCTCACGTGGCGCGCCATGTTCTTTGGCGTCTTCCTCGGTGCCTTTTTGGCGGTACCAACGGCGCTCTTTGCGGGGCCGATCGCCGGCAAGCTCGCCGGCAAGCTCGCCGGCGGCAAGCTCAATGGCGCTGCCGCGAGCTCCCATGCGCTCGCGTACTTTGGGACCTGGGTCGGCGGCGGCATGACGGCAGGCTCGGTCCTGCTTACCTCTCTTGCGGGCGCCTTCGGGGCTGTCATTGGCGCCATCACCAACCTCTCGTACGTGCTCAGTTGCCAGTAGGCTAGGCCGAATCTTTATTTATCTTAATGTCCCATCTTTTTGTTCCTTGAGCAATGTCTCCGGGTCGTTGAGCAATGACTCCGGGTCGTACCTGTTAATGATGTCCCATCTTGATTTGTTTGCAATGTCTCCGGGTGCTCCGGGTGCTCCGGGTGAGCGGGGGTAAACGATTTTTTTTTCACCATACAGACTCATCCTTTTGTTCGTCCCGCGCCGTTTCACGCAACCGACATAACCGATACCATAAAATGATATGCTCGGGGGGCAGGATGGCGCAGTTTCCTCGCGTGAGACCTCTGCATCGCAATTCGCCAGCAATTCAAGGCGGCCGCCTCGAGTTCCACTTCTCGCGAACAGCGATTAGATGCGCAACCGTTTGCGCTGCGGACGAGCCTATTCTCTCCAGGGTGGTGAACGCTTCAACCTCGAATTTTGCAGCTGACATGCGGATCGTTAGCTGCGCGTCACCTGGAAAACCCTTCGCGATCTTCGTCCTGGCCAATGCGTTCAACCATGAAGTCATGCGTGATCTCGAGATTGGTCATGTGGGCATCCGATTCCGACCACTTGTCGACATGGAGATATATGCCATCATTCTGCAGAGCCTGTTCGCGCACGATGACCCGAGATCCCAAAATGAATGCTCACACGGACAGGCGTCGACGAAGCCCGTTTCTCCACGAGCTCGACAATCCCCGGCGTGCCCTTGGCGGCGACAGTACTAGGTCCTCTGTGGCGGACGATGACTCGTGCGCAGGGCAGCTCGAAAGAAGAGACCGCCTGATAAACCCAGCGCCACTTCATATAATAGGCCAGGGAGGATATGAGGTCGAGGGCCTCCATGGCTTGCTGTCTTCCAACGGTGGATGCACGCTCGTGGGCCTTCTGAAAGGCTTCCTTCTCGGCTTTGTGGCTGCCTGAGCTTGAAGAATCCTCGCACGGTCTGCAAATTGTGGTTGTTGTATTCGGCCTCGTCCGAGGTGAGGAACTGGGCGAGGCGGGCGATGGCGTCTGCGTGCCTCACCTGCGCAGGCGCCTCGGGCGCGGTATCACGTCGGCACCGCTTCTGCCCCCTTTGCTCGTAGCTGGACCCACCGTTCCTAGGCTCCTCGAGGCTGTCAGGCCCCTTCTTCTGCGAGTTGGTGGTAGCCCAAAAAGTCCGATCGTCGTTACGAAGGAAATGGTTCATTGCGGCTATGGACCGCATACTGTCCAGCGCTTCCATTACGCTGAAAGTCGCTCTATGCTGCCGGAGCTGCGAGTGCAGTCGCTCATTGTCACTCGACTCCAGCACGCGCGGGTCGATGTTGCTGGCGATGCCCAGCCCCGAGGCCCTCACCTTCAGCGCATTCAACTCGCCCCGGAAGAACTTGATGTTATATGTGAGGCAATCCGGTGGCATACCTCGACCTTTTGTTGAAACCAGAGCTTTGCCCACTTAGCGCCGGTTCCCACGGCGGCGACGAATTCATCGAGATTCCCGGACGCTCCACTGTCTCCGCTCAAGTATGTGGCAATTGCCATGAGAGCCACAAGATTGCGCGTATAGCGGCGGAGGCCTCTGTTCCGGGTGAGCGTCTCCTGCACGTCCTTATCCACAAGGCGCATCCGCTGCCTGTAGTCCCTCGGGTCCATGTCACCAACCGCGCGAGGAGTGATGTGCCTCCGCAGAAACGAGGCGATCTCGTTGGCGGTCTTCTGGCGAAGCGCTTTCATCTGCGTGCCAGTGAGACCCCGTGTCTCGTCCTCGTCGAACTCCAAAACCTCCTCGAGAGGAACATCGTGCTCCAGGGACCGAACACCCTTCGCCGATAGGACTGGCGGGTGGCGTGAAGACCGTGAAAAACGTCTCCGATGCAGTACGTATCGCAGCACGTATTGAGTGAAAACCCATCTGCGTCGTTCCGAAATGTGACTATTTTCTTCGTCAATTGGCCGATGTAGTTCTTGGTGATGTGCTCGCGGTCGAGAATGTGGAAAACGCGAGTATCAGGGGTCCGGTCTCCGCGCTTCAGAAGGTTTGTATTTAGCTCCTTCACGCCATTGAGGTTCCCAGGAATCGCATCAGAGCTCACGGCCAAGAGGTCTAGCGGGTAGCTACCCGCTCCCTTCGCGAACCAAGGACATAGCCTCGGTAAGTACCGTGCAGACGCTCTCTATGGACTCAGAATAGACAGGAATTGCGCCGATTGCGAACTGCGCCTTGATTTTGAGTGTCTTGGCGATCACAGTGATCATGTGCCTAGCATAGATGCGATTATTAGCGCAAATTTCACGCGCACTCGCCGCATCCATCTCCAGCATCTCCGCGTCTAAGTCAGAAATGAGCGTCCCGTTCTTCATAGCTACGTAGTCGAAGCCGTAGATGAACACCTTGTCGCCACGACATCGTGTGTTCACAGTCTTGAACTTGACATCAACGCCGTCGAACGAAATGGCGTAGTGATGCTCCTCATTCTCCTTGCAAAGTTTCACAAAGTCCTTCGCGGCGTCGTTCCACGGGCTTTGATGTGGCTCTGCCACCCGCTTCACGCACGCCTTGATAGTCTCTTCGCAAGGAATCGGCAGGTTGAAATTTTCCGGGTTGTAGGTGCGCGGCTCCGGGCCGTGTGGGCCGTGTGTCTGCTGCCCATGAAATCCCTTCCCGCAAAAGTCTAAGGGCGCGCCTGCCCTGAGGAAGGCACATGAGGACCGCGCAAAATCGCTTGGTCTCCCGTCCAAACTGGTCGTTGTCCCAGGTTGTAAGTCCCACCGCGCATGAGAGCGAGGAAGGAGCTGAGAATGGCAAAGATGAAAGCGTAAGCAAAGCATGTTTCGGGAAGGTTGACTTGCGTTACCAGCTCGCATAGCTTACGAGTGGCTTCACTTGTCGAAGCCAGGTTCCTGAGACTTCGAGGCTTTCTCTTCGCGCGCAAGCTTGCCTTCCAACCTTCTGAAGAAGCGTTGCAGACGCCTCGGTGAGCATCGCGCTCTCAAAATACGCTCTTCCCAGCCACGCCTTGGCAGTATCACAGTCAATCAGGTACCGAGAGTATGTTTTGTGAGCAGACCGGCAGTTTTCGCACGCCTGATCTCGAATAGGCGTTCCACCGGTGCACTTCGGGCTCCAACCGCGCCCTTTCTTGAAGACAACAGTGCCTGCAAAGCCGACTTTGGCCGAGAAACCAGGGCACGACTTTATGCTGTTCTCCGCCAACTTTCGCGCCTTTTGAACTGCTTTGTATAGCTTGCGGGCTTGCTTTTGGAGCGCGACAGACCGCTCGGGGCGCTCGGGGCGGTAATTGCCAGCCTCAGCTTCTCGAACACTTCGTCCTCGGAGCCCTCCGAGTCCCGGTCATGCACCGCGTACCACTTGCCTTTCACGCTGCCCTTGAATTCAGTGCTGCGTAGGAAGGTCCACCTGCCGCCGGGTAGTTCGAGCTTTTCCATGTTCTTGCCGCCAAGCTCGATCCACCCACGGCGACTCGTAAGGGTGCCCGGCAGGAAGCCGGCGTCGGGCAGCCCCAGGCCCAATGCTCGCTGCATCGAAGGCGGCGAACTCCTCCTCGAGCGCTTGTATGACGGCCGACCTGACGTCGTCCATCGTCACTTTCGCCGAGGGTTTATCGCTGGCAGCCACGCAGCGGCTCGCGTCGCGGCGGCTCGCGTCGCGGCGACTCGCGACGTTGGATCTTCGTCGCCTCGTCCATCCCGCTCTCTTCAAATGGCAAGCTCGCCCTATCTCCCCCCTGGCGTTCCCGGTAGTTCCCTTGTCGCGTGCATGGGGGCGAGCGAGGACCCCATTGGAAACCCAGTCCACGGCCAAAGTTTTGCTCATGCGCGAGAGCGAGAACCAAGCCGAGCCTCGCATTTGGCTCTTCACCGGCCTTGGCAAGGTCGGGCTGCTTCTCCAAAAGCGTGCAAAATGATGACCTTAGGATTATATTGACCAGACTTATGGTCGGCACGGAAATTGCGCAAAAAACCTCTGCATACGACTAGTGCTCAACGGACCCATAACTTCTACCTCCGACGTTACACTACTCAATCATGCAATCCTGACGCCAAGCTAGGGCGGCAGCACGACGGTCGTGAAGACACTCGTGAAGCATTTCGGGCAGCAGTCGTGGCTTTGGTGACGATTTGCGTGAGCCCAAAATTGACCATATTAAACATATTAAAGAACAGAATGGAACAGGTTTAAGCCGCCATAACACGTCGCACGCACTGCATAAACCTTATGTGGCGCCTACCGCTCTCCGGGTAGTACCTGGGGTAGGGTACCTGTGCGACCCCTGTGCCTGGGGTTGGAGTCAGTCGCTATATAAACTATGCGAATGGTCCGCGATAAAGCTCATGGGCATGAGCCACTCTGATCTCCCGAATGGTGTAATGGTAACATCTGACGCTCTCACCGTCAACCCCCGGGTTCGATTCCCGGTTCGGGAATTGTTTTTTTGCTCCAGCTAGGACTGACTAGGACCCAATTTACCCGATGCTCGTAGAAGTTACCTACGTAGCAGTAGGACCCTGGCACAAGGTTTTCCCGATTACCCCGGTTTTTTTTTTCCCCTCCTCGCCCGCGGCCCGTCCGCAGGACCCGGCGCCTCGACCCGCGTCGACCGCACTCTGCAGGTCCTCTGCAGGGCACGGAGTACGTTACAGGCCGTGATAAAGCCGACAGATCACGTCGTGGCCCCGCTTCATCGCCGCCATGTCTCGAGAGCTCGCTTTGGCTGCGCGCAGCTACCAAACGCACATGTGACGACCCTCGCACCGCCGGCGCCTCGACTCGCTTCGTGCAATGGCGCACAGGCCTTCATCTTCTCACGTCTGCCGCTACCTTCTGTCTCGCTGCTGATGCCTTGCAAGTCTCCACGAATTCGTACGAACTAGTACCTACTACTACCCAGGAATGATACCCGGGTACGATTTGGAGACGCGTCATTCTGGCTTGAGGCCGCACCTTGGTTCATCGAGCTCTGGCAGACTGACTCGGCACAAAGTGCGAGCGCAACGACTGGAACTCGACGCTGACGGCGACCGTCGCGGGCCTGGTACTTCAGCACAATCGGTACGCGGCAGTCTTCGCCAAGCTCTGGTGCTCGAGGTCGACCGAAAAAGGCCCCTCGACGACGAGCTCGAGATGTGCGGTGTAAACGACTGCGAGGCCTTCGCCTCGGGGGCCGAGTAGATGTCGAGCCGTGCAATCGCGCTGGCGCCACTGCTCGTCACCCGGACTTCCACGGACCCGGAGCACGTGGCTATCGCGGTATGCGCCGAGATCTGCACGGGCATGTTAACATCATAAATCACCTTCCACGAGTGGCGCCGGCGACGCTTTCGCGCGCCAAAGGACCCCGAAATATAACAAGAATGCTCGCCATTGCTGATCTTGTGCGCTTCGGCTGCGCTCACAGATTGAGCAGCCAAAGTGTTGACGTTCCGCAGGTCAGGTTGCTCAGTCAAGAACGATCCCTCCCTGGACCATAGACAGCCGGGTCGCCGGGACCTCGTCCTGTTCTCCAATTGCTCCTTGTGAAGGCATCGATCGCGGTGGGCCGCGCGCGCCAACTGAGGTGCATCAAGGGATTCATCCACGGTCGATATGTCTCATCCATCGCGAGCTGAGCAGCCGATTGCCCGCAAAGCTTCGCGCCGCGCCGACACCTTAGTTCCGCGCGGCGCGGGCCATCGCAAAGCACGATGTTGCGCCCAAAGATTTATGCCGCAGACCGCCAGCGTGCATGACGCGGCTAGCGAGGAGCCGCGGCTGCTCTGGCGAGGTCAGACCTTGATGAGGATCTCCCGATCTCGTAAGCATTTGGAGAATGCACGGGACACAGAGTATGCCCGGGCCGCGCCGTACCGGACCTGGAGTGGCAATCGCAGTGAACTTTCTGTCTCGGACTCAGACACGGACTAGGCAACGTACGGAAGCAGCACAGCAGCTCTCCGACCGGCAGCCATTGAGCGCGCGCCGCTGTGGCACCCAGAGCAGGATTCCAAGCCGAGCTTCGCGATGGCCATCTTGCAATGAAAACAGCTCTGGGTCCTGATTGCGGCGCCACTGCCCGGGACTGGCGACTCGTCAACGACCGTTAGGTCGCACGCGATCCGAAGACCCACGCTACTCTACGACAACGATTCGGTCCAAGGCTGTCTTCATTCCGATCTGGTTGAAATTCATTCATCTTGTTCTTACAGTTAGTCAACAATGGCCTCGCGGATCCGCTGCGCAAGTTCTTCGAGCTCCTCGGCCGTCGGCCCGTCATCGCTGAGCATGGGCACGTAGAGCGGGTTCCCGTCCCAGCGAATGCCGAACTCACCCTCCCAGGCGCTCGTGTCCGTCATCGTCGGATCGAGCACGCAGGGGATCACCCTGGCGAGCTTGCGGCGGTTCATGGCGTAGTGGAACTCGGAGCGGCAGTTGTCTTGCTTCGTCTGGCCCTTGTTCACTTTGTCCATGTAATCCTTGGTCACAAAGATCACCGTCGCCTTCGAGTCGTCGATCCCCTCGGCCATGGACCTGAAGATGCTCGTGCCCATGTCCTTCGCGTCAAGCCAGCACGAGATCCCCAGCTTTGGCAGGCCTTCCGCGACCGCCACCACCTTGGCGTGCGTCCGCTCGCCGGGGCCACAGGCGTGCGAGAGGAAGACGTCGTAAGAGGGCGTTCCGGTGCTCGCCATGGACTCTTGCAACTCGTGGGCCTGGGCGGCGTCCTGTACAAAGGCTGCAAAGGCCTCGAGGGGGAGCCGCGCTTTCTTGTTACGAGAGCGAACGCGGCCGTTGTCGTCGGGGCTTGCCAGCGCCTTTAGCAGCACGCACGCAGCATCGTTGTCAGACCCGTCCGCGCTCACGTACAGCTTGGGCGCCAGCCGGCCCCGCATGAGCGAGCGATCGATCTCATCCAGGCTGCGATGCAGCAGCTTGAGCAGATCTGGGAGCTGGCCCCAGTGCTGGCGAGCTCCAAAGGTAAAGACCACGCGCTTCGCCGACGCCTCCATCACGCACTCTACGCCGTCAAAGTCGATGCTCGCCAGGTCCGAGAACATCCGCCGGCGCACAGTCGCGAGCCTCGCAAAGCTCTTGACGACCATGGCCACGAACCGCTGGAAGAACCCTTCTGGCAGGAACTTGAACTCGGCGTAGGCCAACGCGTCAGGGCCCATACGATCGAGAGCCTCTTGGCGGTCTGCGTCCGTTGCCGCACGCAGCAGACTCGGCACCAGCAAAGCGCCCTCTGCATCCACGCCTTCTTCGCCGTCTTCATCCGCACTCCGATTCCACGGGCTCGGGCTCGCCAAGAGCATCGCCTCCATCAGCGACGTGAGGTAGTCGACCGGCTCGTCTTGCCACAGCCACTCCAGCAAGGCGCGGCTCGCGACGCCGCGATCCGCCCACTCGTCGAGTGCGTCCTCGAGGTCGTGAGGGAGCTCCTTGCGTCCCTCGACGCGCATCAGGTTCTCCTTGTGTGTCTGCATGTGCTTTGTGTCCGGGTCGCAAATGACACGCGAGAGGTTGTCCAACAGCCACTGCGGTCGAAGCACGACGACCTTGCGCAAGGTCTCATTGCTCGTCAGGTGAACGAGCACGCCGAGCTCGTGCATGTACTCGAGCATCTTGTCCACGTCGGCGACGTAGCACTTCTCCTGGGCCAGTGCGCCGACCTCCCCCAACGTCATGTACGGCGCCTCCGCCTTGAGCAGGAGGTTGAGGCAGTAGGACCACCGCAGCGGCACCTCTTCCTTCACGAACGGCCTGCCGATGACCGACTTGGTCAGCACATTGCGGAGGTTTGCGGCCCGCCCTGCCGCGTCGTCACGATCGACTCTCTGATAGACCGTCTTCTTGATGGTGAAACATCGGGTGAGGGCCAGTAGCGCATTGCCAAGATTCGCGGGCCGCTCTTCCGTATCATCGCGGCCCACGTTGTCGATAGGAAAAAACTGGAGCACCCCCCCTCCTTGCCTGTTGCGTTGGATCTCCACTTCCCCGCCCAGGCCCTTCAGGAGTGAGG
>KQ758850.1:1406646-1421444 GCA_001462505.1 Aurantiochytrium sp. T66
AGTTGAAGGGGTCGAGCAAGCCAATTGGCGACCCGTTGATCGCTGCACGAGTGATCTCGTCGTTGTCGGGCGGCACCGGCATGACTCTCCAGCGTCTTGTTCAAGTTGAAGCGGTCGGGAAAACCAATTGGCGGCCCGTTGCCCGCTCCGCCAGCCTGAGGGTGATGTCGTCGATCTTGAGCGGCGCCGGCAACGGGCGCCGGCATGAATTTCCAGCCAAATCGGTCGAGCAGACCAACTGGGTGCCCGTGTCTCCGTCATGCCCCAACTTGCTTTGCGCGCCTTGCCAATTCCAGTCCTTGATATTAGCTTGCCGTTCGCGCCGCGTCGACGACGGGGATCCACCGCGCTTGGTGTTTCCCACCAGCGGTGCGCCTTTTTTGCAAAACTTGTCGCTTTCCGGGTACTACGTACGTAGCGTAAGAAGTGGACGAGGTCTTCGCGGCGCGTCTCGACGCCAACCTGGGAGTCGTCTCGCAGAAATCTGACTGACGGAGCTCTCTCATGATCTCATTTTTGCGCGCCGCGCCGCTCCTCGGAGTCCTCGTGATCGTCCTCGTGATCGTCCTCGTGATCGTCCTCGTGACCGTCCTCGTCGCGTCGCGCGTCGCCTGCGTTTTCTCGATAATAACGGCGTCATTGACGACCGCGAATAACTCGGTGATGATCTTTGGATTGAAGATCTTACCATGGTACCCAAACCTAAAGACCGACACCGCTTGCGCCTGCCGCGCGGCGCGCGGGCGGCGCACGCGCGCGGGCAGTCGCGGGCGGCGCGCCTCGCCGCCATGGACGAGGACGAGGAGATGGAGCTGGAGCTGCTCTACGAGACCGCGCGCGCCTGGGTCGACCGCGCGCAGGACGCCCGCGGCCGCAAGGCCGCGCTGGACGAGGCGCGGTACACCGAGAGCGCCGTCGACGCCTTCAGAGAGGCGCTCGCGCTCGAGCGCGACGGCCCGAGCGCGCAGCAAATCAGGCAAGAGCTGGCCGCGCTCCAGACGCGCGCCGACGACCTCGGCAAGCAGTTCTCGAGGCTCCCGCACGCAGACGAGATCCTCGAGCGCGCCGTCGCTCTCGACAAGGCCGGCCAGGACCTCGAGGCCAAGGCCCTCTACCTCGACGCCGCCGACGCCTTCAAGGCCGAGCTCCAGGGCCGCGCGCGCGACCAGCTCCTCCAGTACCAAAAGACCCGGTGGACCAAGCGCTTCGCCATGGCCGTCGAGTCCGCCGAGAGGGTCGCGAAGCGGGCCACCTCCCGGGAGTTCGCGCAGTCGACGGCCCGCTCGCTGGCCGAGTCGTCGTCCATCGACGGTACGCCCACAAAGGAGGAGACCCGCGTGCTCAAGGCGTCCGCCCTCGTCAACGGCTGCGTCTTCGAGCCCTGGAGCCTGGCCCCGCGCGCCTCGTGGAAGTTCGACTTCGACGAGGCCTTCCGCGACCCGGACGGCGACGTCCGCCTCGCCCCGAGCCAGCGCGAGCGCTGCGCCGGCTGGGCCCGCCCGCGCCAAATGTGCCCCGGCCAAAAGCCCTGCATTTTCGTAAAGTCCCCATCCCCCGGCAGGGTCGTCCAAGACGGCGTCACAAACTGCAGCTTCATCAGCTCTCTCTGCGTCGCGGCCTTTCACGAGCGCAAGACCGGCAAGCGGCTCATCTCCGGCATCATCTTTCCCCAGGACAGCGCCCAGCAGCCCGTGTATAACCCGCACGGAAAGTACATTGTCAAGCTCTTCTGGAACGGCGCGCCGCGCCAGGTCATCATCGACGACCGCTTCCCGGTCACGCAGGATCGCGAGTGGCTCTGCGCCCATTCGCTCCGCAAGGACGAGTTCTGGGTCAGCATCATCGAAAAGGCCTACATGAAGCTCAACGGCGGCTACGACTTCCCCGGCAGCGTCTCCAGCATCGACCTCTACGCGCTCACCGGCTGGATCCCCGAGTCGCACCTCATCTCCAGAATGGCCGCCGAGGGGTACGACTTCGCCTGGAGCAAGCTCCTCTCGGCGTCGAACCAAACGGACGTCTTCATCACGCTGGCCACGGCCGACTTCGACGAGGACGTCGCCGACCAGCTCGGGCTCGTCACGCGCCACGCCTACGCCGTCTTTCGCGTCATCCAGCTCTCCGACGGGACCCGCCTCATCGCGCTCAAGAACCCGTGGCGCCGCGTGCGCTGGAAGGGCCCCTTTAGCGTCGACGACCGCGCCAGCTGGACCCCGCAGCGCATCCAGGAGGTCGGTCTCGACCTCGACAAAATCGACAACGGGACTTTTTACATCGACTTCGACTCCATCATCAAGTACTTTGACTGGTTCTACCTCAACTGGAACCCGGACCTATTCGAGCGCCGCATGGTCGCGCACCGCGCCTGGCCCTCCACCGCCCTCAAGCCCAACGAGGCTCTCTCGGTCGCCGATAACCCGCAGTTCCAGCTCACCGTCGACGATGTCGTCCCCGTCGACCCCCTCGGCGACCTCCCCGCCGCGCCCACACACGACGTCTTTGCCAAGGACGACGACGACGAAGATGTCGACGCGCGAAACAGCAAGGGCCCAAACCCCGACCTCCTCCTCACCGAGGCAGCCAACACTGAGGAGGACGCGGCCACCGCCGCCGCCGCCGCCGCCGCCGCCTCGGAAGAAGACGCTGGACCTATCGGTCTCATCTGGATCTTGCTGACGCGCCACGTCACCAGCAAGGCGCAGCTTCTGAGCCAGGACCCCGGCGACTTCATGACGCTCAACGTCTACGACCGCCGAAATGGCGGCCGTGTATACTATCCAGAAAACCCCTTCAAGCGAGGCGCATACAGCAACAACCCGCACCACCTCACCACGCTCGAAATCAAGCCCGGCGCCAGCGCCTACACCTTGGTCGTCTCGCTCCACGAAAAGCTGCGCAGCATGAACTATTCGCTCACCGTCTACGCCACGGCCCACTGCAAGAACCCTGTCCTTCGCGCCCTTCCGCCCACCATGCAATATGCGCAAGAGATCGAGGGCGAGTGGAAGTCGCATTCCGCGGGCGGCTGCCCCAAGTACCCCACCTACATGCAGAATCCGCAGTACTCCATCGTCTTTGAGCAGGACTGCGCCATGCTGCACCTGCACATGAATGCCAACAGCGAGTACTCGGTCAACTTGCGCCTCTTCCACAAGCCCACCGGCCAGCGCCGCGTCGACTGCGCGGACCCGCGCATCGTCAAGGCGTCTTCCGGACCGTACCGCAACGGCTTCTGCATGCTCGAGTTCCACGACCTCAAGGCCGGCACGCCGTACACCATCGTCCCCAGCACCTTCGAGCCCGGCAAGCTCGGCATGTTCTACCTCCAGACCGAGGCCGACGTCCCCTTCCAGATCCGCCCCGTCGCCAACGAGGCCGAGCACCTCGACCATCGCCATCTCGTTCCCGGCGAATGGAGCGCCCAAGACGGCACCGACGGCGGCTGCCCGAACTTTGGCACCTACGCCTACAACCCCATTGTTCGCATCCGCTGCGAGGCGCCCAGCACAGAGCTCCACGTCCGCCTGCGGTACCTTCCCGAAACCGAAGATGGCACCTGCGACGCCTGGCCCTCGCTCAACCTGTCCATCTTCACCGAGCCCGTGTCCTCCCGCCAGGCCCACGACGCCGCATACGTCTCCAACGAGGGCATTTACACCAACCCGCCCTGCGGCACCATCATCGAGGATTGCCACCTCAAGCGCGGGACCTACTTTCTCGTGCCGTCCACCTTCGAGCCCATGGAAGGTGAATTTATTCTCGTCATCTACGCCTCGGAACCCATTGGCGTCTTCTTCGAGCCTACGCGGGGCCCGCCCCCGCCCGGCATGCGCAAACCGCTCCCGCCAAAGCCGCCCAAGGACGGAGCGGAAGACGATCTCGACGCGGAAAACGATCTCGACGCGGAAAACGATCTCGACGCGGCGCAACGAGAAAGCGAGGGCGCCGCTCAGGAAAACGAGGTCGCTCCTGCGTACCCGCTGCCCCCAGAAAACGACCAGCCCTCCTACGTTGGCGTCGCCAAGGACATTTTGCAGGATATCGCGCCTTCCGAGTCCCAAGACTCAGCATCAGGACCCACATACCTGTAGTAGCGAATACTCAGTTCGATTCTATAGAATAGATTGTCAGCTCGTCGCCGGCGCAGAGAAAGACGCGCTGAGGCAAAAGTCAAGTCGCCGGTAATCATTGGCCATCGTCAGAGGATAGAGGCGCACGCCCCAGGAAAGCGAGGGCGCCGCACGGGACAACGTTGTTGGCGTCGCCAAGGACATAATATTTTTCGAGTCCCAAGACTCAGCATCAGAGCCCACGTATCGCACAACGGATATTCTTCGCGCCTTCCGAGTTCCAAGACTTAGCATCAGGACCCGGATATTCTTCGTCCCGGGGATCTACAGAGCTGCAGTAGGTGGCACTTTGCGAAAACTTATTAGACTATCAGTTCGTCGCCGGCTGGAGCACAAGTCGGCGGTGATCATGGGCCAGAGGCGTCCTCGCTTTCCTGGGGCGTGTGCCTCGATCGTCTCTGCAAGCCCCAGAAATGGACATCTTCGCGCCTTCCGATTCATCAAGGGATAGTTTTGCACCTACGTCATTGCACTCAATTAAGATTTCTGTCGCGGTCGCCGCTCACGGCGGCTTCCCAATACGCACGCAGACGAAGAAAGACGCGCTGGAGCAAAAGTCGACGGTGATGGCTCGTCGCGACCATCGCGAGACGATCGAGGCGCGCTCGCGAGCACGCCTCGCGCGCCCACAACAGAAATTGACGCCGGAGCTGCAACTTGGCCAGCTCGCAGCGCAGCGCCAGCTCGCGCGCCAGCTCGCGAGCGCTGTGCCTCTGCAGACTCGCCATCCCGGACCGCAAAAGCGCCCGTCCCACAGCTCGGGCAAGCGCCTCGCACGCCGCTGCGCGCGCTTTGCCATCCTCGCGCGCCTTGCCAAAAGCTGCAAACCCGCGCCGCGCCAGACGCCGGGCACGCATTTGGCCAAACGCAGCGCGGCTGGCCCTCGCGCGAGACCGCCAATGGGTAAAGTAGTACCTGAGCGCAATCCGGGCCCCGCTGTGCGAGTTTTCTCGCGCCGTCTGCTCGTGCCAGGCCTGCAATGCTCTCCAGGCGCGCCGCCTGAGCACGAGGGACCAGTGCCGGTCCGCGCGGAGCGCCTTCTCCTGCTCTTCGACGAGTCTCGCGCGGAGCGCTTGCAGGGACTCGACCGCGACGCGCCAGTGCTCCAGAACCCTGCGCTGCGCGCTGCGCTGCTGCGCCGACCCGCGCAACCTCTTCCACGCCCTGGCCAGCATGAAGGCCCGAACGGCGATCTCGTGGCCCAGGGATTTCTCGCGGAGCTCGAGGGCGACGCTCTTCCAAGCAGACATGGCCCCGCGCAGCCGTCGCCGCCGCGCTTCGTGATCCTTCCATATCGCAAAGCAGCGCGCCATCGTTGACCGTCTTCGGGCCTCGATCGCTGCGCGCAAGGCCGCAAAGGCCAGACGCGCGCGCACGCGGTTGCGCCTCCGCACCAGGACGGCGACCCTCCACTGCATCATCACGTGGCGCTTGCGCAAGGCGAGAACTTGGTCCGCGCAGGTCCTCGTCCTTTGCCTTGCCGCGCATCCCGCGCGCAGCTGGGCCCAGCCTCGGCGTAGACGAAAGCGAACCACCTCAAAGGCGGCTGCCCGCATCCTTTGCGCCTCGACGGCATGGTTCTTCAGCCTGTGGAGCACCTCGCCACCATGACGGACGCGGCCGAGGACTCGGTGGACCTCTCGCGCGTCCCTCCGCGATGCCGAAAGGTGCGACACGGACCGGAAGGCGACCACGCTCGCAAAGGCGAGAACAAGCTCGCGCAGGCGTCGCTCCTGGAGCGTCAGCGCACGCCACGCTTTAAAGACGCGCTCTCGCTCGCTCCGCGCCGACTGCATTTCGAGGTCGCGGAGCACCGCGCTCTTCGCCCGCCACGAGGAGCACGCGCGACGCAAAAGTATGACGCGCGCGGCCCGCAGTAGACGCTGAGCGCCATGTCGAAATCGGCGGCGACGCTGCACGTGCGCCGCGAGCGCCCCAAACGCCGTGCGCTGCATCTGGAACCGGCGCAGCGACCGCGCCTTTTCATCCAAGGCGAGCTCGGGACGCGCCTCCTCGTTCCAGGCGGCCCAAATCGCCCGCAAACGCGACCGTCGACGTCTCCTGGTGAATCCCGCGACACGAGCGCGACATGCCCATTGTAGCAAGAGCTCCTTTTGCCGCGCGGCTCTCGCGCGGTCGTAGGCGACGCGGAGTCTCGCTGTCCGGACCGCGTAAAGGCCGAGGCGCTCGAGCGCGAGTCGCTTGGCCCTGACGCGTCGAGCCACGAGATGGCGGGCGACCAGGGTCTGCCTGGTAAAGTGCCTCTTCGCGCGCAACCCGGGCGTCAGGCGGACCATGGCGCGACGAAGCGCTCGTGAGCGGCCCAGCGCTTTGGCAGCGCGCATATTCTGAGCGTCTCGCGCAAAGCTCTGCAGGGCCGCGAGCGCCCGCCGTGCGGCCCTTTCCCTCCAAATGGGCAAAATGCCCGGGGCGTCGGGAACCCTTGCCGCGCGCATCGCCAAGCGGCGCAGGGCGCGCTGCTTATAGAGCCTCTGCAGACCCTCTTGCGCGCTGCGGTCCAGCTGCGAGGACGCTCGCCATGCCACCAGCTGTCGCCACGCCCTCGCGACCCGAACTTTTGCCCAAAGAGCGTCCCCTCGCAGCTCTCGCTGGGCCGCCGCACGATGGTCGCAAAGGCTCTGCAGAGCCCCGGCGAGTCGACGTCTCGCGACGGCAGATGCGGCAGCCTTGCGCAGACCCGTCAGCGCGCTGCGGGCGCGAAGACGGTCCCAGCCCAGGCGCATACGCCGCGCTCGCAAATGGCCCAGCGCAATGTCCTTGCGCCAAGACTGGCCCCGCAGCGCCTGCGCGTGACCGCGAAGATGCGCGAGCGCGCGCTGGCAGCGGCGACGGTCGAGGGCAGCAATGGCGCGGTTCTCGCGTTCACGAACCGCCAAACGTGCGCGAGACGTCGCGATAGCCCGTCTCAGTCTGCGCAGACCCAAGGTCTTGCGGCGACGCTCGCAGTGGCGCAGAGCCCTGCGCTGCAGAGTCTCCACGTGCCAGCGCCTAAAGTGCTGCCGCACGAAATGCCTGCGCGCCGCGAAGACACGTGCCCGCCACTGGCGCAGCGAAGCGCGCAAAATACCTTTGCGGAGGACCGCGGCACTCCGCGCGCGTGCGCGCCACGTGCAAAAGGCCTTCGCCGTATGCTCGCGAGACCGCGACTGCGCAAAATTGCGAGCCCGCTGGCGCGATTGCCACGCCGCGCGCCACGTGTCGAGCGCCTCGGATTTGGCGCGGCGCCGTGACGTCTCCCGTAGGCATTCTTCACAACCTCGAAGCCGTCTGCGGGTCTTCGCCGCAGCGCAGAGTTTGCGCAGGGCGCACCTCTGCTGGAAACGGCGGAATTCGCGCGTTCGCGCTCGGAGCACCTGGAGGCGGCGCGCAGCGCTTCGCCAGGCATCCCACGCCCGGCGAAGCGCGTGCTCCGTGAACGCAATGCGCGCAATGCTCGCGAGTAGGTAGGCGTTGCGCCAGCGAGCAAAAGTTGGGCGCCCAAGAGCTTGGAGGCAGAGTCGGCGGCTGACCGCCGCCTCGTCAATGCGCTGCTGGCGAATGGCGTCGCGCCATGCGGCAAATGCGCGACGCTGCGCGGAGCAGAGCGCCAAGGCCTCTGCGGCCGTCGCCCGACGTCGTGCACGGTCGTGGAATGCGATCCATGTCCGAAAGGCAGTCGAGATGCACTCCTCGCGGTAGGCGGCCCTCCGGACTGCCGCTGCTCTTTGAGCTGTGTCGCGCCAGCGCGAAAAGGCAGACCCGGCAAGCCAGCGATCGGCAACAAGCTCTCTGGCTCTCTGGGCTCTCTCGTGAAGCACAAAGGCCGCCCACGCCCGAAAGAACTTCCGCTGCTGGATCTGCCGGATGGCAGCGGTCGTGCGGCGCTGCCAGGCGCGATGTCGCGTCCAAAGTGCGAACGCCCGGAGCACGCCTCTCTTGCGCTGAAGCCTGTCAAGAGCCACGATGCGCCGGTACAGCTGGCCATACCGAGCGTGCTCCCAGAGGGCATCGAGAGCGCGGCAGCAGCGCACGGCTTCGAGTCTGCGTCTGGCCTGCTCGGCTCTGCCCCAAAGCCGAGCGCGATTCATTGCTGCGGCGCGATGATGCTCAAGTTTGCGAAGGACATTGCGCTTGCAAACGAGCTGTCGATACGATTCGCAGGCCGAGAGGACGGCGCGACGGCGTCTGCGCTCGTGCATCGAGGCTCTCCAGGTGTGGAAGCAGCGATGCACGCGCCAGGCGTCGACAAGAGCGCGGCAGTGCACGAGGATGGGCCGATTGATGACGGGCATGCTAAAGGCGTGCGGGCCGCCCGAGCGCGCGATCCAGCTCAAGAGAGACAGGATCTGCACCGGGTCGCGCAAGACGGGGTGCAGCATCTGCTTGGTCTCTCGCCAGCTTCGCAGCAGGTGCCGCTGCCGCGCCTTGTTGTCATGGCGCGGGGCCCAGCCCCGTCCGCGCCAGTTTTCGTCCCGCACGCCATCGTCGCCGGAAACGCTGGGGCCCACCTCGAAGGGGCGCTCGCTGATTGCCTTGCCGCAGAGCAGGCTGCTCTCCTCCTCCTCCTCCTCCTCCTCGTCGTGGTCGTCGAAGTCCGTGCCGTTGTCTGATGATGCAGCAAAGTCCATGCTGGGTCAACCGACGCCTCCGGGACTTCCTGCGCCGCCGCGATGTCCATGAGCGCCCGCCGCGCGCCGCCTGCGGCCGCACGCGCGGCGCCCAGAGCCCAGCGCAGCCCGGGCGGCCGCGCGAGCCGAGGCCAGTCTGCGCCCTCGTCAGCAGTCAGTCAGCCGCATCGAAAGCCCGAAAAAACCGTCGAGGGACACTCGCACCGTGTCCCGGTCGCATGAAACCCCGTGATTTTGTTACGTTCTGTCGTTCTCTTCGTTGTGTTCTGTCCCGAGACTTCGAGGCAGCAACGCCGCCGAGTCGGAGACGAGAAGCCCCCCGACCGCGCGGCGCGAGCCCGCGAGAAGCCAGGCGTGCAGGGCCGACGTCGACGAGGAGCGCTGCGCGAGGTCCCCGGGGCTCTTGGCGCCGCGGAACTGCCTCTTGCGATTTTTTGGGCGGGCATGAATGATGTCCGTCACACGAGTGCGTGCACCAAGAGTCCAGGCGCCGGAGCTTCGCCGATCGTTGCGATGCATTTGCGATGCGACGCGGAGCGTCGTGTCGCGATACGCCGTAGCGCGAGGGCTGCCCGCGTACGTACAGTCAGGCTGATCAGTCAGCCACACCAGTCAGAGAGCCTCGAGTCTCTTGCATTTTGATGCTCAGGCGGTCGGGATGTCATCTGGGCGGTGAGGCTCATCGTGGGCTTGGCGACGCCGCACCGCAAGCAAATCCGCAACGAGACGTCGACAGCGACTTGGAGCAGGAGATACCACGTATCGAGCTCGCAGGCGGTAATCGAGGCAAGAAGACTTGGTGAGCAGCATCCCGACCATGACGGACGCCAAAATGTCCAAGCCCGATGCGCCCAAGGGCACCGGCGAAAAGGAGAAGAAGGCTCTGGTTCGGGAAGCGCGCCAAGAGGGACGACATGAGGTGCGTCTCGGAGCCGCGTGTGTGGCGGCCGCGATCGGGCTCTGGCGCGCGCACAGTCTCGGCAAAGCGCGCCTCGGCGAGACGGCCAAGAGCGACCGCTTCTTGTTCTACTGCTTCAACGTGTTCGAGGCCGCGATCAACGCGAGCGGGGCGTTCTTCCTTCTCGCGGCGCCGAGCTACGCGGTGACGCTGCTGTGCCCGACGACGCGCGACCACGCGGCGCTCGAGCACCCGGCGACGCGGTTCTGCCTGCGGCTCTTCGGCGCGACCGAGGCCATGGTGGCCAGCATCTTCGCGTTCGTGCTCAAGCCAGAGAACGCCAAGACCCTGCTCAAGACCGTGCTCGTGGCCGATGTGGCGCGGCTCACGCTGCTGCTCAGCTACCTCGCGGACAAGCCGACCAACATCATTGGCCCGGCCGTGCTCACGCACATGACCACCATGGTCTCGGTCATTCTCGCCAAGCTGCTCTACCTCTTCTGATCGTCTCGGATGGTTTCACAACAGCGACACATCGACGTCGATGATCCTAGAAACTCGTCGCGCGCCGCGACGGACCCCCACCTCTTCAAATGCTCACGTATGTATGAATGTAATGTATTGCATCAGGTCCGTATCTCGGAGACCCTTGCCGCGCGCCGCGACGTGCGTGAGGCCGTCGCCGCGCAGCTTATCATCGTCGTTCGTGCTCAAGCCGGAGAACGTCAAAACCTTGCTCCAGACCGTGCTCGTGGCCGACGTGGCGCGGCTCACGCTGCTGCTCAGCTACCTCGCGGACAAGCCGACCAACATCGGAGACCTTTATCGCGCACCGCGACGGCGTACGTGTCGCCGCGCGTCCCATTCGTCCCAGGCCGGAACCCCTGGAGCGCCTGGAACCTCTGGAGCGTCTGGAACGCCTGGCCAGGAAGTCGCCGACACCCAGCGCAAGCGCGACTTGCTGCACGCGGCGCCGACGCCGAGACCCCGAACCATACCGACTACGCCATCGCGGACCCCGTGCCCACGCGAGCACAGCCGGGGCGAGCCGCCAGGCGGCCCGAGCGTCGCCGCCATGAACTTTCTCATTGGACTCCTGGCCGTGGTGGTGCCGAGCCTGCTGGGCCTGTACGTGGCCAAGAACGGGCACTCGAGGTTCATCACCGACGTCTTCGTGCTGGCCATCATCTGCGTGCTGGGGACCACGTTCTTGGTGTTCGAGGCGATCAACTTGATGATCTGGCCCTTTCGGCTGCTGCGACGGCTCGTGGGCCTCGCGCCGCGCCGCGTCGACCCGGCCGAGGCCTCCGACCTGGCAACGGGCCGCAAGACCACGGAGAAGCGCCGCATTGTCCTCTTTGACGGCGTCTGCGTGCTGTGCAACCGCTTCGGAAGGTTCGTGGTCAGCCACCTCCCGGACCCGAACGAGGTTTCCTTTGTCCCATTCCAGGACCCCATGGCCAACCCGCACGTCAACCTCAAGCGTCTCCAAGAGGAGTTCGGCTTCATAGAGAGCGAGCTCGAGGACCGCATCGCCGTTATTGAGGGGGACCGCATCGTCTGGGGTCCAGACGCCGTCATTGCCATCATGCAGTGGTGCTACACGCCATTCCCGCTCGCCAAGCTCGGCCTGCTCGTTCCGTGGCCCATCCGGGACGCTGCATACTTGACGGTGGCCAAGAACCGCTACCGCTGGTTCGGCACGCAGCCGCTCGAAACGAACTTTGCCAAGTACCTTTGCCCGTACCTCTACGTCAAGAACGCCTTTGGCGACGGCAAGCGAGACTAAGCAAAGAGTGGCTGCCCCCGGGCCCATTCTCCGTGTACGTACCCATCTTTGGACGCAGTAGGCGATCGCAGCAGCAAACTTCCTTCTTCACAGTCAGTCATGTTGTATTTTGAGACGAGGTGGGGCGGCAGGTCTGCCTAGGTATGTACTCAACCCAAGGGGTCAAAGTTTACCTTTCTTCAGTTATATCGCGGGCTCGACCCGCAGGGTAGAATACGCTGGCGCGAGGCAACCTGGCAGGCGCGCCAGCAGAGCAAGAGCGTCCCAGTTTTGGTTCGCATGCGATCGCGGCGTCTGAAGGCCGCATTCAGGAAGCTCGCTGCCGTGTCAATTGCGTGCGCAGCACCTGTAGAGTTTCAAGATGGCGCAATGATGTCGGAATTTGCCGCCGCTGCACCGCCGGGGCCGCAGGCAAGCAGTTTCACCGCTCGGATCATCTGCCGTTTGCTTTCGCGCCATGCCAGGGCAAGACTCCACGAAGCCTTGCGCAGGTGTCACGCCGCATTTGCTTTCGCGCCATGTCAGGGCAAGACCTCACGAAGCCTTGCGCAGGTGGCACGCCGCATTTGCTTTCGCACCATGTCAGGGCAAGACGAAGCCTTGCGCAGGTGGCACGCCGCGCTTCAACGAGAACAGCAGCTCGTCCTTGGCGGCGCCTTTGTGACGTGGGCGCGGCAAGCGAGACGGGATGTTCTTTGGAGCGGCCGGCTCAGCCAGACAGCGCACGCGCCGGCAATCGTTTGCAAGAATGCCTGCCTTCGGCGACGGCAAGCGAGACGGATGTTCTTTGGACAGGGCGTCGCTCGAGCCAGACAACGCAGCATGCGTCGGCAGCAACCCTTCCTCTTTCTAAATTACGAGTCAGTGAAGTTACCGGTGCCGATCCAGCCAGCCCGAGCCTGAGCCTGAGACAACGCAGCATGCGTCGGCAGCAACCCTTCCTCTTTATAAGTCACGAGTTAGTGAAGTTACCGGTGGCGGTCCAGCCAGCCTGAGCCTGAGCCTGAGTCTGAGCTTGAGACAGCGCAAGCATGCGTCGATCAGCACAGCGCAAGCATGCGTCGATCATCACAGTAATCCTTCCTCTTTCTATACCCTGCGGGAGGGCCCGCGACCTGAAGTGCGACTTAGAAATGGTGACTAGTTACCTAGTTCTGTAGGGGCTTGTCTGGATGAATTGGCCGTTCCAGAAATCTTTGTGGGCAAGGCCGAACTTGACGCCGAACTTGCCGCCTTGCCGAGCTGCAACATGCGCGAACGGGATGTCTTGGTAAAATCTGTCAGCTGAGAGCGACGGCCGTAGCCTTCAGCTCCGTCGTCAGCGAGGCGTCCTTCCCGTAGACGAGCTCGAGAAGGCGTCGAGCGAGCGCATCCCAATGTAATCTTGAACCACTCGAGTGTTGTTCTACATCACAAGTCTTTTAGTCATGTGTTACGGCACTGGTCAAAGGACTTGCCTCATCATGCTCGGAGCTTGCTGTTCAGGCCTTGTCGTGATCAGGCCTTGTCGTGCCAGTCGGTAATAACGAACTGGACGACCAGGTCCAGCAGCGTAAAAGCGACCATGGCCGCAGCGAAACCGCTCTCGATGGTGCGGCGGAGGGACCAGCGCTTGGCCGGGTCCGGAGACTCGTCGAGACCGTAGACCATGGGGAAGCTGGGGATGAAGTAGCACGCGTAGCAGAGCGCGCCCCAGGTGAGGGCCCAGTCCATGTTCTTGTAGTTAAAGAGATCCTGGATGGCCTCCATGGTGGTGGCCTTGATCTCGCCCCAGGCAAAGAGCATCGAGGAGGCAAAGACAGCCACGGCCTGCGCGAGCCCCGAGTCCCGCACCACGGGGGCCGTGCGAATCGCGCGGATGAAGACGACCGAGCAAGCGTGGTAAGTAATGAAAAAGTACCAGGCGTGCAGGTACATCATGACGGGGACCACTTGGCGCCCAGAGCCCACGTGCTTGCTGTCCAGGTTCCACTCGAGGTGCGGGAAGGCGTACTTCATGCCGAGGACGTCGAAAAAGTACTCTGTGAAAAAGTACGAGGCCTCAAAGGCGAAGATGAAGATCCATACCGAGAACTTGAACCAGTACGTCTTGTAAAAGGGCTGGTCCGTCGGGCAGAACAGCCACGGCACGATAATGTCGGGCAGGGCGAGGACGATGCAGGCAATGACGTTGCCAATGTCGCCAGCGTGCAGGTGGACCCCGGAGAAGCACCAGGCGCCAAAGAGCCCTGCCCAGACCGGCGAATACAGGATGTAGAACTTTTCGACCCAGGCCTTTTCCGGGTTGGGCGAGAATAGCCTCCACTCGACGTCCGCCTCGCCGGCGCTGGCCGCCTTTTTCTTGTCGTCTGCGTCCGCCGCAGCGCTCTGGCTCGCCGCGCTCGTCGCAGCGCCCTTGCGCTGTCGCAGGTTTGACGCCATCGAGACGCTTTTCTCTGGCCTCGAGCAGCGAGCTGGCGACCTCTGCAGCGCGCTCTCGCTCGCCGCGGTGCCGCGCGCGTCGGTATGCTCTTTGTCTCCGTATGATGGTTCTGCAGGTCCTCGTCGAGCTCGTCGAGTCGTCGTCGACGACCTCGTTGCCGCGCTTTGCGCAATCGCCCAGCTTAAGGCGCCTTTTGCCTCTGGAAGCGTTTACTCCACTTGCGGGGCTCGGGAGAGACCCAAACTTATATGGAGATTGGTTTAAGGTGGATCAGTCGCAAGTAAAGTATAGCGGGGAGCTGCACTTGTCAAAAAGCAGTGGGGGGGCACGTGCCGCCACGCCGCGGCGAGGGCGCTCGAGAACGGTCGGTAAAAGGAAAACAAAAGAAAAACGAAAAAACGAAGGCGCCCGGCCCTTCGCAGCTGTCCTGAGGCTTCGCTTCCTCGATCGACGGGACTGCATCGTGTTTGCCTTCTTCGCCGGCGACGCTCGCCGCGGCCGCAGGGCCGTCGCGCCGGGCATAAGGCTATTCTTTGGGGGGGAGGGCAGGCCTTGGTCCCGACCGTCTCGTCATGAATTTTGGAAGAAGAAGAAGAAGAATCCTGGGACCATGGATCACATGATGACGATGATGCAGTTTTCGAATCGAATCGCCCGCGGCGCCACCCTTCCGCGCGGCGGGCCCCGGGCGAGGCCGCAGCGCCGCCGCCCGCGTCGCGCCAGCGCCTGAGATCCAGCCAGACAGCCAGCCGTGCGTGCGTCCGTCCGTCCGTTCGCGCGCGCGTACCGTGACGGGAGGCTTGATTGATTGGGCTTGCTTTAGATTGGCCTGGATCTCGAACCCGGTTGGAGTCCGCGCGAGGCAGACCAGGGCGAACGCGGCCGGACGGACCCTCCTGCGCGCGCGCGCGCGGCGCCGTGACCGCGCGCC
>KQ758850.1:1438935-1452067 GCA_001462505.1 Aurantiochytrium sp. T66
GGCCGCGCGGCCGCGCGGCCGCGGACCCCCACCCCGGCGCCGCGCCGCGGGGCAGCTCGGCGATGGAGCTGCGGCCCCGCGGCCGCAAGGGGCGCGCAGGCCCCGAGGCCGCGCGCGGCGAGGGGAAGAACCGGGACATCGTGCTGGACTCGGACTCGGAGAACGCGATAACTACGGAGAAGAAGAAGACGATGAAGATGGACGCCATGAACGACGACTCGGACGCGGCCAAGAAAAAGGGCGCCGCCGCCGCCGCCGCCGCCGCGGCCTCGCTCCCCGCGCTCGCGGAGAGGGCCGCTTCCGACATCTCCGCGATGCTGAGGCCCACGGACCTCGCGGGGGACGCCGGCAGGGATAGCGCCGGCATGCCCGCCGTGGTGGGCGCGGGGTTCTCGAGGTTCTGGGGAAAGATGCGGAGAAAGTCGCTCAGCATGGAGTCCTCGACGGCGACGGGCATGCCGATGCTGACGATGCCGCCCTCGTCCCCGGGCGCCAGGCGGAGCTCGCGGCGGAATACAGCCATGCCCCTGCTGAGCCTGACGGCGCGGTCCCGCAGAGGCGGCTGTCTCGGCCGCGAGGACGCGGAACCCGACGCGGAGACGCCAAAGGACGCCTGCAGCGACTACATGGGCGACGACGAAGACGCCATCATCATCGGGACCGTGAAAAAGGTGACCAAACAGTGGTCGCAGCCCAAGTACCTGGTCGGCGGGTCGCACGCCATTCCCCTGCACCTTCAGGACGCCGCCTGGCCTTGCAAGCCGACGCCGCTCGGGCCGGACCTCAGCAGGGCGTCGCGCGAGGTCTTTATTCACGTGCTCTATGAGCTCATCCTCGACCTGCTCCTCTTGCCAGAGGCCGTCGCGAAAAAGCTCATGGCGAACCAGTCCGTCACGCAAAAGGCCCAGCTCATCAAGCAGCACCGCCAGCTGTACACGCAGCGCGACGACTCGCACGAGATCCACCGCCAGCCGTCGAACGGCCAGTCGGGATCGGCCACGAATGCTGGACCAGCCGTCTCGTCGCCGTCGCAGCTCGCGACGAGCGCACACAAGGCGGACACGCATCGCCACAACAAACCCTCCAAACATGACCAGGACTCCAAGCAGAAGAGGCACCTGCGCCAGCACAGCGGGGGCGCCAGCTACCGCATCACGCTCGACACGGGCTTGCCGCTCGTGGAGTACGAAGACCTGCTGTGCGAGTCCCTCGTGCGGCTGCGGACCGCGGACCGCGTGGGTCTCCAGGCCTTTGTCTCTGACAACGGCCAGGCGCTCTTTGAGATGCTCAACTTTTGCGCCTTTCGCAAGCCCTGCTCCGACGAGGAAATGGCCGTCATCGTGCGGAGCCTCCAGTGCCTGGAGCGCATCACCGACAATCACGTGGGCATCAAGCTCGTGCTCGGGTACCCGACGACCCTCGTCACCCTGGCCCTCTGCGCGCGCTGCGAGCTCCCGCCGCGCAACGGCAAACATACACCTCAAACCAGTGTGGACTGCGTCAAGAACGCCATCATCTCGCTCGACATCCTCGTCAGGCTCATGTGGGGCCTGCGCGGCGGCTCGCGCGTACTCATGGAAGGTAAGTCTCCCCCCGCTCTTGCGACACAGAAGCGCCTCTCGCGCCTCCTCCTCCTCTCGGCACGAACGAAATTCTCACAAACCCGCACCGTCTCCACGCGCATCTTTCTGTTGACAGCTCTCGAAGAGGTGGCGGTCATCCGCCACTGCGCGGGCGGCGCGCTGTATCTGTTCAAACACGACTACGAAAACACCTCGCTGGCCGATGATCATCCTTGCATTCTCGTCGAGCTCTGTCTGGGCATCTTCACATTTCTCAACTCGCTCATCGAGCTTGAGGACGTAATCCAGAAAAGAGACGCGATCCGCGTAGACGTCCACCGGCTGCAGCTCATCCTCAACGCCTCTCAGCTCGCCACGCGCACTGCGACCATCCCGTGGCCCAAATTGCACAAGAACAAGCGCCTCGACGTCTTGTCGCGCGAAGTCGAATCCCAGCTCGAGATCTTCCGGATGCGCGAGGGCCGCGACCTCAGCGTTGTGGTCGAGCAAGAGCCCACCATGGAGGCGGCGCCCGGCTTTTGGCCCTACGGCGCGCCCACGCACGCCAAGGCGGCGAAACAGGCCCCGAATAAACAAACCCCGAACGAGGCGCCCAAGCCAAAGCAAAGGGATACCTTCCGGCGCAAACAGCAGCCCTCGCCGCAAGCGCCCAAGGCGCAGCGCCATCTGCAAAAGTCGCTCTCCACATCGATCTCCCGGGCGGCGCGCGGATCCGCGCGGCCCGCGGGCGGTCCTTTGCGCGATGAGTCGTCCTTGACGAGGTCCATGAGCATGGCCGCCTCGGAGCCCCCCGCCGTCACAGACGCAATGCGGTCTCGGTCGAGTTCCGAGGGCGGGGCCCATGTCAAGAGGCTTTCGCGGCGCAAGGCCGGGCCAGGAGCGGCCGGCACGGGTCTGCGCAGGAAACGAGTCCCTCCGCCACGGCCCCCACCCCCGTCGTCCTCGTCCTCGTTGACGAGGTCATCATCTGCATCCGCGGATTCGGCCCCCGCCAGCGCGACTCCACCAGCCGCAGAGGCGGCTGGCCCAAGCCTGGGCCTCGGCACCGCAGCAGCAGCGGCGACGGCAACGGCAACGACAAAGATTGCCGTGGCTGCTGCGGCCGCCGCTGCCGCGCGCAAGAGGGTCTCCTTGCGGCGGTCCAGGCCAGGACGCCAGCCTCTAGAGTCCCATGGGCCGCCGTCCTCGCAGCACCAGCAGGGCCCGGGGGTCCGCGGCAGGACAAAGGGCAGGAGCGGCGGCCCTACGGACGGCCATGCGGCGACGGCGGTCGAAACGCAAACATCCTCATGCGAAGAGGCCAAGCTCAGCGGCCCAAAGGAGGTCGTCGACCTCGACGCCGACGACGTGGGCGGCATCTCGCCGATCATGCGGCAGACGTCTCGGGACGAAGAGCGCTGGATGTCCGTGGTGCGCTTGCTGGCGCACGCAGACCTGAGCAAGTACCAGTCCGCGTTCTTTGACGAGGGCTTCGACACCATCGAGCGGGTGCGCGAGATGGACAGCGACGACTTTGCAGCTGTGGGGCTCAAGCGCGGCCACGGCAAGTCGTTGCGGAAGGCGCTGCGGACCATGACGGAGCGGCCGCAGCACCCGCCGCCGCCGCCGACGCCACCGCGCCCGCTACGGCGGCCTTCAGCCTCGGCCAAGGCCCGCAGCGAGCACAAGGAGCACGAGCAGGACCCGGGGAGGGAAGCAGATCGCGAGCAGGATGGGCCGCAGCGTTGGTCGAAGCCCTTCGGCTTCAAGGTCATTCCGCACGCGGCCCTCATTGTGAGCGACCTGATCGGCCGCGGGTCCTTTGGCGACGTCCACCTTTGCGAGTATCAGGGCGGCCAGTGCGTGGCCAAGAAGATCCTGCGCGTACCCGGCGTGAGCGACGAGGAGTCCTCGCACCTGACGAACGAGGTGATCTTGCGCGAGGCCGAGACCATGGAGATGTGCAAGAACCACCCGCACGTGGTCTCGCTCTTTGGCGTCTGCCTGGACTCGCCAGATAGCCTCCTGCTCATTAGCGAGTTCTGCGAGCGGGGGAGCCTGTACGAGGCGGTGGTCAAGCCGCGCGTGCCCGCCTTTAATCTCGTCGAGACCCTGAACCTGGCCAAGCAGGGCGTCTCGGGGCTCGTGCATCTGCACTCGCTCGATGTCGTCCATCGCGACATTGCGGCGCGCAACTTCCTTCTCGATTCGCGGGGCAAGGTCAAGGTGTGCGACTTTGGTCTCGCCAAGATCAAGCCGAGCCAGCGGAACGGCTTCCTCGATGCCCCAAACTCCAACGGGTCGTCGCGGGTGAACCCTTTGCGGTGGGCCGCCCCCGAGAGCCTCAGCAAGCACGAGTTCTCTGCGGCCTCGGACGTCTACATGTGCGGCGTCTTCCTGTGGGAGCTCTGGATGCGGAAGCAGCCGCACGCGGAGCTCGACCTGGTCACGGCGGCGCTGCAGGTCATCCAGGGCCGGCGGCCGATCATTGATCCCGAGCGGCGCGCCGAGCGCCCCGAGCTCGTCGAGCTCTGCGAGCGGTGCTGGCGCCAGGCGCCGGCCGAGCGCCCTAGTATGGAAGAGGTCTTTGCGGCGGTCCGCGACATCCACAAAGTGTACAGCATCAAGTCCGTACCCAACCCGAACGCGGCCGACAATGCCCGCGCGAGTCCCCCGCCGCGGCCTTCTGTTCCCGCGGCAAAGCCGCATCGCTATCGAAACGGATTGTAATAAAAGCAACTATTGGTCGTTGGCCTCGACTGCAAAACCGGGGTGCTCTTCTATCGAGCATTCCTGCGATATGACCTCCCCTGCACCGCGCGGCAAAAGCCGGCATGCTCTTCTGGTTGATCCTTGGCCATCAACGAGGTGCATATATATAGCATTCTCCCCTGCATCGCGCGGCAAAGCCGCATCATTTGATCAAGCCGCGCACCTTTTCTCGAAATAAGCGGGGGATTGTCATCATCAACATTGCGGCTAGAGAGGCCTTTAGGTTCATATTTTTACACACATCACACAATTCTACGCGATCACCACATCCTTAGCAGATGAAGGTGAGGACGTTCTCGTTATTGCCGCGCATCATGATGGTGGGCGGCATATTGCTTGAGAGCATCTCGAGCCAAGACATGTAGAGGCCAACAGAGATGCCGGTCTCGGGGATGGGGAGCGTGACGAAGACCATGCTGGTGCGCGGGCCGGAAGAGTACGCGCGCATCGTCTCGACGAGACGGAGCGTCTGGTGGGTCTTGGCGCGCTCCTGCGGGGAGAGGTCCTCCATGGTGATGTGGCTGAGCTGCTCGAACTCCTTGACGGTCTCATCGGAGGCGCGGCTCGCGAGGTTGGTCTCGACGGCCTCGACGGTGGCGTCGATGCGGAACTTTTGCAAAAGGTGGACCATGCGGAACTCGGTCTTCTGGAGCTTCGAGGTCTCGTTGACGTTATAGTTGGTGACGGTGAGCACGCGGAGCCTCTGGTTGGAGCGGAGCGCGCGGTTCTCCTTGAGAAGGTGCGGGATGAGCATCGTGAGGCCGCCGTCATCGCTAACCCACCAGACGTCGATGGTGTCACCTGGAAGGGCCGAGCGCGGGCAACGCACGGGGCGCTCCATGGGCGAGACGTCGCCGGCCGAGGCCTCGAGATCGGTCATGGAGGTGCGGGTCTCCGCAGGGCCCATCTCGAGGTCGGGCTGCGACTGGGCGGAGCGCGAGCAGCAGTTGGCGCCGACGGGCAGGCCGAGGAACTCTTGCGGGGGCGAGACAGTGTCAAAGTCGAAGACCTCGTTGTCGTCGCGGACGATCATGAGCCCCATGTTGGAGGCCAGCGAGATGCGGATCATCTGCTCGTATTCGCGGATGCTTGCCGGGGAGTCGGTGCGCCAGTGCTTCTTGAAGCCGAGCACCACGGTGTTGGGCCGCATGCGGCCCATGCCGGCGCACTGCATGAGGTTCTGGAAGCCATCGATGAGAGATTCGCCGACCACGGCCTCGAAAAAGGCGTTCGGGCAGCGCGGGCCGCCCCAGACGTTGCGCTGGGTGAGAAAGTCCTCGCCGGCCTGGCGGCGCTTCTGCACGGCGGAGAGGCGCATGGCGAGGCGCGAGGCGAGCTCGAGGTGCTGTGCGAGCTTGTCGTCCTCGTCTGCGAGCAGGGGCTGGTGCTCAGGGCCGGACCCGGCGGCGGCGCGCTTGGCGGCAGCCGCCGACGCGTCGGTGGACTCTTCGAGGGAAAGCTCGAGGTCCTCCTCCTCCTCGTCTTCCGAAGTCTCGTCGCCCTCGGAGATGTTGGCGAGCTGTTGCGTTTGCTGCTGCTGCTGCTGCTGCGTGTCGGCGGCGTCGAGCGAGGGCCTTCCGCTCGCCCGGCTCGTGGCCGAGTCGCGGTGCACGGAGGTGAGGTTCGAGTCCAGGATGACGTCGCCGCAGACCATGATGCCGCCACCCTTCTTCAGGAGCGAGGTGAACTTGATGAGGCCCGGGCGCTTCTCCGCGTCGCCGCTCATCACGAGGAACTGGGGGCGAAAGGTCTTGACGTGGTCGCGTCCGGCGCGCTGGAGGTCCTCCATCTTCTTGAGGGTGCTAAAGTACTTGCGGGCCTCGCCGGCGGCGCCCCAGTTGACGTCCGGGTCGAGCCACACGAGGTAGCCGTGGAGCAGGGCGGCGACGACGACGGTGACGATGGAGGTGAGGTAGTCCATCATGAACATGACGACGATGCAGAGCAAGAACCCAAAGAGCGAGAGCCACTTGTTGTAGTACTTGAACGAAGGCCGCCAGCCAGGGTAGTGGGCCATCGAGGAAGCGAAGCAGGCGTAGTTGGTAAAGGCGTAAGAGACCATGAAGAAGTTGGAGATGAGCGGGGCGATGACGTCGAGAGAGCCGATGAGCACGCACCCGCAGGTGATGACAAAGGTGAGCAGGTAGGCGCGCACGGGCTCGTTGCTGGGCCCGCGGCCCTTGCCAAAGTAGTTGAACCACGGCCACGGGAAGAGCTCGTCAGAAGCGACGCTCTGAAGGATGCGCGGGGCGCCGACGAGCGAGGCGAGCGCGGAGCTGAGCGTGGCGGCGAAGACGCCCATGTAGAGGAGCGGGGACCAGATGCTCATGTTCTGCATGATGAGCTTGTTGAAGAGCAGGCCGCCGGCCGGGACGAGGCCGGTGGCCGCAGCCGTCTCCATGTTCACGCAGTATTCCTCGCCTTCGACGTCGCTGCAGACGAGGTTCGAGGTACCGACGACGAGGACGAGCGCAATGTAGGAGAGAAAGGTCACAAAGATGGCCCAGAGCGTGCCCTTGGGAATGGCGGAGCTGGGGTCCTTGAGGTCGCCCGAGAGGTTGGCGCCGGCCATGACGCCGGTGGCGGCCGGGAAGAAGACGGCAAAGACCGTGAAGAAGTCCTGCGGCTTGCCGGGCGTGGCCGGGTCCGGGATGAAGGTGGGGCTCCAGTTGCGGCTCGCAAAGCCGACAAAGCCGTCCTCGATGTTGGAGGTCTCGTCCGGGATGGCGGGGAAGAAGGCGCCGATGAGCACCGAGGCCATGGAGAGCAGCAGGGTCACGAGAAGGCCGATCTGGCACTTGGCGTACCAGGACACGCCAACGAGCGAGATGAGCAGGAGGATGACAGTGGTGCCGAGGCCGATGATGCGGATGTCGTTGAGCTCGGACCCGGTGAAGAAGTCGATGCCGGCGTCGACGAGCAGCGAGGACACGGACTCGGCGAAGCCGATCACGTAGAGCGAGGTTGCGACGGCCTGGGCGAGGAAGAACAGCACGCCGATGGGCCCGCCGAAGATGGGCCCGAGCGCGCGGGAGATGAGAAAGTAGACGCCGCCGCCCTTGACCTCGCCGTTGGTGCAGATGGCGCACAGCGAGAGCGCGGTGATGCTGGTGACCACCTTGCTGGCGAAGACGATCAGGCAGGCGAGGATGATGCCGGCCTGGCCGACGACCCAGCCCAGCCGCAGGAACATGATGACGCCCCAGATGTTGAGGAGACACGGGATAAAGACACCCTGGACCCAGGTCAGCTTGGCGGGCGCCTTGGTGACGGCGGCCGTCCCGTCGGCGTTGGCGTTGGCGAGGCCGGCCTCCTTTGCTGCGGCGGCGAGGTCGCCGGGCGCGATGCTCGAGGCGCTGAGCGCGGCGGCGGCGTCGCCAGGCGGCGGGACGACCTTGCTCGTCGCGAGGCCGTCTCCGGACCCCGCCGAGCTCCGGTCGTCGCCGGCGCCATCGTGGCTCCTGTCGCTGCCGCCAAAGGCCACCGAGTCGATCAGCTGTTGCAGCGACGTCCTCGTCCCCTCTGACCGGTACACCACCGTCGAGGGCGAGACCTCGTCGCCGTGCATCTTGCTGCTATATCTGTGTAGTATGTGTTTCTTGATCTGTCTGCGCGACGTCGGTCGAATGAATTTGCTCGCTCGTCAGTCGCCCGCTCCCTCGTTCTCTCGCTCGTTCTCTCGATCCTTCGCCGCGCACGCCGCGCCCGCGCTGGCGGCGGCTATTTGCCCCCGCGGCTTGGGCCTTGCCGGCTGCCTGCCTTCGTGCCCGCCCGTCCGCGCGGAAACTGCGGCGTCTGTCGTCGGGCGCCGGGATGGCTCAGATTAGACGAGCTGCCCCGCTCACGCCCTCCCAACCTCTCCCTCTCTCCGCGCGCGCGCTGCTGCTACTTACCGGTCCCGCGCTCGCGCGTGCGTGCGTGCGAGCGAGCGAGCGAGCGTGCGACTGTTCGCTGGAGGCCGCGCCGCGCGCTGCTGCGCCCCTCGGATTTGCCGTCGGCCGTCGCCCCCAAAGATGAGATTTCGAATCCGATCGACTCGACTCGAGGCCGCCCGCGCGCGCGCGCTGGCTGGGCCGCGACGCGACGCGAGGCGACGCGGGGCGCGGAGACGGACGGGTCTCGGCGGGCCGCGCGGAGAAGAGCGCGCCTCTGGGGCCGAAGGAACGAAGGGGTCCTGGAGGAGCCTCGTAGGCTGGCTAGTAGAAGGAGAGAGAGAGAGAGAGAGAGAGAGAAACGGCACGCGACTTGAGAGACCGGTTCGTTCGCGGACTCTCAATCAACTCAGGCTAGGTTGTCTGGCGCTCGGAACGTCTGCTGACAGGACAGGCCGACTCGACGAGGACGCCGCGAGAGGGCGAGCGGGCGGGCGATCTCTCCACGTGATCAGGTCTAGACCTCCCTCGAGTTCGCGGTGCCTTGTGCGTGCTTGCTTGATGACTTGATTGATGATACGAGTTGTGTTTGTGCGTGCGTGCTCGCCCGCGAATTTGCTCTGCTTGGCAAGATGCTCAGGCTGCTTTGGTGGCTCGAGCGTGTTGAAGGTTTGCTTGCGTCGCCGAGCGCCCGCCGGGGCTGGCTGGCTGGCTGCCTGGCTGGGCCCGACGAAGCTGGTCCCGCGCGGCTGCGGATGCGGATGCTGCTGCTGGTACGTACTACGTACGTACGTAGCCGCTTGCTTGTCTTGTCTTTTGTCTTGTCTTGTAGTTTGAGTATTGTGAAGAAGGGGAGGAATAAGGACAGGACAAAAGAAAGGAAAGGAAAGGAAGGAAAGGAAGGAAGGAAGGAGCGAGAAAGGCGAGTCGGCGCGGCGGCCGCCTGTTGCGCCGCCTCCCTCGACCGGCAGCGAGCGTGCGAGGGCGAGCCTGCGAGGCGCGATACGCGAGTACGGGCGGGCGCCTAGAGAGAGAGAGAGAGAGAGAGAGAGAGAGAGAGAGAGAGCCCGAAGGAGAAGAGGCCGCGCGAGAGCGGGACCGAGGACGATGACGCTGGATCCTTGCGACCGGCGGTTCTTGGATCAGATCGTGATGATTTGAATTCAAGGCAACTCTTGATGGCCTTGATGAGGATCTTGATCTTGGGATGATCGATTGATGTCGAGCTCGTCTCGTCACGTCACGGTCGCGCGCAAGGCTTGCAAGGCTTGGGGTGGCGGGCGAGGAGCCAACTGCGAGCCGAGCCGGGGATGGTTGATCGGGTCCCGACGACGACGACGAGGACGAGGACGACGATTACGATTACGACGACGACCACGAGAGAAGCAAGCAGCGCGAGGCGGCCGGCCTCGAGGAAGCGGGGCCGCCGACGGTGTTGGATCGAGCGATGCTGGCTGGTCCCTGCGAATGATGGAGACCAACCTCGGAGAGACCAACTTTGTTGGTTGCTTCGTTCACAGGCGGCGCGCCTGCCGACCGGTGCGGCCTCCGCGAGAACCGCCGCCGAGGGCGAGGTCGAGGTCGAGACCTCGCTCGCGGGGTTGGACAATGCGAACGAGCGAGCGAGCGTCTGCCTACGCCGCGCCACGCCGCGAGCCGAGCCGAGTCGGGCCGATAAGTCCGGCAAAGATTGATTAGGATCTGAGGAAGCGAGGCGACGACGGGAGCTCTTACATCCGAGGTGTTGGCAGGCCGAGGTCAAATGCTATCGTAGGCCTTAGCTTGAAGAGGCTACGAGCTAGCCAGCAGGCGTCGCGTCGCGGCGCGTCGAAAGCTTTGGAGCCGCGCCGACGTTCTCTGCAGAACGCCACGAGTCAGGTGAAACGGCAGGCCAGCAGACTCCCAGAGTGCCCCCCGCGACGACAAGACAAGTCAACTCAACACGACACGACGCGACACAACGCGCAAGAGGTACGTAGGGCGCTCGCCGTGGCGCTCGCGCTCGAATCCTCGCTTCGGCGAAGCTTTCTCGATGCGTCGCCGTCCAGCGCGGAATTGGCGAGGAGTCTTTTTTGAGGGAGGACGAGTCGAGACCCGGCGCGAATCCCGAGTGTAAAAACCGAGCTTCACGAAACACGGCACGTGCTGCTGCCTGCTGGTCGCTCGGTCACCTCGAAGCGAGGCGGCTGGCTCCTCGCTCGCTCAGTTAGCTTGCCAAGAGGCCGCTGCCTCGAACGTCCGGACCAGATCTATCTGACCTGACCGTGGCGCCCAAGGGACTATGGACGACGCAGCGCAGACTTTCGACCTGGCTTGTCTCGACTTCTGGTGCCGCTTCCCTGGTCCCACGAATTTGTTGCGGCCGACCATTGGTTGACCATCTCGAGCGCGCCAGGCTGCCCGGAATCACCGTGCGCCAGAATCATGGACCGGAGCTCCTCGGGCTTGCGAAGCCTTGCGAGCTGCCGTAGGAGGGAGGCAGACGGCGAGACTTGCGGCCGACAAGACCGTTGAGGAGGCGGTCTCCCGGGCCGTCTCAGCCTGGCCGCCTTGCATTCCAGGAAAAGGTCCGTTTCGCAGAGCACGGCCCGGCGGCGGCCACGTGAAGGCCTAGTCTAATACATACGTACATGGTACGGACTAGCATCGCGCGTTTGGAGTCATGAATCGTTGCTTGATGCGCAGGCCCTCGCAAATTTGTTACAAAGGTGGGAAACCTTGATCCTCAAGCGCCTCAAATTGTGTAACTCACAATCACGGCTGGCGCATCTGCCCGTTTCGAGAATTTCGAGCGCCAGCAAGGGCCGCAAGCTGGGGTCCGGAACCGGACTTGGAAACGGTTATTGCACTGACAGGTCTTCTCTTGGCTTGATGATGAACATTGACCATCTCAGAAATTTGACTTGCTTTATGATCTTCTACTGTACAAACTTCACACCCTCCTCACTCGAGACGTCGCCCGCTTTCCGACTTTAACGACGACACGAAGGAATACCGCGGATTCTCAGAATCCACGTCTGCGTGCCCGGCATCTTCGAGGTCTTCCTCGTCGAGATCGCTTCCATCAAAGGTGTCCAGCGCACGTCTCCAGACCCATGAATCCTTGCCACGGCGCGAGAATTCGGACTCGCGCCGCGCGCTGAACAAATACGAGGACTTGCGACTTGCAGTCGTGCGTGTCGACATGGACCACGAAGACAGCGTGCCCCCGGGCACCGTCGCCTTGTCCAGATCCGAAAAGCCGCTCTCCACGTAGGGCTCCACCTCTTCTTCGGGGCCCAGGTCGCCATCCCGGCTCCCGGCAGCCCTTCGGGGAGCGAGCCAACACCACCACCACAGCCCGCAGCCCAGACATACGCTCAAGGCGCCAGCCCCAAGCGCTCCGCCAATGATGGCCCTGGTTCTATAGCCAAATCTCGACCGCGAGTCCTCCGAGCCCGGGTCGAGATCTTCCGTGTAGTCCACAGTCGGCGCCGCCGTCGCCGCGGACGACTCCGCCGTCGCCCTATATATCACGAACGCGTCCTCAGTCCCGCCTGTTGCTGGGTCCTCAAGCTGAGCACCCACGATGACCATCCCCTGCAGCGCTGCCGACCCCCCCGTAAGCACAAAGAGGACCTCGAGCACTTCGGCCGACTCCAGATCTTCAATCGTCGCAGCGAGCGCCCACGGCTCGGCCGCCAACGTGGTTTGCCTCTGCAGCGCCCACAGCGCCCCTGGCAGCTCTGTCGAAGCCACGACGAGACTCAAATCGTCAACCGCGAGGGCGGCGCCGAATCCTAGCGGCGACGCCGAGGACGATGCGACGCTTGGAGCCTGCAAGACGCTGATGGTGCCTTCTGCATCTGGGTCCCAGACGACCACAGCCCCGGCGCCCGATCCGGCCTCAGGAAAGCCCAGCACGAGGGCGGATGCGCTCGCATCGACCGCGACCGTTGAGGCGCCGAGATCTTGCAGAACTACTTGCTCCTCTCCAGCTCCACCTGCTGCTGCAAGGCCCTCCGCAAAGTCCGGAAGCGCGCTGTGCACGGCCCAGACCCCCTGCGTGATGTTATAGCGCAGCAGTGTCCAGCGCGCCGCAGTGCCGGGAAGACCTGAGCCGCCAAGGGCACACTCGGCGCCCACAGCGGCCCACCCGCCTTGAGCCGATAGCGCGCACCCAAAGTGGTCTTGGGTTCCCGACTCGTTGAGCCAGGCGTGGAACCACAGCCCCGGCTCGGAATCCCTCTCCGCGCCCTCGAGAATCACCTCGTAAATGTAAACCTCGCTAGCGTCCTGGGCGCCTACAAAGGCCCACGCCCGCCCGTCGTCAGTCTCGCAGGTGGCGAGCGTCGTCCCAAAGCTCGCCGATGCCGCCGGCCGCGCGCTCGCCTCGTATATTTGCACCGTGTCGTTGAGCGACCAAGTCGATGAACCATTCAGTCGCGGCGCGAGCAGCAGACTCACCGCGCCGCCGTCGGTCTGGGCGCCGGCAAACGAAGTTGTGGAGACAAGAACGGCGTCGCCGCTCGACGGCAAGCACGCCAGAGCCCCCGCGCCTCCGAGCGTCCCGAGACTTGCCTCTGCTGCGACCGGGGCGAAAATCCTCGACTCGACGTCATAGTCCCAAATAGCCACCGAGGTGGCGTTGGCCTCGGCCGAGGCGGCAAAGAGGCGCTCCTGGCATAAGGCCGCCCCTCGCGCGTGGAGGTCGATGGCCGGGAGCCGCTGCGTCTCTTCGAGCCCCAAGACGGCAGCGTTACTTTCCGCCCCGTTAACCGCGCCCTGCGCCGCTTCGTCTCGCGCGTCCTCGATGCCGTCCGGCAGCACCAGCAGCAGGAGGCCCGCGCACGCGAGCGCCGCGCACGCCGCTGCCGCTGTCGCCGCGAGAAGGGCCCTCCGTCGCGCGCGCGAGGCCGCGGGACGCCGCTCGTCTCGTATAACTTC
>KQ758850.1:1452077-1475342 GCA_001462505.1 Aurantiochytrium sp. T66
CCGCGCGCGCCGAGGCCCGCACGCCCGCGCAGGCGCTTGCGCGCGCAGCAGCGTGCAGTGCAAGCGCAACGCACGCACTGCCATGTGCGCTGCTGCTGGGCCGAAGAAGAACAGCCGACCCTGCGCGAGCAGGCGCCACGCGAGAACGCTGCTGCCGCCGAGAACGCCCTGCTTGTGCCGATCATCATCATCATCATCGTCGCCGTCGTCGTCGTCGTCGTCGTCGTCGTCGTCGACTACGACTACGACTCCAAGGCGCGCGCGCGCAAGGGCCTCCTGCCGAGGCGCCGCGGGCTCCGAAGATGAGGATCATCATCAATCAACGTGCACGTACGTACGTCGTGGACCCCGTCGCGATGTTGACAGAAGAAGGCGTCATGACCTGGCCCATGGAGGGGATAGGTGTCGGACCCCCCGGGAAAAGCGGGGGGCCACATCATCCACGCCGGACCGGATGTCCGGGGGAACGTTTGCTCAGCTTTGCTCAGGGCCTGGTTGTTTGTGCCACCCCGATCGACCGGGCTCGACCCGGGCTCTCCAGGTCCAGGTCCTCTGGCTGCAGTCTTGGTGCAGATCCTGCAGAATAGAGAATGCCGGGAGAAGAGACACATAACGGCACAGCCCGGACGTGCTTGCCTTTGCGCTTGCAGAAGAGAGCTTCAAGAGGGTCGAGAAGAGCCTTGCTGTTGATTATTGATGGTTGAGCTCGTCACAGAAGTTCTACGTAGGGTCCCAAGATCGATAAAAAGCTGGGCCTGATGATACTTTGCGGCGCGAGGTCTGTTGATGTTTGGCCTGGCGCCCTGCTGCACCAGGCGAGTAGCCTCGTCAAGCTTGAAATTGTGGGAGAACTAGCCTAGTACGTAAAGGTTGATTGATCATTTTGCTTGATGAAGCGGATCTTGCAAGACCGTCGGGCACTTTGGTTTTGGGACAGCCGTCTTGGCCTCTTCTAAATAAGGACGCAAGCATTGTAGCCTAGGCCTGCTGGCTTGCTGGCTGCTCTGTCGACTTTTGATGAGTACCCATAGGTAGGCCTGAACCGATGGACCGTGATTTGAGAGAGTTTGGTCGTTTGTTCAACTTGTGATGGAGATCTGCTTGTCGCGCCATCTGAAACCCGCCCAAGCTGGTTGCGTTCTCGTTGCGTACTGGTCGAGCAGGGAGTGGCAAGTTTTGTGCGCTGTGCGCTATCCAAAAACCCGGCGCGCACCTGAGGCAAGTACTCAATCAAAGTGTTCCGGCCATTCTGAAGGGACCGCAACTAGATAGACCCTCGCGTTTCGCGTCTCGATGGATTGGCCGTCCATGATCGCCGCCGGTTCAATAGTACGCAACGCACTATACTAGTACGTACGTACGTACGTGCCGTACGTAGGACCATGCCATGGTGGTACATCGTGATACGTAGAACGTCGATACAGCTTCTTGTCGCCAGCCATTTCTGCGCATCCTGCAGCTCCTTGCTCCTTCTAAGAACATACGCACTTCGAACTTCGACCTTGATGAGCAGCCCGAAAAGGTAATAAACTTCTCCGGCAGGATGAGTTGTGAGTTGTCGTGCAAGATGTGCGCAAATGCAGGCATCGCGATTCGCGACTAGCCAGGTTCTACGTACCAACTCCGACTGCCTAATAATCTTGACTGTCCTCCCCACCTCCCCGGCCCCGTTTTTCGGCCAGTGGGGCCGGTGGTCCTGGTCCTGGCCGGGTTCGTTCGTGGTCCTGGGGGCACGGTGGCCCTGTTGATCAAAGCGGGCCAACGGCCCGATGGTCATATCATACATAGTACATAGTAGTACTACGTACGTACGTACATACATAGCATACGTACGTTCGTGGCCAAGAACCCAGAACCTCTTCGCCACGCACGACCGACCGACCACCCCGGCCCGGCCCGGAGCCCGCCCCGCGCGGCCGTCGCGGTGCCCGCCCGCCCGCCCGCCCGCCTGCGGCCGCAGGCCTTGCGCGGAGGGAGGGGAGGGAGGTCCGCGGCTAGCCCGGTCTTCGTGCGAGATCGTCGCGTCCGACGTTGTCTCCGCTGCTCTTCTCCTCTCTCGCTTCTCCTCTCCTCTCCTCACCAGCCCCGTCCGACGGAGGGCCGGCCGGCCGGCCAGCCGCTCGGCGCGCGGCGCGATGAAGCTCGAGGGCGTCTCGTACGCGGTGGCGGACTTCGCGACCTCGACGCTATGCGTGACCTTCCTGCTCGGCCCCTGCGCCGTGGCCTTTGCGCTCGGCAAGCTGCGCGCGCTCCAGGTCGAGCCCGAGGAGGCGGACTCGAGCCTGGTGTCCAAGCGCATCCCGGCGCTGAAAATGACGCGGCAGAGCGTCATGCTGCTCCTGCGAGAGCTCTCAGTGCTGGGGGCCATCATGCTCTTCACATGGGCCTGCGAGAACCGGCCCTTCTTCGAGCACGCGCAGAAGACGCACGTGCCGGACTTCTTCTGGTTCATCTGCCTCATGGTCCTCATGTTCGCCATCGGGTCCGTGCACCACGACCCGCGCAGCAACGACCTCGTCAATCGCGACCAGACCGAGGAGTGGAAGGGGTGGATGCAGACCGTTTTCCTCCTCTACCACTACTTTCATGAGTCCGAGGTCTACAACCCGGTGCGCATCATGATCTCCTGCTACGTGTGGATGACCGGCTTTGGCAACTTCAGCTTCTTCTACATCAAGCAAGACTTCGGGTTCGTGCGCTTTGCGCAAATGCTCTGGCGCCTCAACTTCACCGTGCTCTTCCTCTGCTTCACGCTCAACAACATGTACGTGCTCTACTACATCTGCCCGCTCCACACTTTTTACTTTCTCCTCGTCTTTGCCACCATGCGCGTCTACAAGGAGATCAACCACACCAAGTACGCCATCCGCGTCAAGCTCCTGGCCCTTGGCATCCTCATCTACTTCATCTGGGAGTTCAACTCGGTCTTCGAGCTCGTCTTCAAGCCCATCCCGAACGACCCGCACCCGGGCGCGGCCGTCGGCGCCTATGGCATCCGCTACGAGTGGCACTTCCGCAGCGGCCTCGACCACTACTCGACGCTCTTTGGCATGATCTTTGCCTGCAACTTCCCGCAGTCCACCCAGTGGATCAAAAGGTCGAGCGTCTTCCCCCGGCATCAAGAGTGGCTCATCAAGGGGTCTACGGGCGCGGTCCTCCTTGCCGCCTTTTGGTGGTGGGCCACCGAGATTCTCCCTCTGCCCAAGCTCCAGTTCAACTCCTGGAACCCGTACACCTTTATGATCCCGCTGCTCACCTACCTCTACTTCCGCAACCTCACGCCCTGGCTCCGCCAGATCCACCTCGGGGTCCTCGCCAATATCGGCAAGTACACGCTCGAGACCTACCTCATGCAGCACCATGTCTGGCTCACCACCAACGCCAAGACCGTCCTGGTCTTCGTTCCGGACCACCCCAAAGTCAACCTCGTCCTCGTCACCTTCGTCTACTTTGCGCTGGCTCGCCGCCTCTTCCGCACCACAATGGTCACGCGCGCGCTTCTCATCCCGGATTCGCCCGCTCAGGCGCTCTGGTTCCTCGGCAAGACTGGATTCGTGCTCGCCGGCGCCGGCGCCGCGGCCTGGGGCGTCCAGGTGCTCGAGCTTTCGTGGCCCCTTGTTTGGGCGCTCGTCCTCGCCCTCGGGATCGCCCTCTTCGTTACCATCGAGGGCAAGCTCTCGGCGACGGTGCGCTGCCGGGACTCGTGCGACGACGGCAGCTCGGGGCCCGAAATTGCCGTCACCTCCTGGACACGGGCCGTGACGACTTTTTCAGCGGGCCTCGTTTGCGCGCTTCTCGCCGTGCAAGTGGTCCCCAGCATGATTCCGCTGGGCGCCCCCATCAATGCCGGACCCATGAGAGGCCCAGCCCACGCGTATTCGCCGCAAGCCTGCCTTGCCGCGGTCCGCGAGGGCTCCTGGATCGATTCGCGCAAGTCGGCGTGCAAGACCTCCAACGATCCCTTTTGCGATGGACGCGCCTGGGTATGGACCGACCACCTTGCCGAGAAGATGTGCCACTTTCAGTACACGGACATCGACCATGCCCGCGAGCTCGTGGCCGGCCGCGAGCTTCTCTTTGTGGGTGACTCGAACACCTTGCGTGTCGCAGCAGCAGTGTACGCCTCGCTCGACCCAGCACAGGGCCAGTGGCTGCCCGCGAATCCGGCCACGGGCGATGTCGACGCCGGCCTCGACTTCACTTGGACCGTCGATTCCGAGCCACCGGGGAAGATCCACTTTCGAGGCGCAGCGCGGAGCCGCGACCTCATCAAGCGGGTCGAGGCCGGTGACGCGTCCGCCAGGGCCGACATTGTCATCGCGGGCGCCTGGGTCCAGGACATGAAAGAGTCCACTCACCGCACCGATCTAGCGCTCATTAGCAACAGCGTCGGCAGCGACCGCCTCATGCTGCTTGGGCCTGTCCACGTGGTCCCCACCAAGCTCGCCGGGCCCTTCCGTACCGGTGTATCGCCCGACATGGCGCACAAGCTCGCCAACGAGTTTGAGCGCGCGGGCCCGGAGCTGTCCCAGTTTGCTATCGACATGCGGTCGCTCACCATCAACGCCACCGACCTATGCCTGGATGGCGTCCACTATGCCGACGATGTATATCAAGTCGCCGCGCAGCAGCTCTTTTACGCTGTCAGCAAGCTGCACCCGCCGCCGCCGCGGCCTGCACCCGCGGCCTCCAAGCAGCTGAAAAAGGGCAAGGGCGGAGGCATTGCCATGTCGCCCACCTTTGGCATCTTGGTGCTGACGTTGGCGGCCATCATGCTCTTCACCATGGACGTCTACGGCGGCATCGCCGCCTTCTTTCTCAAGATCTACCCGCCTCACGAGAGCATCGATTACGTTGGATCCGTCTCCGAGCTGCACCGCAAAATAGGTGTCTCTTCCTACATGCCCGTGCAGAACACGGACGTGGAGAATCCGGACCTCTACGACGGTGAAGAGACCGCCGATGATGATGGTGGCGTCACCAAGGGCCACCACTCAGACAACGGGCCATCGCGCTCGCAAGAAAATAGCCTCGTCGAAATCCCGGAGGCCTCGCCCGGCCACGGCAACTAGACTTATAGAAACAAACATCGAAAAGTAGCGCTCGTCCTGAAGCTTTGACGCAACCGTGGCATAGATTGAAAAGAGGATGTGAATCAGGCAGTCAGTTCAGTCTCAAAAGGTTTATGCTACGTGCCAGAATAACGCTGGCCGCGCGTAGCCGCCATATACATAATTCATTTGTCCGTGAAGGCAGCAGGTGCGGTCTCGTGCTTCGCTACACCCGTGCTACCCATCAACAGTTGCCGAACGAGGCCTCTTGGAGCGCAAGATTAAACTTGCGCACTAGCTGCGCCTTGTCCGAATACTTGGGGAGCCAGAGATGGAACGAGCACGTGGCCACGCTGGGCAGGCGCTCGTTCTCAGCCGGGGTCTCCACCGATGTGACTTCGATCGTAAAGGGACGATGCGCAAAGCCTGTTTGGCCAATGGCGCGCCACCCAGTTGACCAAAGGAGCAGTTTCTGCCGATCCGCCTTTTCAAGCGCCGCGGCATACTCCCAGAACCACGCAATCTGAGGTGCGTCCTCCGAGTTTTCTCCGTTCCCCTTGTACGTCGTATTCGCCTTCCAGCGCTCCACGGAAATGTCGCGGTCGCCCTCGATGAGCGCCTGCAGCTCGACCGGCTGCAGCAGCATGAGGGCCAATTTTCGCGGGACGATCTCGTGAAAGCCCCTCTTCACAAACGCGAGTTGCTGCGCCACATTCTCCACCAGCAGCTTGAACGTGAGCATCTCCAGGTACCTGTCAAAGTTGGCCGGCCTGATCTCCTCCATATCGCCGCCATCGTAGAGCGTGCTCATCATGCGCTGCATGCGCTTTTCTTCCTGCTCCTTGTCGGCGTCAAAGTCGTCCTCGTCTTCGGCCTCGTAGTCGCTCAAGTCGCCAGAGACGCTGCCGCTCACGCTCCGGCGACGAGCGCGCTTGAGCGTCGGCGCGACGTCGTCCATGGCGACAGGCGAGCTTGTAGAGACGACCGAGAGCCGCCGCGCGCGTTTCCCCTCGACGAAATCGCCCGCAGCAGCGCCCGTGGAGGGCTTGGCCAAGAGCTGGTTCTGCAGCACTAAAAGCTTGCGCAGCAAGCCTCTGTCCTGCGAGGCGCGGGCCGCCTGCATGGCCTGGTGCAGGTCCTGCATCGAGGTGATGCCGTCGAAGTCCGTCGCGTCGAGGGCGCCGCGCTGCAGCTTCTCGGGGCTCGGTCGCGCATTCCCCGCAGCCCGTGCCGGGCTGCCGGGCGGCGTCTCAGCGTCGCGCTCGAAGGCCTCCTTCATCATGAGCTCGCGGGAGTTGACGGTGAAGGTGAGGTCGCGCAGCGAGGCCGCAAAGGCCTGCGGGTCGCGCTCGCGCAGCTGCCGCAAGCTCGAGAATGTGGAAAAGTACTGCTTCGAGACGTACCGGATGTCCTCAAAGTTGGGCTCCTGCTCGAGCAAGAGCTTGCACCACGAAGGCACGAGCGCGATCCCGAGCGGGTCGCCATAGAGGACGGAGAGGCCCAGGACGCGGCCCATGAGCACGTACCATCGCTGCTGGTCCTCAAAGGCCATGCCGGCAAAGCACGGGTCCGGGGAAAGCTGCACGCTATCGTTGGGGTGGTAACCGGAGATGACGAGGCCAAAGTTCGGGTTGAAGAGCTCGCGGCTGAGCCGGCTGAGCCAGTCGCGCCGGACGCCACCGGCGTCAATGCCCACCTGCTCGACGTCACCCGAGACGTATTGAATCTTGAGAGCATTGGACCGGAGCTGGTCGCCGTCCACGGCCTCGAACTTGCACATGGTGGACTCGAGGATGTTCTCCGGATCGACGGCGACCTCGAGCGCACTCGCCTCCATCTCGCCCGTCACGGCAAGCGGGCGCGAGCGGGCGGCGCACGACAAGACCTTGAGGCGGACCTCGAGCGAGACCGCGTCGAGAACGCCGTCGGGGAAAGCCTTGACGACCTCGTAGAGGGCCTTGGCGGCGCTGCAGACCAGGGGCTGGTTCTTGGCATTGCTGGCGATGATGGAGGAGAGCAGGTCCACCCCGTTCGCGCGGTAGACGGCCTCGACGCAGGCAGGCGCGCACGGGCCGTTCATCATGTAGATGAGCGTCCACAGGCTGTTCCACACGAGCGAGTCCCCGGACGACTCGCTGTTGTTGCCGCGCAGAAGCGCCACGAGCGCGGCGCTAGCCTCGACGTGGCGCTTGCGCAAATCGGGGCCGACCTCGGCTGCATCTTTGGTCGCCGCGCCCGCGAGCGAGCTCTGACGCTTTTTCAGGTACCCGAGGCCTCCTACCGTGTTGAGCAGCACCTCGTAGTTCGCCTTGCGCTCGTCGCGGTCCATGAGGATCCTGACGAGGACCTCGTCGCAGGCCTTGGCGAGGGCAAGGTCGGTGATGCGCATTCCCTGCGGAGTATTGTGCTCCACAAAGCAGGCAAGAGCGCGCGTCGCGTTGCAGAGCTCCTGGATCGTGGCCGCCTTCTCGATGCAGATCTTGAGCTCATCGAGAGCGCCGGAGAGAGCCATGTGCAGACCAAGGCGCGGTGAATGCTCGACGAGCAGACCGGTCTCCTGCAATAGGTCTGCGCGGAGGCACTCCGGGTACTCCCGGCTGCGGGCGAGCAGGGCAATAACGCGCTTGAACACGCCGCCCTCGAGGAGGGCGTCGAAGGCGGCGCCGCCGAGCTTGGCGATTCGTCGCACGACGCGGAGCACGTTGCCCGTGGTGTGCTGCGCGCGCAAGAACGCCTTCTCGGCCTTGGTCCCGGGCCGGGTCGCCGCCATCGGGGACTGTGGGCCCCGCTGGCCGAGGAAGCCGTCGGGGGCGTCGCCGGCCCCGGTGACGCTGTCGATGGCGGCGAGGCAGGTCCGCAGGCGCGCCACGATCTTCGGTGCCACGGCGGGCATCAGGGTGGCGAGCGCGCCGATCATGCTCGACATGAGGCTCGAGTAGGCCTGCACGACGCCGTCCTCGAGGCGATGGCTTCGGCACATGACGTAGACGAGGTCCTCGGCGCGGGGGTGCTGGCCCAGCACGCTGGCGCGCTCCGCGCTGCCGGTGATGGCGTAGGCAATTGTCCACGTGGACGTCTCGAGGAGGTGCGGGGTGATGACGCTGTGGAGAGAGAGCAGGCGCAGCATGATGTCGACGAAGCCCGCTTCGAAGACCTGCGCGGCGGCCTTGCTCGACGCGTCGTTGTCCAGCAAATATCCGAGCCCCTGGCAGAGCGTGATGCAGCGGCTGTCAAGCACGGCGAGGCGCGCGCGCATTTCTGCTGCCGGCGCTGCCGGTGCGGAGGCGGACCCGGTGACAGCGGCCGCGAGCCCCGAGGCGAGCTTTTCGATCGCCGACGCGGTGTTGAATATAGACCTGAGGATTTGAACGTAGACGGTGCGCGCCATGTCTGGCTTGAGCTCGCAGATGCGCGAGAGAAGGTTTGCGACCCGCGCGTTGAGCAACGAGCTACGCACGCAGCCGCGCTCCAGCACGACGATGAGGGCGCTGTGAATGTCTTTGGCAAGGAAATGATGCAGGGCCACCTTGGCCTCGACGAGAAAAACGAGGACCTGGACCGCAAGCAAGAGAACCCCTTCGGAGGACCCCGGGTGCAAGAGGCGGTCGACGATTGCCTCGATGGCGCCGGCGCGCAGGGCCTCCTCGATCCTGCCGGGGCTTTTCTGGACCATGAATCCGAGCGCGGCCATCGTCTGCAGCACAAAGACCTGCTCGGCGTAGGGTGAGGATTTAATGCGCTCCACGAGGACCGTGACGATGCCCGCGTTGGCGAGCGCCTCGACATTCTTTGCATCTTGCTGGATCAGGGCGCGGAGAGACTTGAGCCGCTCGAGATCTTTCGCAAGACGGTCGCCAGCGCTGGCCTCGCTGGCGTCCTCGAGGCCAAGCTGCGGGAGCTCGAGCTGCGAGTTGTGCTCCTTCGGTTCTCGCACGGGGTCGTGCCCGCGGCTCTTTGCTGCTGCTGCTGCTGCTGCTTCTGCTGCTGCTGCTGCTGGCTGCTGTTGCTGCTGCTGTGTCTCGCAGCGCTGCCACGAAGGCTGTCGCGGCGTTCGTATCCATGGCGAGCGCTGCGCGCGGGGCGCAATTCTGCTCTGCTGCCTCGCCGGCTGGCCTCGCCTGGCCGGCCTCCGAGAGGCCGCCGGGTTTGGCCAGCTAGCTCAGCTGAGCCGCTCTTCGTTTAGCCTTTTGCCCTTTCCCCCCCACGGTGGCGGTGTTCGGGCACGCTTTCCGAGACTCCGTCGGCCCCTGGAAGGACGATGACTGCGGGCAGGCTGGCTACAACTGGGCGTCCTTCTAGAGCCGTCTAGGACCGTCCATTATCTCCGAGCCGCGGTCGGCTCGACGCTTTCCTGGCGCGGACTCGCGCTCGCGGCGGCGGCGCTCCACATCTTTTTGTGCAATTTTATCCGTTACGCGAGTGACGGCGACATTCGGGGGCCTCCCGGGCCCCCAATTGTCCTGCTCTGCTCGGCGGGCGGGCGCGGCGAGAGCCGCTTGACCGTGACATGGCATGGCATGGCGTGGCATGCCGCGCCGTGGAATGCTTTTCGGGCACGTGGACCTCGGTACTACGTACGTACGTAGTACGTAGTACCAAGGCCTGCCCGCGATGGCGCCTCTTTGGTAAAATTGAGCATGGTCATCGGCACGCACAACGCCGTGGGAAGACTTGATTGATGTCGTGAAGATCGACGCCGTCGGGGTGGATTTACCGTACTACAGCAGCTTCCAATCATGACGAGGCTGCTGCAGGACGGACGCCGACATCGACCCCGCGTCGAATTCCCTACGAGGCCTGACCAGCACTTGGCGAGCAAGGCCGACAACGACTTTCTCGCGCCACTTTTGGCAGCGCGCCTGGACAGCTAGCTTGCGCGCGGCGCCGCGGTCAGCCAATCTGTCCAGTGCTACGGAAGTCGTGCTACGCGCGCTAAGCGCACAAAAGGTTTCTCGGCGCAGACTTTGACTCAGGTCGACTCAGGAGGGTCAAGATGATCGTCAACATGGTCAACACGGTCCGGCGAGGCTTCGCCGGATCGATTAGCGATGCGCTTCTTGGGGTCTCTCCTAGGTAGCCATGAAACGTAGCACGTAGCACATAGTAGTACGTACGTGCTACGTGCGTGCGTGCGTCGATCTCTGTACGTAGGCCTATGCGATACGTGATACGTAGTAGCCTACGTACCATGTATGTGAACGTGTGAACATGATCATGATGACGCGAGCAGAATGACGCCGCACGCGCAAGCCCAAAACCATCAGGCCAAGCCCGCGCGTCTCGCCCGCGACCCCCTCGCTCGCCCGCCCGCCTCCTGCCGCCGCCTGCGTGCTGCCCTCTGTCGGCCCACCCGCCTGCCTGCGCGCGCGCAGACCGTCGCACGCGCGTCATCGGCGCCGGCATCGGCATTGGCATCGAGAAGAGCAGAGCAGGATACGCGCGCCCGGCAAGATGGGCGTCGTGGACACGATCGCATTCGTACTGGCCGGCGCATGGATGATGAGCTGGCTGACCTACGTCCTGCCGCAGATCTACCTCAAGTTCATGAAGCCGCAGAACCTCAAGGAGAAGTACTCCGCAGAGTGTAAGTGGCCTCTCCTTCGAGCCCGCGGAGGCGTACTACTTGCTGCCGGAGAAGACGATGAACTGACAAATCTTGCGACTCTTGCAACTCTTGCATTAAACAGGGGCCATTGTGACCGGCGGATCGACGGGCATCGGCCGCGCGATTGTGGAGAAGCTTGCGGCCCAGGACCTGAACATTGTCGTGGTGGCCTTCCCGGACGCCTTCCTGGACAAGGCCATGGACGAGCTCAAAACCAAGTTCCCCAAGTGCAAGTTTATCAAGGTCGGCCTGAACCTGGCAGACCGTAACTTCATGGAGACGCTGGCCAAGGAGACCAAGGACATCAAGGCCAGCATCGTCATCAACAACGCCGGCTACATCAAGACTGGATTCTTCGCCGAGTGCGACTTCAAGGGCCAGCTCGCCAACCACGACGTGAACGCCACTGCCGCCATCCAGATCACCCACCACTTCGTGGAGATTATGCGTGAGAACAAGATGCGCGGCTGCGTCACTTTTACCTCGTCCCCGGCAGGTTTCATGGCCACGCCCTACACGGTGCTCTACGGCGCGACCAAGGCATACCTGACGAACTTTGCGCAGAGTCTCGCCCCTGAGATCTACTCTGACGGCATCGACGTGGCCGTCCTGCATCCTTCCCCGGTGGCCTCGAACTTTTACGACTCGGCGCACAAGCTCGACGCGATCAACTTTTTCAAGAACACCGCCACCACCCCGAATGTCCTCGCGGACATTCTTCTCGCTTCCGTCGGCCGCGTCGTCACCATTGACCAGGGCTACTACCCGATCTGTGTCAAGCTGCTGCTCAAGATTCTCGACGTTAACTTTATCGCCGAGTCTGCGCGCCTCACCGCTTCGTACCTTCCTGACTTCAAGAAGATGAAGGCCGACATTGCCGCTGCCAAGGCCAAGGCCAAGTAAGTATACCACGGAACGTAAAGGCGTCCATAGCATCGTCAAAGGAAAAAGCCATCTTTGTCTTGACGGATGTATCCGTGCATACGGATGAATGGCCGCAGGCTGGCCACGGCCAGCGAGTCGGTTCTGCGAACTCAGCGAGCAAGCGGGCAAGAGCGAGGACCGCGCGCATGCTCTGCTGCAGGAGCTCGGAGCCATCCTTTCGAAAACGTTGGAGTCACCGGGACGGTTGTCACGGGTGTTTGGCGGTACACACCGTTTTTGACCAAAGTAGGGCGTCCATTTTCCGAGCGGCGGCGGGGCTCGCCGATTGGACTGCCCGAGCGCCTGCGCGGGCGCCGCGAGGAAGCGAGCAGCATGCAGTCGGTGTACATGCATCGTACCCCACGCGCGCAGCGCAGTCAGCATGACGTTCCGGCAGGAGGTCCGCGCCCTCTGCGCCGAGACGGAGGCGGCGCTGCGAACCAAGCGCGCCGCCACGCAGGAGAGGCTCGCGAACGATAGGGCTCGCGCCGCCGCAGTCCTAGCGCTTGTGCGTCGAGAGAACCAAGAACTCGCGAGCTGGCAGGCGCGAGAAAAGGCGAGCCCCCCGGGGGCCGAATGCGGCGAACCCCGAGCCTCGAGCGGCGGCTGGACGTCTGCGGGTCTCGAGCGCGCGCTGGCCCGCACCTCGGAGATCAAGGCACCGCAAAGAAGACGCAAAAGCCCGTCGCAAAAGCCTTGGGCCGAGGCGTACCGGTTTAGCACGCGGAAAATGGCCGGTCTCGCCGAAAATCGCGGCCTCAGCATCGAGCATCTGCAGCGCGAGCTGCGCAAGGATCGCATGAACGCGGGCATTCTCTGCGATCTTGGGCTCCGCTACTGGGATATTGAGCGGCTTCAGGACGCGACCGGCTGGTTCGCCCGCGCGGCAGCCTGCGTCGAGGCCAAGCCCGATGATTATGCGCCAGGCGTCGTCCTCAGCTGTCTGCACATGAGCTTTGAGGCACACTTGGCGCTTGGCCTCGAGCGTCGCGAGTCGCTTGCGAGGTCCGAGAACTTTGCCACGGCAAGTCGAGCTATGGCTTGCTGGCTCAATACCCGAGGGTGGGGACCAGAGAGTCTCGAGGAGGCCGACGAGACGCTGCATCTGATCGAGGAGGCGCTGCGCCCGCACTTGCTGAGCGACCAGGAGCACATCCTTCGCTCCGGGTCTTTGGGGCCCCTAGGAGACCTTCACATCCGAGTTCTGTACGCCAGATTAGACCAGGGGGGCGCCACGGAGAACGAGAGCCGGCGACGACTCGGAGAGCTATTGGCGGAGCGCAAAGACTTTGCCGAGGCCTGCGCAGTTCTTCACGAAGCTTCGACAGCGGATGACGTCAAGCACCCGCGTGTGCCAGCCGCAGATCTTCGAACGTACGCGCCGTGGAACAAGATCTCGCACGCCTACGATCGCTTCGACGCCGTGCCGGCGCACCGTGATCGACGGCGCCGCACAGAGAAGCATGAGGCGCGTATCGCGTTGTGCGCCGCCCAAGGGACCGCAGATCGCGCGCGAAAGGAGCGTGAATTTGCCCGCGGCGGGAGACGGCGGGCCATCGCCAGTGGAGTCCGAGCGCACCACGGCCTCGCCAGCATCGACAAAGGCCTCGAGCCCAACTCCGAGGTCGTTGAGCTCTGTCGCGTGGGACGCGAGATGCTGGGCGACGCGGAGGCTAGAGTCTGCGAAGAGGCGCTCGAAGCTCAGGCCATGCTGGACGCAGAGGTCGATACACTCGAGAGCAAGCTCGCGCTGGCTCAAGAGCACGAGAAGCCTGGGCTCTCGACGCCGTCATTTCCGTGACATAAAGGTGCGAATGAAATACTTGTTGATTGTAAAGGTGCCACAGCTGGCTGGCGCAAGCCTACAGCAGAAACATCTCCTCCTTGGCCTTGCGGAGAACGCGGTAGCTTGCGGGCTCCTGGAGGGTGTCGTTGAGCTCCTGCATGATATTTTTGTAAAAGGGCGTCTCGAACCAGCGGTCGAGATGCTTCATGCTCTCCCACTCGGTGAGAATCAGGTACGAGTTGGGCTTGGCGGTGTCCTTGAGGATCTCGCCCCTGTCGTCGCGACGTCGGGCAGCGATCAGAAGCGCGTGTGCGTGCTGGGAAGTAAGTAAGCCATCCCTCGCGCCGGCGACCTCTTCGTGCTACTACTTACTTGACAAACCCGGGCTGGTTGCGCACGTTCCGCTCCACGTTGAGCATGAGCGTGCGCACGGCCTTTTCTGCGTCGCCGCGCGCCATCGATCGTCAGCCTTCCCCGCGTCCCCGTCCCCGTCCCCGTCCCGGCGGCGGCGGCGGCTGCCGGCAGCGCGCCATTTGGGACCCGCGACATGTCATGTCATGTCATGTCGTGCCCTCTCCCTTCGTCCCGGCCCGCAAGCGCGGACGTACCTTTGCCCGGCGTCATGATGCGCTCGCTCAGCACGCGCACGCGGCCCGCCATCTTCGCTCGGCTCGCTCGCTCGCTCGCTCGCTCGCGCCGCGCTGCCGCTGGGTGGTCGAGTCGGGCTTGCGAGTTTGGGGCGCGAGGATTTTCCGCAATTCTCATCATGATACAATGATATGTTATGACGAGACCACGACCATAAGATCATCTGCAGCGGGCCTCGAGTCGCGGCCGCTAACCTGGACTTCGTCGCCTTGATGACGCAAAGCTTGCGCGGGCGAGAATCACCGCCAGGGCTCTGGGCTTCTTCTCCTTCTGCGATGTATCACAACGTTGTACGTACGAACGGTACTACTCGGCTTGCTTTGCACGCGCGCGAAAGCTGATGAACAGCTAGCTGGAGCGAAAGCTACTTGGAAAGCAAAGGAAGGGTGATGGCAGACGCGGAGGAGGAGGAAGAAGATGATGATGAAGACGCAAGAACCGTAGAAGGGCTTTTCGGCATCTCAGTTTGGCGCAAGCCCTCTTCCGAGTCACGCTTTGGGGAGACGAGACGATGGTGAGGACTGTTGTACCGCTTTCGAGGCGATACGGCCCTCTTGGCTGTGCTTCTTGCCGGCTTTACGGACTGAGGATCTTGCTTGAGGTCCTGTACAGATAATGATGACTCACAAGAAGCCACGAGCCCCGGCGGCCGATCTGCTTCGCCGATCTCGAAAGCGCCGCCATCGCTACTTGGACTCAAAGGAATACCCCCGATCACGTTTTCGAGCGCGTCTCGAAGCTCGGCACGGAGCTCGTTTTGATTTGATTTGCAAAGCCGCGAAGCCGTGTCACGAGCGCACGGCGGCTCAACTTCGAGAATTCGCAACGCCACTGCTTGTAGACCGCCGGCGGCGGCGGCGTCGCCACACTGAAGACAATCGGCCAGCTCCTCGAGGACCTGGTCGACAAGCAGGTCGCCCGCCACAGACGAGGGTACAAATAGAAAGCTTGCCAGACCCCGAGCAAGCAAGAAGTCGACCGCTTCGAGGCTACCAGCCACTGCCGCGAGGTGGATCGCGCTCTCATTTAGCGTTGTTTGGCACCGCAGGCAGCAGCCGCGATCGATGAGAAGCTGCATCATATCAACGTCGCCAAGCGAGGCCGCAATGGCCAGCGGGAACTCGCTTCGCTGGTTGACTTTTCGCGCGTTGACGATGGCCAGCCCGCGCGCTGCGAAATCTGTAGCATACTCTTCAAGAACAGCCCCAGCGTTCTGAACGTTGCCTTCCTCGACAGCGCTCAATAACCGTCTAGCGAGCTCCTCCTCGCGCCCAGCAAGGACCGTGAGCCATCCATCGAAAACCGACTCATCCGAAACCAATTTGTTCACGGCGTTTTCTTCGAAAAGTTCTAGCGCGTGGTCGTTCTCCAGGTCCAAGCGCCCTGCATCACCAGCCTCGGCGTCCGCCTTGCTGCCGTCCTGGCTCGCGCCATCGTCGCGTGTGTCGATCCCGAGGCACCTGCACAGGCCTCGACTGTCGCGGGCGCAGCCTTCTTCGCGCACTGCAATGCGCAGTTCTCGAGCCTCGTCCATGGCGTCTGCGCCGCTCGCGAGCGCGCTCGAGTCGAGCAGGTTGCAGGTCTCCGCGCGTACGCAAGTCGGGAAGGCGAGAGCCATGACGGGCGGGTCGGAGGACCTCGAGTGCGGCGCTTCGCCCTGTTTTTTTGTCCGTTCACGGATTTTTTTTCAAAAGTTTCCGAGCCAACTTTTAGAAGTCAGGTTCAATTATCTTCGGCCCGTTCTCTTGAGAACGCAACGCCCAGCTCGCTCCATCATGATCTGAGCCCCCAGCTCGCGCCAATGATGCGCCGGCTCGGCTCGGCCAGACGGGAGACGCGCGGGCTTCGGCGGGCGGACCGCTGCCGAGGTCTTCGGCGGAAACTCAAGGTAGGGCGCGCAAGACCACCGGGCCAGCCGCGCAAGGAGCAAGCAAGATGCCTTCCCGGAGCGAGCGACAGGGCGCGAGCGCCGCGTCGCAGACGGTGTATGCGGACCCGGTCGCGGAGCTCGCCGTGAAGAATGCCAAGTACATTAAGCTTTGCACGGAGCTGTACCTCGCGCACAAGAATATTGAGGAGCTGCGCGGCTTTGAGCGGTTCGTGAACCTCGAGGCACTCTGGGTGAACAACAACGAGCTGCAAAGGCTCAGCCATCTGGAGAATAACTTCAGACTCAAGCATCTGTACGCGCAGAATAACCAGATCGCCTCGCTGAAGCCATGCGCACGCTTCAAGTTCCTTGAAAGCCTCCACCTCTTCAACAACAAGCTCACCAACCTGGACAGATGTCTCGCAACGATCTCGCGGCTGAAGCACCTCAAGACGCTGGATCTTTTCGAGAACCCCATCGCCCAGGAGGAAAACTATCGCCTTCGCGTCATTTATGCCATGCCACCATCGCTCGAAGTGCTCGACAGGCAAAAGGTCAAAGCCGAGGAGCGTGCACAGGCGGCGCTCATGTTTGGCAAAATGCGATCGGCCGAGGGCCAGCTCGAGCTCGCGAGACTAACGCGGCAGTCGCGGCAGCGGTCGCCCTCGGAGCTCGTCGGCGAGCTCTCGGACTGTACGCTTTTGCTGCTCGCCGAAGTAGATGCTATTCTACGAAAGCGCGAGCAAGGCTCGGTCCTCGCCGCAGACGCCGAACGCGACGAGAGTATCCAATTGGACCCGGTCTTTGAGCGCATAAAGCGAATACCCGATCCGGAGGAGAGCACGCTGTACGCGGTCCGCGAAACCCTTTCCGAGTGGGAGCGACGAGATCTTGCCGGTGTTCTCGAGAAGGAATTTGACGCTGCGCCTCGCCCCTGGACGAGAGCCTTTGTGGAGACTGTGGTGGCGCGCTGCGAAGACTCTCTTGGACGCTCGCTCCGGGATGGCGTCGAGGCTTTTCTCGAGCGCACAGCGACCAACTTCCCCGACGCCGTCGTCTTGGGCAATGGAGGCGACGCCGAGGGCGGCGAGAGCGACGGGGCTGCGAGCGCCGACGAAGGCTACTTGATGCAAGAGAGAACTGCCTTCGACGCCGAGTCCATCAAGCGGCAGCTTTTGCTCGCGAGCTGGGCGCTCTGGGCGCCCGAGCGATACGCACAGACCTCGAACCAGCTCTTTGACCAAGCCGAGGCCGCGCGCAAGAAGATGCAGACCATGATGCTGGCCTCGGGAACAGCAAGTGACGACGAGGCAGAGGCGCGCCAGGCGTTGCAGACGCGCATTCTTGCGGACGCGGCGCGCGCCTACCGTCTCGGCCATTTGCGGCACGCCGCGCAAGGCGGGTCTCCCCGCAGTGCGCACGGGGCCTCGGCGAGCGAAACCCAGGATGCGGCGGCCAGAGCGGGCCACAAAGCCCGGGGAGACATCTTCCGCATGTTCTCGTACGAGCCTGCTGACAGCGAGTCTGCGGACTCCTCCAAAATGGGCGCTGCGTCCGCATCGACGCTGGCGCGAAGCAAGTTTGGTATTTCAGAGTCGCAGACTGCGAGCTTCCAAAGGACCAACGCGGCCTCGCAGCGTCAGGCGAGGCCCTCGCTGCGTTTGTTTTTCCAAAAGCTGTGACCGACCAGAAGGCCGGGTAAGTCAAATATATTGTGTAGGGTTAGTCACAAGGCCACGATGAAGAGGATGACGGCGTAGAGGATCAGGGTGGGCAAGAAGGACTTCATGAAGCCCTCGAAACCAAAGTTGCCGACGAAACGGCCGGAGAAGAACATCCAGGCGGCCAGGATAACCATGTTCCAATTGGCGCGACCGCGGTACCGGATCATGTTGAGTGCATAGGCGACGTGGCTGTGGCAATTGTCGCAAAAGAGGTTGTGCATGCGGCCCGAGTACTCTTGACAGGCAGCGTGAACGGCCTCGTCCCAGGCCTGGACGAGCCGCTTGTCCGCAGCTTCGCTGGCGCCAAAGCACTGGATGTAGCGCGTCGTGCGCCCGAACGAGAGCGAGTCCACGCTGATGGTGTAGGGACCTGCAAAATCGTAGGTGACGCCTCTCGAGTCCGCCACGCCGAGGTGGCCCACGAAGGGAAGCAGCGTCGTCAGGCACGGAATCGGGGTCCACACGAGGCAGAATGGGTACCTGTCGCGCGCTGCGTTCACCTCGAGGCTCGGCGGGCCTGCCCAGGCTGCGTCGGCCGTCGGGTCGGGGCTCGTGCCCATGAAGCCGCTCATCTCCCCGTCTGTCGTCGCCATCCCTCTTGCCGAGTCACGCAGCCCGCACGCAGGCTCGCGCGAGGTTGGGTCCGGCCTTGGCCGGAGCCCTGCGCGACCTCCTGGTGGCGAGGCGCGCGGCGAAGGCGGCAACGAGAACTGCAATATCGCACATGTCTTCATCATGTCGTCATCGTGCTTGAAATCGTGTCGTTGCCCGGCGACCTTGCAGTGAGTTCAAGGACCAAGGCGAGGCAGTTGATCTGTTTCGCAGGACTTTTCGTCTCGTCTTGCAGGACTTCTAATCTCGCAAGGCGTTCAAGGTTTGGTCTAGCGACCTAATCCTGGAGCGAGGCGGGCTTTGTTTACACATTTTTACCGGCTACTCAGAAGACGTTCTTCGGCCGGCATTTGCCGAAGATACGAAGTTCGGGAGCGACGGATTGATGGATGAGAGAAAAAAACTAGTACCCGTCGATACACTGGTCCAGAGCAAGAGAGGAGGCCACAAAGCCTACTTTCTGCGGTCAAAAGAACTGGCGATCCGCGCGGCGCGCTCCTCGCGCGTCTCGCGGTTTCGCGCGGCGGTCTCTTGCTCGCGGGCGTCCTTCTTTCGTTGCTCCTCGGCGGCCTGAGCCTGCTGCTGCTCGGCGAGACGCGCCTTGGCCCGGTCCTGCGCCAAGCTGAGGGCGTACTCCACCGAGTGGGCGCGGCCGCCGCTCTCCGCCATCTCCTTGTTGAGGTCATGGAAGATTTGCCGGGCCTCGGCCAGAATTTCTGGCGGCTGAGAGTCGGCGAACTCTTCGAATTGCAAGTCAATGGCAGCCTGCGCCTCCTCCTCTTGCTGCCGCTGCTTCAGCTGCCTCTTGGCACGCGTCAGCGCGTCATCCACGGAAGGGATCGCGCCACCCTCCTTTTCGTAGCGCTCGCGCATCTCGTCAAATATAGAAATGGTCTGCATCACGACCTCGGAGGGCTCCGACTCGAAGAGGGAGGCAATCTGCACATCGATGATGTCTTGGTTGAGCTTTTCCGAGTCCTTCTCCATCCGCACCGACATCTCCAGCGCGCGAGCGAGCGCCTCGTCGTCTACCTCCTTGTCTGCGTCGCTGCGCAGGTCGACCGCTGAGCCGCCGTCGCGCAGCACGTCGCCGTCACCGTCCTCCTCGCCGGCCTTGGCCGTCTCGAGCGAAGCGCGAATGGCAGCCTCCATCATGGCAGCTTCATCGTCATCGCCAGCACCAGCGCCCCCGAAGCTGGCCCCGAAGCCGGCGTGCATGGACGCCGCGTACGACTGCTCGAGGAGGCGCTGCATGTGTTCCTCGCTCTCGTCGTCGACGCCCCAGGTGTCGCCAAAGTCCACGGGTGGGCGCCTGCTTCTGCCAGAGCGCCGTCCGCCCCCTTGTGCCAGGCCCGCGGCCGCGCCGGCGCCGCCCGCCGTGAGCCACGAAGGCTGTGCAGCTAAGAGCGAGTTGAGCACGGGCGAGTTGGCCGCCACGTGGTCCGGGTCAAAGCCTGCAAAGCGGTTTCGCTGCGTAAAGCGCATGGCCTCCGCGACGTCCGCGTCCGCGCCGTCATCGTCGCTCCCGCTGCCCTGGCCCGCAAAGGCCGCGGGCCGGGCGCGCGCCGCTGCCCTCGCCGCCGCAGATGTGTTTCCGTAGATCCTCGCGCGATGCGCCTCGGTTGCGGCCTGCTGCCTGCGTCGCGAGGATCCTGACGAGGTCGTTCGTGGCCCGCGCCTCGCGCGGCCCGCGCTTCTGCTCTGGCCCGCCGCGAAGCCCTGCGCCGAGGCTCCGGCGCCGGCTCCGAGGGCGGCTTGCCGGGTCGAGGTCTCGCCCCCCCGAGACTCCCCCCCGGCGCCGCCGCTTCCTCCGAGGCCCTGGCCCACGACGAAGAACTCCTCCTCGTCCGCCGCCTCCTCCTCCCCGCGGGCCCCGCGGCCGTCCTGCCCGCTCATCGCCGCGCGTCCTCGCGCGTCGCCGTCGCCGTCGCCGTCGCCGCGCGTCGCCGCGTTCTGCTAATGGATTGATCCCCGATGACGGCGCTCCTCCTCGACGCTCCGGGGCGCGCACTGCAAGCGCCGCGCGGGCGAAGGCCCGGGGGCTGGGGGCGGGGGCCGCCACGCTCGCGGGGCCGGGCTCCGCGTCGTTCGTGCGAGGTTCGGGGTCTCTCGATCGGGGTTCGTTCGAAGCGAAGCGGCGCCTTCGCTAGCGCGCCGTTCTTTTCGTTCTTTTCGTTCTTTTCTTCGCTTTCGTGTCACCGCCGCCGCCGCCGCGACCACGACCGGCACGGCGACGGCGGCCTCGAGAGCCCGAAGCGCTGCTCGGTAGCCACTGGAAAACGGCACTGCAACTGCGCGCGACCTGCCTGCCGAGTTTATATCCAAGAAGGCGGCTTTTGAGGCAAGGAGGAAGGCGGCTAAGGGGTGCGCCGAGATGGAGAAGATGACGCCCGCAAACTGAGAGCGCTAGCCATCTGGCTGCGTGGCCAGCGTCGTGCGGACGATGAAGAGCATTCGCTGGTGGTGGAATATGATATGAGGACAGACACAGACACAGAAAGTACGTAACGTGCGGCGCTCGCACGTATCAGATGGAGAAGCGACGATGCTTGAACTTGGACTCGTCCTCGAAGACGAGCTCGCACGCGGACGGTTGCTCGGTGGAGGTCGAAGCGTACGCGTCGCAGTCGCCCGAGATGCATGATGGGTCTTCGAAGTCCTGGACGTCGCTGAGACTCGCCGCGACGCGCGGTTCCACGTGATGGACCTGGAGGAAATAGGTTGGGTGATTCGAGGCCACGGACTCGTACTCGCTCTCCACCGTGAAGATGACGCCGGCGTGGCGCTGGATGAGAACTCTGTTGGTTTCCTCGATAAAGGGTACAATTTGGTTTTCGACACGGCGGCGCGTCTTGCTTGGTGGCCGCAGCGCCGGGGGGAGGCGCTTCTGCGCGTACATTTTGCGGCAGTCGTGGACGATTTGTTTGAAAAAGGGCGCGCCGATACTTTCGATGGTCTCCTTGGCGACGGTGTTGCGTTGTCGTAGCGTGAATTGACTGATGATGACGCGCTCGGAACGCGTGGTGGGGCCTGCCGCGGGTCCCGCAAGCTGCTGCTGCTGCTGCTGTTGCTGCTGCTCTTCAGAGAAGAATCTCCGCCTCATCGAGCAGCGTCGCATCCATCCTAGCGACATTGGCGAGCAGCTGTCCATGCTGGCTTCGCTGCCGAGACGCGCGCGCACGGGGAAAAGCGCAGACGGGGTTTTCCGGTGCAGCCCTGTGCGCGCCCCATCCTTGCGTCCGGACCTATCGCCGACGCTCGAGCCGTCGCTCGCGCCGCGATGGTGCTCGATGCCGCAAGGCGTCGGGTTTTCTGATGACGCCGAGGTGCTGGCCGAGTCGTGCGACTCGGATCGCATTCTGTCGTCATCGAAGCTGCCGAGGTTCCGCGGCTCGAGCAAAGCAATGTCCGCCGAGGCCGCCTTGTGGACCTTCCATCCAGGCGCGACAACGTCTATCCTCCTGGGCGAGGGCGTCGTCATCACGACCTTGGTGTTGGCCGACGGCGGCGCAGGGAGCGCCGCTGCCGCGTCTTCCTCCGCCATAACCGTCTTCGCTCCTGCCGCAATCATGGCGTCCTCCACGTCCTCGTCGTGCGCCGACTCTTCGGATCCAGGTCTGTGGCCCTTGCCCTTCTCGAGGTTCGCGGGTCTGGCCTTACCTTGCTGTCGACGGGCGCTGCAGAGCTCTTTTGTCACGCGCGGCGCAGGCTTCACGATCGCCTCGCGTGCGCAGCGGCCGAGCGGGTTTAGCCGCAGCCGTCCGCCGGGTCCTCAGGTCCTCGAGCTCGGTTCTCCCTTCCTTTTCCAAGATTGCAAAGCAAGATTGCTCGCCGAGTTCCGGAGCGGAGTGGAGCGGCGCCGGCCGGGCGGCCCGGGCGCGGCTGGACGTCGGGGCTCGGAGCGAACGATCGACCGAGGCTCGGCCCGAGCGAGAAGCCGCGAGATTTATTTCTGATCTGGGCTGAGATTGCAAGGCCGAAGGCGACGATCTCCGAGTCTTTATTTGAAATTTCCAAGTTTTCAAATTATTTCACTTCGTTTTGCCGCGCTTCTTTCTTCCCTCGTCCCGCCGTCTCTTGGCCTTAGTGACGCGCCACTCTTTGCTTCTTATCGTCCGATCCGTTTGCCCTCTCGCTCCACTGCATATCAATAAAACATATCATCAGCGCATAATTATTAGCATTAGTGGGACACAGGCTCACCGTCCAGATACATGCAAATTTTAGTGGGGGTTGAGAGGAGGAAGTGCAGAGATGCCTGCAGTGGCAGTGGTCGCCGAAACCGTCCTGTGTCCAACATGGGCGCGAAACAAGAGGCCTCGAAGAACCCGTCATTTCACCATTTCAACGCGTCGTTTGCCACGTCAATCAAATGGCTCTGCGTCATTCGGTCAGCTCGCCGCCCCAGGGTCGCGGTCTCGTTGGGGACCGTCAGCCGACTCTTGAGCTTGATGCTGGCAATGTCGGCGACCAGCCCCTCCGGCTCCTGAATACTCTATGAGGATCTGTCCAACGGTGGTCTGGCCAACTGCGGAGTCCATGATGCATACGAGGTCCGCTCCGGACCGCGACCCACGGCGACGTCGTCCGTTTTGGGAAAGCGCATGGTCCATCGGCACGCTGCACTGGCAATCTGGGCGATCATCTCGCCGCTGTAGCGGCCAGCTTGGGGAACTTGGCGAGGCGCGTGGCGGTGTCCGGGATCCGGATCTTGATGAGACCTTTGTGACCAACAACCGTGGAATGTGCTAGCTTTTGAGAGAGGCGGGCCGGGGAAAGTGGCAGGCCGGAGCTGGCTCCAGCCTACGTACTAGTACGTACGTACGTATGCGTACATAACCAGTCATGCGACCGTTCTCGAGATCGGTCCAAGTCGCGGAACCGCGGAAGACCTTCCCTCTCTCGCTCCGAGGCCTGCGCCCAGCCAGGCCGGCCTCCCGCCGATCACCGGACGTATGGTATTGGCGCGTACGGGTTATAAAGTAAACCCCGTGCCGAAGCTCGGCCGATCACCGATCAATTTGGGGCAGATAAAACGCGCGTGC
>KQ758850.1:1475352-1487362 GCA_001462505.1 Aurantiochytrium sp. T66
CTCGCCGCGCTCGAGGACCTCGGCGGCGCCCGCGACCTCCGCGCGGCGCTGGAGAGCGCGATCGCGGCGCTGGAGAGGGGCGCCCGCGACGGCGACAACGAGGACCTCGACGGCCAGGAGGACCTCGACAGCCAGGAGGACGGCCGCGCGGCGGCGACCGCCATGATCATGCTCGTGCGCGAGGCTGCGCACCAGCGCGTGCCGCGGGACGTCATGCGGCGCGATATGGAGGTCCTCGGCTTTGACGAAGAATTCTCGCAGTTCTTCGCGGACCGCGTCTTCGCCGCGCACGAGCGCATCGAGGCCCGCGCGCTCGACGACCGCCCGGGATACCCGCGGATGAGAAGTCTCGAGTGGCAGATTGGCGCCGGGACCGCGGTCGGTCCCGACGGCGCCGACCCGCTGATCGAGCTGTCATTCATCACGCGATGCGGCGAGCGCCACCGGATGACGGCGACCCCAGAGGCCTTCCAGGAACTCCGCTACGCGGCGGCCAAGGCCTTGGAGCAGCTGCACGAGCTCGAGTCGCATCCCATGATGCGAATCATGGCTTCTATCGACGCTGACGAGCGCCGAGCAATGTGACCAAGGCCAGCATTCGTGTAGGCCCGAGCGGGGTCGTAGCTCCGTGCTGCGCTTGCGGGGAACGGTCCGTCCTGCTGGGGCGGGGCGAGGGCGCCTTCTTGAGCACCCATGACTCTGACAGGCTTCACTGGTGTCGTGCTGGTCAGCGAGAAGGCCAGCTAGCGAGCGGGCGGTGCTGGCAAGAGGCGGACAGTCTGTTTCAGGTCTTTGGTCTACGGTATCTCTTCCCACCCTCACTCTCGTGTCTTCGGCCGGGAGCCAGACGATCCGGTGCTCGCTGCTCGCTCGCTCTCCCGCTCGCTGGCCAGCGTTGTCTCTGTCGTGGCCCAGCGGTAGAGTGATGCGCCCTTGCGATACCATGTTAGTGTGCGGACCCGCGCACCGCGAGTCAGCGCAAGGCTGCCCACGCATTGCTCGCGCCAACAGGCGGCCAGCTGCGCCCAGGGGAAAGCTCTCATCAGACTTGGCCCCGGGACTTTGCGCGGAGCGCTGAGGCGGGTCCCGTGCGTAAGGCAGATTGACGAAGCACCACACCTACCAGTTCTCAAGGTCTGCCTCGACGGTTCCGTTCAATATAATGCGAGGATGCGGCACTGTAGGCGATGTGCGCTTCGCCAAGGGTTGTGTTTGACGAGAAAATGGGGACAGGGGGATGACGAGTCTCGCTCGGACCGCCTTGCTTGCCACGTGGAGTTGGACCGGCGGGTCGACCAGCGCCGACGACTCATTCCGGGCGTGCAAACGGCAGAGAATCTCGATGATCGTTCGAGGGAGCAGAGTCGCGCTACTTTTCGCGCCCGCGTAGCACAGAATGCTTCAGGAATCCTGCCTATACATCTCGCTCTCACGCCTCATGTCCCAATCTCTCGGTTGGTTGTACCGTCTGTTCGTGACTCGCGAGTCCCGACCACCCTCACTAGGCGGCCTGAGTCTTCGCGGTCAGCCAGCTGGGACGAGTCGGCGGCGCCACGCCCAGGCCGGGGCGGAGAAGTAAACCCGTATCCTCAAGCCTCGCCTGGAGATAGTAGAAGAAGAAGAAGAAGCCCACTCGCGCGAACAAGGGCGAGGTCGAACCGTCTCCGCCAAGGTAGTGCAGACAACCATGCAGATGTATTGGCTGACGTCCTCGGGCCGTTTCAAGCCATTAGCCCCGAGGCCCGCGGCGCCTGCTGAGACAGAAACGCACACGCTCACGAGGCGCGACTCCCTCAAAGCTCTCGACGACTACTGTCTCGAAAGCCTTCGCGTCACACCCAAGATCATCTACCTGACCGGAGATCCGCGGCTCTTGCCGACGAAGGCGTGCCGCGTTCTCGGCTTCTTCTCGAAGTCCGAGTAGGCCATGGCAGCGTCGGCGTTGTATACTCGGACGGATGCGATGTGACTAGTAGTAGATTATTGCAGGCGCGCGTTGGTCGCTCGCGGTGCAGCTCCTCGCACAGTCTCGCGCGCTGATATTATTGCACGCGCGGCAGTTTGCACAAGCGACATCTTTCACCAGGCCGCGGGTATCATCATCATCATCATGCTACCCAGCTGACCCGAGAGGACATCCTTGCGGGCCGACCTGACCAAGGCTTACGAAGTAGTACTACATACCTACGTATACGTAGTACGTACTATACGTATACGTACCCACGTTACGTACCGCAGCGGTAGAATAGAATAAAGCATAGAAAGGAGTTCCGGCGGTCCGCCAACTGATCATTGACCGGGAGACGACCGACGACCGGCCCGCTTTCCAGACCCAGCCCTTGGCAACAAGCGTTGCCCACGGGATCAAAGATGCGTTTGTCCTGATCAAACCCTAGCTCAACATCAGAGGGCTTGGCGAGTACCACGGCGGGGTTTGGGGGTTCAACGTCGCTGGGCGTGAACGTCGTTGGGCGCCAACGCCGGCTCGCGAACTTGACGGCTGACGCCGAATCTGGAGTGAGGTGAAAAATCATCGTTAAGGATGGCTGTATGGGTGCTGATACGCCCTCGGGGATCGGTCCGGACAGAATAAAACCGGGCTATTCACCCGCGCATACTTGTTCAACCTCTCTGCGGTCCCGTCCCGCGCGTCTCGCGGTACGATTGCTTTCCGGATGCGTACCGGTAATCAGCCATTTTTTGATAATCTTAGCCCAAGTTCCAGTACTCGGGCCGTCCTGGAGTCAAACTTCTGCACTGCGCGTGTTGACCCGCGCTCGTCTCGCTCGGAGCTCGCGCACGCACGCACGCATGCACGCCCCCGCGCCCGCGCGACGCGACGCGACGCGACGCGACGCGACGCGAATCGTTGAATGGGGCTGGACGCGAATCGTCGTGGAGCCTGGACTCTATGTTTCGCCAGCCAGCCAGCCGCCTCGGCCGCTACTCGCCGCGCGCTGCGGGGAGTTCAGCTGCGGTAGGTGCGGGAGCAAAGGTTGTGAAGGCAGCCGGGGCAGGTGCGGGAGAGGGTCTTTCGACGAACACAGGCGCCCGAGGCGTCCTGGAGGCCCTGGCTAGACTGGCCGCCCACAGCGAAAAAACCCAAGAGGCCAGGAGAGGCGAGAACAGGGCTGACACGGAGCTCGGACAGAGGGCTGTGAAGCAAAGAAAGGCTCTGAGTTGGCGAGGCGGATTCCGCCCCCTCAAGCTTCTTAACTCTCGCCCCGCGCGCGCGCTTTCCAGACCGCCCGCACGAGCATGCGGCGAGGCTGCGCTCGGCCGCATCGCCGCCGCCGCCGCCGCCGCCGCGAGGTGCGTCTCCAGGATCCTGCCGAGCGGAACGTGTTGGGGATCATCGCTAAAAAGGCAAGGCAATGCAACTGCACTGTATTGCATTGTTCGTTCGTTCGTTCGTTCGTTCGTTGGTTTACGCGGTCGGAGAAGCCGGCACGGCCATCGATCACGAGCACATCGCCGCTCTCAGAGCTGCTGGCGTGCTGGCTTGCGCGTGCCATGCTGGCACGACTCGGAGCGGCCGGCGGGCCGATCGTTGGTCTCCAAGTAAGTTGTCCTGATCGTTTTTGTGTTCGTTCGATCGTTCGCGACTCGTCGTTCCCGGAAGCCGCGAGCGAACGAGCGAGGCGTGGCCACTGTAGACGGTACGTACTCACGTTCGTTACGTACCGCGCGAGCTAAGCGTACCCGGTACGTACGTGAGCGTCTCACCTGCCTCGCCTGGCTGGTGGCTGGCGGCGCCTGGCGGGCGAAAATCGCGCGACTTCACCTCGAGGACCGCCCGCGCGCGGGAGGGAGGGACCCACCCCGCTGAGCCAGGCTGCGCGGGCGGTCGTGCCGCCTTCGCGCCGCTCGCTCGCTGGCGGCTCAAGCCAAGCATGCCGTCGTGGACTCATCAGATCGGCCGGCTGCCAATATTGGCTGGCGGAATGAGAGGCTTGATGACGAATCCGGCGCCGGGACTCGGGAATCGGGATGTCCGGGTGTCTCTGGGATCGTCAGTGGCCTTCTACAGTGCAAGTCCAGGTGCGGGGGGTGCGGGGGGCAGCTGTCCTTCACTCCTTCACTTGATCCTCTGCCATCCTGCACTCGACGGCCTCGCGGCCCGTCGCGGGGGTCGCTTCTACAAACTTCTGCACTCACTCTAAATTGAGTCTATTGACCCCGAAAACTTCGGCCCTCAAAGAGACTACAATGAACCTGGGATTCCAAAACGTACAAATCGATGAACTGACGCTTTGATTCTGGTTGTGCAGACGATCGTGCAGACATCAGTCGGTTCGCATGTGCATGCACCGAGATCTGATCAGTCAGGCGTCAGGCAGCGCACGTATTTATTACACGTTGTCGGTCGTCGACTTGATGAAGACTCGCCGCCGACCGACCGACCGACCGATCGAAAAATCGATGACTTGAGGGCTCGATGATCTGACGACTGGTAGCCTGCCGAGCCTGCAGGCAGCTGGAGCTTAGTAGTAGGCCGAGATCAGTCATCAGACTCATCACGGTGGTCATTCTTTGGGCCAAGATAAGAGATAAGAGATGCGCGACTCGAAAGTCAAGCGTCTCAGCGGTCTTTCCATATGCTCAGGAAGACCTCAGGAAGCATACATCACCGCTCGGGCGACGTCCGAGCGGACCGAGCGGAGTGGCTCGCGCCCCAACGCTCTGGACCCGCGGCCCCGGAGCCGCTGCTGCGCGATAACGAACGTCGGGGCACGATTCTTTCTCAAAATATGTGCTTCTATTATTAGTAGTACTCCTGGTGCAACTGGGGAGACGCCGCATTTCCGCCACCAAGTGACCAGGCTGCTCCGTAGTCAGCAGGCTGAAAGCGACGCCCGTCCTCAGTTGATGTCGCGAAGCAGCCGCTCGCCAGGCTCGAAGCCTGCGAGAGGAACGGAGACCAGGGCCTCGTGGGCGCGCGACGTCCCCAGCGCTGCTGCCCCTGGATATGGATCGTGCCCTGGAGTCCATCAAATTTGGCCCCACACCCAGCCCGCAGCGAGGCCTCTTTCCTGATTCCAACAGTCCCAACAGCTGCCTCGTTAGCCGTCAAGATAGTAAAATCGACGAGCAAACGAGTCGTCGCCCGCGCCGCCCCACCCCTTGGGCCGGGACCCGCCCGGCCGCCGCCCCCGAGAGGACGACCCAGGCTCCGCGCGGGCGGGCGTTCAGGCTCCCGGAGCGGGCTGCTCGCTCGCCGGCTCACTCGGATTTTGGTCAGTGGGTCGGTCTGTCGCCCGCTCGCGGCGGAGGCAAACACCCCGGGCCGAGCAAATCTGCTTACCTTCCCTCGCTTTGATGGCCCGGCGAATTGAGGCAAGGTAGCAGCAGCGCCAGCCAGCCGCCCACGCCCAGCCAGCCAGCCAGCCGCCCGAAGGTCCGGAGGAGCGCCAGTTGCCGGGCAACGAACCGCTTCGCAGCTCCTCTGCCGCCAGCCTAGCCTAGCCTACCCTAGCCTAGCCTAGTAGCTAGCCAGGCCTTTTGCCAGGAGGCCAGCAATCACCTATCGCTGCATATCTCGAGCTCCCTTCGCCTAGACCTTCAAGCGTCTGCTCGCGCGCGCGCGCGCCTGCACGGGAACTCGACCCGCGTCCCGACTGCTGCCCGCGCGAGCCGCCTTGCGTGTTGGGGACTCGAGGCGCCTCGACGCCCCTCGTGACCATCAGCACCTCATCGCGACACTATCGCCACTCCACTAAAGTGAGCTAACGCGGCCCAGTCCGGTCCGGGTGGCTGCCGGCCGCTCCGCCGGGCCTCCGCGGCGCCGCGCAGCGCCGCGCTCGGGCTCCTCGAGGGCGCCGCAGGGTCGCAGTCGCGCGCGTCGCGGCGCTTTTCGAAAGCGCGAAGCGCGAAAGACACCCGGGCAAGTCTTCAGTGACCTTAAATTAAGGTCCTTTCAAATAAAAACGAAAGAGAAAGAAAGGAAAGAAAGACCCGCCCAGCACCCGCGGCCTCGGCCCAGGCCCTCGAGCCCTCGAGCCCGAGCCCTCGAGGTCTCGCGGCCTCTCGCTGGCCCGGCCCCGCTCCTGGCGCAGGGCCGACGACCCCGCGCGAGGGCGCGCGCCCCGGGCCGAGTACGACGCTCCGCGACCGGGCTCGCGAGATTAGACGGGGATCCCGAGCGTTAGGCCAGCTACGCTACCTAGCGAAACAATAGGCGTCGCTAGCCCCGCGCGCGCGCGCATGGACCTCTGCGCGGCCGCGACCGCGGGCGCCGGCGCGCGGCAGCGGAGTCGCAGTCGCCGCGAGGAGCAGCGCCGGGAAATGCACCGGGAGGAGGAGCAGATGAGCGACGCGGAGCTGGACTCCGCCTGGGCGCTCGCCGGTTCTGCGGACGAAGGACTCCCCAAAGACCCGAGCAGCGACGGCAGCGACGGCAGCGACGACGCGCAAGAGGAGGGCGACGCCGGCGCGAAGATTGGCGCAGCAGGCGACAGCGTCCAGACGAACGCTGGCGATGGCGCTACCTCGTCAAAGGATCCCGAACAGGACAGCGTGTTCTGGCATTCGGGCCTCGAGCTCGCCGGCAACTACGGGGTCCGACTCAGCAGATCTGCGCTCCTGCACGGCGTCATGATCAAGACCGCCTCGTCCAGGTCGGCGCGCGAAAAAGAGATCGCCGTGCTCACGGGCGGAATCGCGCACCGCAGCTCGTTCGTCGTCAAGCTCGAGTGCATCCTGTCGATTCAGGAGCAGGCCGACGGGCCCGAGGAGACCTTTCTTGCTCTTGAGTACTGCCCCTTCGGCGACCTCGTCAGCGTCTGGAAGAGCCGAGGTCTCTTCACAGTGGCCCAGTCCCTGCTCATGGCAGCCGAGATGGCGCTCGCGCTCGGCGCCCTGCACCAGCTGGGCATCATTCACGGCGACGTCAAGCCAGAGAACATCTGCTTCGATCGCACCAGGCACGCCAAGCTCGTCGACTTTGGCTTGGCCGAATTTGTCTCGGTCCCCGCGCCCCGCGGACGTCGCCCCCGCGGCCACGGCGTGGGGCCGCCCCACAGCGTCGTCACGAGCTCGGGCACGCTCAACTACGCTGCCCCGGAGATCCTGCGCCGCCTCGCGCACCGCTTCGAGTCCGACTGGTGGAGCCTCGGGGTCGTTCTCTTCGAGTCCATCACTGGCCGCGTCCCCTGGGAGCAGGACATCGAGGAGGCTGCGGGAGACCTCGAGGCGGCCAATGGCCACCGGGCTCAACGAGGCAATGCCGATACTCCCGAGAGCCTGCAAGCCGTCTGCGATCGCATCTGCCTTCAACCCATCACGTTCCCGACGGGACTGGAGGACGAACTGCCCACCGAGATTCTTAGCCTTCTGGCCGGCCTCTTGAACAAGACCCAGGCTTCTCGTCTTGGCAGCAGCGGGTTTGCCGCGGACATCCGCGAACATCCCGCGTGGCAGGCCTCCATGCCCGAAGGCGAGACCTGGGACTGGGACGTGGTCGCGCAGCGTCTCCGCCCGGTTCTAGACCCTGTCCAGGGCGACGATGACAATGATATGCAAGCGAATGACTCCGAGGAAGAAAAGCAAGCGTCGTCAATAGCCTAGCTTTTGCTTTCTCACCAGGACCGGACACGCTCGTTCGGCGCGGTCCACGGCGGATTCACATGTTCTCATCCTCCAAACTCCCCATTGTTGTCGTTTTTATCAAGTGGACATTCGTCGATGCTCGCGGAAGCGAGCCCGGTAGGCGGACACTCCTCAGACCGGTACATTCTCGATTTCGGCACCATGCGCAAACTCGCACGCGTACGCCGCGCTGAAGTCGATTGTGTAAAAGAAAATAGTACCCTGACATCACATCAAAAGCAACGAAATGACTTGCTATCCTCCTTGGTTCAATGCCTGGCTCTCTTCAAAGACCCTTCTTCGCCCTCCTCTTCGTCCCCGTGCTGCCCTCGCCTCTGCGACTTGCGATAGCTTGCGCCGATCCAAAGGTGAAGAAAGTGTCGTCTATCTGTACGTCGGGGTCCACGACCAGAGATTCGCCGCAATCTTCTCCCCGGCCTCTGCGACGTCAAAATAATTGCGCGTTCAAGTCAGTCTCAGAGCTCTCTCGCGCGTCGAACTCTCCCTCATTCGGTCCCTAGATTCCCATCTCCCCCCCCACCCCCGCGGCAAGAGACCCCATCCTTCACCAAGTGCTACCAACGTACCAACAGGCATTCCCGAGTGCAGAGATAGGTCATCTCCATTTCCGTCCTCGAGCATGCTGTAAAAGAGCACCGCCGTCCCAGCGGGCGGCTTGACCTTGATGCCGCGACCATTGAAGGCCTTGGGAAACGAGGTGGCGCCTCCGCGGGCGGCGTTTTGCAGGTAAATAAAGAGCGTCGAGAACCTCTGGTTCGGCTTGCCATTGTAGCCAAAATCGTGGTGCGGGTCGTACTTTTGCGACTTGCGGTAGCGCACGAACTGGAGCTGCTCGATATTGCCGCCACTCCGCTCAGACATTTGCACGTCCGTCATGTTGAGGACATCGGCGAACCGGTCGTAGACCGTATTCATCTGAAGGGTCTTCTTGCGACTGATCCAGCCGTTGTCGCTCGTCCGGGTGTCACTCTGAAAACCGTCCGAAGAGCTGCCCACCTGAGAGCGCCGGACCACGTTGCGGCCGAGCTCGACAATGTGCTCAATCTCATATGGGCTGAGCAGGTTCTCAATGACGACAACCCGCGGCCGTACGGAGACGACCCGGATGGTGAGGTCGACCGGCTCTGTAGACTGCTTGCCGTTTTCGAGAAAGTAGCCCACATGCGAGCGAAGCTTGTGCTCTTGGCCAACAAAGTCCGCCGGCCACATGGTCAGGACCGGCTTCACCGGCGGGTAGTGCGAGAGCCAGGGCGTCCCGTGCTCCTCGTAATACTTTTCGCGGAACTCGCGCTCCTTGATGGCGGACTTGTACTTTTCGGACTCGAGCGTCGCGGTATCACCTTCTTCCGGGCCAAGAAAGACCATGTTTTTGCCCTTGACCATTCTCTTCGAGGTCACGTCCTCGCCCGTGTCACGGCGCCGAAAGTAGAACTCGTGCGTTGTGTACGTATTCGTGGCCGAGATGGCGCCGGCGCGCACCGATCCGGAATAGACGCCCTCGGGGGTGCCGTTGTTCCACCAGATGGTTAGGTCGTGCGGGTAAAAGTTGCGAAAGGTGACGCCCATGGGCTGCTCGGGTTTTTTCGATGGCGCGTCCAGGAGGTACTTTACGTACGGAATTCGCTCCGCGTCCGTAACCTCGTGTGTGGCTGCCATCTCTGCCGGCATGAATTCCACCTCGGGCGGGGGCCGCAGCTTGGAGAGCGCGCCCGGCGGAAGCGCCTTGTTCATGTGGTTCTTCTTCCACTCGCTCACGGTGACGTTGAGTTCGTCATCCGCGAAGCCGGCCTCGCGGTCCTCGGCCAGGTCCGGGTCCTCGACGTCCCCGAGCCCGAGCATTTCCAGGACGGTCTTCGGCACCGGCGTCGCCGCCAGCGCCACGGCGATGGCCGCCACGCCGACGGCGGCCATAATCACGAGGCGGCTCTTGCCGTGGCCATTTCCGGCCGCGGGGGCGGCGTCCTGCTGCAGCTGCTGCTGCTGCTGCTTCTGCGGCTTCTTGCCGCTCTTGGCCGCCATCGCGGCGGCTGCCCGCCGGAGGCGGGGCGCGGGGTCGACCTGCGCCGCGGCCGCGGGACGGGGGCGGGGCGCAGCGTCGCGTCGCGTCGCGTCGCGTCGCGTCGCGTACGGCGTCTCTTCGTTCGGGTCTGCTGCTTTTGGCCGCCGGCAATTCCGGTCGATTCCGGACCCAGGCGCGCGCCGCCCGCGCGAGAGCCGCCTCGCTCGAGCCGCGGGAACTCGCGCCGGGCCTCGCTCGGCCTCGCCGACGCGAGTCGAAGTCCGCTCGCTCGCGCGCGGGATCCCAGGGCTCGAGTTGAAGGTTTACGTGCTTGGAATGCCGGGACGCTTGCCCGCTCGAACGTTTCACGCGCCTGACGAAGGGCGTGCAGCAGAATATCTAAGCACTGCAAGGACTGCAAGGCGGTCGGCGAGCTTTGCCTAGGATGTGGGCTCTGGACCGAGGATCATCAAGGTAAAAAGCGCGCGACAGAAGTTTATGGCATGATCATCGTTTCGGTTCGACTCAAGTGGGGGGGGGGGGGGTTTACTTCTTGTACTCGGACTGGACGAGCTTGGCGATGGTCTGGAGCTGGATGTTGCTCGTGCCCTCGTAGATGGAACCGATCTTGGAGTCGCGCCAGAACTTCTCCTGGGGCATGTCCTTGGTGAAGCCAAGGCCACCCATGAACTCGATGCACTTGGAGGCGGTGCGCTCGGCGACGCCCGAGGCGTAGTACTTGGCCATGGCGGCCTCCTTGGTGAAGGACTCGCCGTTCATCTTCTTGCGCGCGGCGTTGTAGGTCAGCAGACGGGCGGCCTCGATCTCGACGGCGCACTGGGCGACCTGGTGCTGCATGGCCTGGAAGTCGCCGATGAAGGAGCCGAACTGCTTGCGCTCGTGCAGGTAAGGCATGGTGGCGTCGAAGGCGCCCTGGGCCATACCGAGGCACTGCGCGGCGATGCCGATGCGGCCCTCGTTGAGGATCTCGATGGCGTACTTGTAGCCCTTGCCGACCTCGCCGAGCACGTTCTCCTTAGGGACAACGACGTCGGTAAAGGTGAGGGGGCAGGTCGAGGAAGCCCGGATGCCGAGCTTGTTCTCCTTCTTGCCGACCTCGAAGCCCTCCATGCCCCGCTCGACAATGAAGCAGGTGATGCCCTTGTAGCCCTTGCTGGGGTCGAGGTTGGCCTGGACGAGGAAAATCTCGGCCTCGCCGGCGTTGGTGATCCACATCTTGGAACCATTGATGACGTAGTCGCCGTTGTCCTTTTGCTCGGCGCGCGTCGCCAACGCAAAGGCGTCGCTGCCAGAGCCGGCCTCGGAGAGGCCGAAGCTGCCCAGGCACTCGTTCGCCAGGCGGGGAAGGAAGCGCTCCTTGACATCGTCGTTACCGTAGATGCTAAAGAGGTTGTTCACCAGCGTGTTCTGCACGTCGCAGCACACACTGACGGCAGGGTCGATCTTGGCCAGCTCCTCGATGACGAGAATGGCGCTCAGGAAGCTGGCGCCAGAGCCGCCGTACTGCTCCGGGATTTCCACGCCCATGAGGCCGTTCTCGAACATGGACTTGATCAGGTCCTTGTCCATGGTCATGGACTCGTCCATCTGGGGCACCAGGGGGGCGATGACCTCCTGCGAGAAGCGCGCGACGGTCTCCTTGAACATTTGCTCCTCCTCCGTGAGCACCTGGAGCGGGGTGTTGGCGCCCGCCGAGAAGCTGCGGACGCCCATGGCGCGCGCGGCGCCGGCCGTGCGGGCTGCCCGCGTCGTCGCGGTCCTCAGGGTCGAGAGCATCTTTTCTGTGCTGTTTTCTTGGTGCCGTAAAGCTGGTCTGCAAGCCCCGACTGTAAGTAGTACGGACATGGCACGCGTAAGAAGCCCCAAGTGTTAGTCCTCCCTCATCTCAATTATTCGCATCCGACCGCTGACCCAATTCTCGGTTACTAGAGCCTGCCAGCCACCCACCGCGCGCAAGATCAACGCCATGCTCACGTCCTCTTCCTCCGCCTCGCTCGCTCGGATGTGGCGCCGACGCGCCCGGCCGCCGTCGCCGTGAATGTCCCTCTCGCGGTCGTCGTCGTCGTCGTTGTTCCTGTTGTCCGACGATGAGGGCTTGCTTCCGCTCCTTTGAGCAGGCCAGGCCAAGCCACGCCATGCCATGCCAAAATGTCGAGCGACCGGCGCGAGTTCCGTCGTCGCGGCATTGTCTCGTCGTCGACGTCCTCCCGCCGCGAGCTCGCCCGCCCGCCCGCCCGTCCGCTTGGCGCGGCGCCGCACGCACGCAGGCAGGCACGCACGCAGGCACGCTCGATCTGCTGCCTCGCATTACACTACATTACATTACACGCTCTGCAATCCATTGCAATGCCGCTCTCCACGATTGAAAGCTGAGCCCGCCGC
>KQ758850.1:1487372-1515151 GCA_001462505.1 Aurantiochytrium sp. T66
CCATCGAGCAGGCCGGCACGAGAGCGAGCGCGCGAGCGGACCGGGCCGGAAGGCAGCGCTTGCTTGCGGGCGGCGAGGGCGCCGGCCGGAGAAGATGCCGACGGGAGGCGTCGGCCTGGTGTGCAAGGACCCGGTCCCGAGCGATATCGAGGTGTCGCAGACGGCCGTAAAGCCGGAGCATATTAGCGCCATCGCGAGGGAGGCCGGCATCCTCGAGGAGGAGCTCGACCTGCACGGGCCGTACATCGGCAATGTCAAGCTGAGCGTGCTGGAGAGGCTCAAGGATCAGAAGCAGGGCAACTATGTGCTCGTGACAGGCATCAACCCGACCTCGCTCGGCGAGGGCAAGAGCACGACGACCATCGGGCTCTCGCAGGCCCTCGGCGCGCACCTCGGGAAAAAGGTCTTCACCAACATCCGCGTCCCGAGCGCGGGGCCCACCTTTGGCGTCAAGGGCGGCGCCAGCGGAGGCGGGTACGCGCAGACCATCCCCATGGAGCTCTTCAACATCAACGTGCCCAACATGCAGATCTCGCCCATCCTGGCCGCCAACAACCTCATCGCCGCCGCCATCGACGCGCGCCTCTACCACGAGCAGACCCAGACCGACGAGGCCCTCTTCCGCCGCCTCTGCCCCGAAAAGAACGGCGCGCGCGAGTTCCTCCCGCCCATGCGCAAGCGTCTCGACAAGCTCGGCATCACCAAGACCGACCCCGCCGACCTCACGCCCGAAGAGGTCACCAAGTTCGCGCGCCTCGACATCGACCCGGAAACCATCACCTGGAAGCGCGTCGTCGACACCTGCGACCGCCACCTGCGCAAGATCACCATCGGCCAGGCGCCCAGCGAGCAGCGCGGCAAGGAGCGCTCCACCGGCTTCGACATCGCCGTCGCCTCAGAGTGCATGGCCATCCTAGCGCTCGCCACCTCCATCCGCGACCTGCGTGAGCGCCTCGGCCGCATCGTCGTCGCCTATTCCAGGGCCGGCGATCCGGTCACCACCGAGGACCTCGGCGTCGCGGGCGCCGCCGCTGTGCTCATGCTCGACGCCATCCAGCCCTCGCTCATGCAGACCCTGGAAAAGACCCCGGTTCTCGTCCACGCCGGCCCTTTCGCCAACATCGCCCACGGCAACAGCAGCCTCATCGCCGACCAGATTGCCCTCAAGCTCGTCGGCGAGGACGGCTTCGCGCTCACCGAGGCAGGCTTCGGCGCCGACATTGGCGCCGAAAAGTTCTTCAACATCAAGTGCCGCGCCAGCGGCCTGCAGCCAGACTGCGCCGTCATCGTCGCCACCGTCCGCGCGCTCAAGATGCACGGGGGCGGCCCGCAGGTCACCCCAGGCAAGCCGCTCGACCGCGCTTACAAGGAGGAGAACCTGGACCTCCTCGCCAAGGGCGTCTGCAACCTGCAGCACCACGTGCGCAACATGAACAAGTTCGGCGTCCCCACGGTCTGCTGCATCAACCGCTTCGCCACCGATACCCCGGCCGAGGTCGACCTCGTGCGCAAGGCCGCGCTCGAGGCCGGCGCCTACGACGCCGTCATGGCCAACCACTGGGCCGAGGGCGGCGCCGGTGCCGTGGACCTCGGCAACGCCGTCATCAAGGCTTGCGCCGACGCCCGGGCCGGCAAGGCAGGCACGGGCTTCAAGTTCCTCTACCCGCTCGAGATGAGTCTCCGCGACAAGATTCAGCGCATCGCCACCGAGATCTACGGCGCCACGGGCGTCGAGTTCACCGACCTCGCCAACGAGCAGCTCGACCGCTACGAGCGCCTCGGCTACGGCAACCTGCCCATCTGCGTCGCCAAGACGCACCTTAGTCTCTCTGCCGACCCCGCCAAGCGAGGCGTCCCCACTGACTTTACCGTCAAGGTGCGCGAGGCCCGGGCCAGCGTCGGCGCCGGCCTCATCCTCGCCATGCTCGGCGACATCATGACCATCCCGGGTCTGCCGACCCTCCCGGGCTTCTTCAACGTCGACGTCACGGACGACGGCCAGATCCTCGGCCTCTTCTAGCAAGAATGCCCCCGCCGCCCCATCATCCCAGCCGCTGGTCCGTAACAAATGAGGAAAGGCAAAACCAGAAACCTGTCTGCTTATCGCGTGCCGCGGCGCAAAAATCTACATCGCCCGGCCGGACATTGCTCAAAGCTCGGCGTCGGCCTTGTGGGCCCAGGATCCCGTGCGCCGCAGCGTGAGCGCGCTGGCGCGGAGCGTCGAGCCCTTCTTCTCCTTACGGGCCGGCCGCGAGACGCTCGACTTGGAAATCGGTGACCACGCGATGCACCGGTACTTGGACGCGTTGTTGCGCCGCAGGTCGTCGACCCAGGCCTGCACCTTGGGCCGCGCGTACTTGTAAGCGCGCTTCTGAATCTCGGCGCTTCGCGAGAACTCGAGAGTGCTCACGTCATCGACCGGCGGCTGCAGATACAGGTCAATACTCTCCCGCAGCGTCGGGTTGTTCGACGGCTCGAGGCCACCGTACCGACGCGCATATGCGGATCCAGACACCTTCTTGTCCACCTTGCCCGTGCTGCCCTGTTTGACGCTGCTGATAAAGGCGAGCTGGGTCTGGATGTCGCTCGAGGTTGGGATCGCCGGTGTCTCCACGAACGGGTTCAGCCAGCGGAAGAGGTAGCCCCAGCCAGAGAGCTCTGCGCCATAGTCGGCGCCCGCGAACTGCCACGAGCCCTGGACATCCACCGCGATCACCGTAGCCTGCGGGCCGAGGTAGCGACGCATGATATCCGCGGGCAGGTTGTTCGTGTACCCACCGTCGCACAGGTAGTGCACCACCTTCTTGGTCTTCTTCACCTTGCCTCCCGACGAGGCGGCCTTCTTCGCCGTCTTTCCGGTCTTGGCGCCGTCCGAGTTGGGCGGGGTCTCGATCGTCCATGCCGATTCTGTAGCGGCCGATGCGCTCGAGGTCTGCACAGCGTCGGGGCCCTTTGCATTCGGCCGCCGCTGTCGCAGCTCTTGCGAAGAAGACCCGCTCCGATCCTCAGAGTCCGCATCGATGCCTTCGGCGCCCCCCGGCTTCTGAAACTTGCCGCCGTCGTTGGGGGGCAGCATGCTCGTCATCGACTCAGCCACGGAGTCAAAGGTACTATCGCCACCGGACGGGCTCTCGCCTTCGTTAGAGCCGCGCTCGTCGTCGCTGTCGTCGCCCTCTTCATCATCGTCGTCCGTGTCGGAGTCCTCTTCTTCCTCGATCACGTCGCAGAGAGGCGGCATGAAGTTGACCAGCGTCATCGATGCGCGCACGTAGCGCCAGAGGCTTCCATTGCGGTGCGCAATCTCGTCCGAGTCCGTAAGATCCGTGGTCATGCAGAAATAGGGCAGCCAGAGATCCTCGATGCGGGTCGCGCCGAGGAACTGGATGATTCCGCGATTAAAGTTGCCGCCCGTGAACCAGGAAACCACGGGCAGCGTGAGGTCCGAGACCTTTTCCCAGGCCGACGCCATGCTGGTGGCGAACTTGCCCAAAAGCTTGTGCAGGAGCAGGGTGTCGCACTTCATGGCGTACACGGCCCCGAGAAAGGCGCCGATGCTCGTGCCGGCGACAAAGTCGACGGGAATCCCCATCTCCTCGAGGCAGCGGAGCACGGCGATGTGCGACATGCCGCGCGCGCCCCCGCCGCCCAAGACGATGCCAACGGACTCGCCAATGAGCCAGCGCGACAGACGACGGAAGTCGGACTTGAAGTGCTCCACGTCAAAGTAGCCGGAACGCCCGTAGGCATCCATCCGATTCGGGTGAAAGCGGATGTGGTGGTGGTGGTGGATATCGCCACGGTTGGTGATCCACTCTCGCGTGTTGCTGGGGAGCTCGGTCATGTCGCGTCGGCCGGAATCAATATGAAGGAGGACGAGCTCCTTGCGCGCGTTCGTGTTGACAGAGGCCAGCTTGCGCTCGAGAGGCGTGATATCGGCGCCGTCGGCGGCGTTGGCCACGTAGAGCACGAGATCGGCCTGCGCGACGCAGAGCTTGGACCACCACGAAGGCTCCGGCTCGGACCAGGGATCGACCTGGTAAAAGACGATGTCGCTCGTGTCCTCGGCCTCGCTGAGCCACGTGAGCAGGATGAGCTGCTCAAGGGGCGAGAACGGGGCGGAGATGACGTTGCCCACGCCCAGCTTGCGTTCTTCTGCCATGCGCTCGACCATGTCGGAGTTGAGCGTCTCGACGCTCGAGCCCATGGTCTTGAGAGTGGCCGAGAGCGTGTGCAAAAAGAGGTCCACGGGCGCAGACGGGCTTGCCGGCACGACCGCCACCACGCTCGAGGTAGCTCCGGCGCGCGAGCGCGATTGCTGCGAGTAAGGCTGCATCAGCGAGCGGCTCATGGTCCGGCCCATGTGGAAGACGACCTCGGGGAAGACGGCCATGACGGCGAGCATGGCCGCCTTGGGCAGGACGGCAAGCTGCGTGCTTCGCAGCGCAGTAACGCTCTCTGGCATGGGCTCCTCGGTGAGAAAGGAGACCTCGCCAATGAGAGCGCCGCGGCCGTACTCGCGCTCTTGGTTCTGCAGCATTGGATTGCGCACCTTGGTTGACCGCGACCCGCGGAGGCGGCCGTGCAGGACCACGTAGAGCTCGTTGCAGGTCTCGCCCTCCTCGACGAGCGCCTCGCCCGCGCCCAGGTGCCGCCACGTGGTGGTCAGGTCGATCATGCGGATCACGTCGGAGAGGTGGGTGGCGATGCTCTCGGCCTTCTTCACAATGATGGCCGGAAACTTGTCGATGAGCTCATAGTAGTCCGGTTGCGAGAGGCGCGCCACCACGGTCTCCTGGTCGGTGACGCTGGCGCGCACCCAGACGGACTCGGCGGACTGCAGACTATTGCGGCCCAGGTACCAGTCGCTCCAGGCGCCGGTAAGCAGGGAAAGGTGGCCGAAGGTCTCGCCGCGCCGGTAGCAGTGCTCCGACCTACTCTTGGATGCCTGCCCGCGCTCGCCCACCATGACCTCGAGACCGCCCTTGATGACAACGTACATGGCGGCCTCGCTGGAGACGTCGATGATCTCCTTGCCCGCCGGAAGCTTGACGATGTGCACGAGTGGCTTTTGCGAGTCAACCGCCCGCCGGCGCTGCTGCGAGGCCGCCGCGCTCGGCGGGAGCGAGAGCGGGCTCACGCTCCCTTTGTATACAGACTCCGGGGTCCCTGTGGACCTTCCCGAGGGCGACGACGGCTCGGCATCGTGCGAGCTAGAGCGCAAAAGATTGAGGGCCGAGTCGTCGGCGCCAAGCGAGAACTGGCCGGGGAGGCTAATAGACATTTCAACGCTCGACACGGTCTTGCTGAGCGGCGCGGTGGGGCCGCTGGCGTGGCTGGCGGTGGAGGCGGCATCTCCGGCGACGCTGGCATCTTCTGGGTCCTCCACGACCCAGTCCGCGAGATCGACGGCCCCGGAGAGCTCTTGGCGCGAGATGCCGAGCTCGCGGCTCACCAAATCGAGAATGGCCTCGTCAGAGTTGGCGCCGTCCTCGGCGACGCGCTTCGAGATCTCGGACCTGGGGATGATAATGCGGCCCGTGAGCCGGAAGAGCGACATGAAGGTGATGCGGTTGAGACGGATGAGGATGCGCAGCAGGAGTTCTTCGCGCAGGCCTGTAAATTCGCTAAAAAGCGGCCCGAGGCAGTTCTTGTGCGTGATGCAGAGCAAGGTGGTGTCTTCCTCGGCAGTGGCGGCCGCGACGGTCTTGACCGGGAGCTGGATGATGGCGGACAGCAGCTCGGACAGCCCGGTGACGTTTTCATCTTGGCCCAGACGCACGGCTTGGTGGCCCGTGCCCGCGGGTGCCGCGACGGCGGCGCCCTTGGTCTCTTCAGCGGGGGACGAGGGGCTCGCGCCGCCGCCGCCGCCGCTCGGGGTGGGCGCCTGCGCATCAAAGCGCTGGGTCGCGGAGTTGGCGAGCGCCGCCGGCAGCTCGACGCGCATGGAACCCGAGATGACGACGCAGAAGCGGGCCTCGGCCTGACTGGCGTTGTTCTCAAAGAGCTTCTCGCCAGCCGAGAGTTCGATGCGCTCGACACGCGCGCAGATTGCGCGCAGGATCTGGTCTGGGAGCCAGGAGAAGATCTCCGTCTTGCGGAGGCACTTGATGAGGTCGGCGTTCTCATCCATCTGGAACTGCTCGTCGAGCATCTCGCCGACCTGGCGTTGGGTGAGCGAGGACATGACGCCGAGTCGGCCCGAGGCGCCGTGGCCGGCAGCGCCGAGCTTCTTCCGGTTGGTCTTGGGCGGGTCGGCATAGATGGAGCGCAGACCGTCGCCGTGCCGCGTGGCGGCCGTGACCCAGCGGTACCTGCGGCGCTCCTTGAAGGTATCCACCGCGGCCTTGATGGAGAAGCGCTCTTTAAGCTCGTGGTACTTGCGCTTGGCCCGCGCCATGCGGCCCTCGCGCTCGAGCCTGCGCAGGATCTGCGACGCGGTCTCGTCGCCAAATACGGCGGACCCGAGGCTCTCCATGGTTGTCATGGACGCCGCGCGGTCGTGGCCCGTGATGCGGCGCGGCGCCGCGGGCAGGCCATCGTCGGCGTCCGCGTCTGCGTCTGCGGCGTGGGCCCCGCTGCGCCTGCTCTTGCTCAGCTCGTTGCTGCGCAGCAGGAACTTGATGACCACCGCCAGCACGACCACGACCGCGGCCACGGCCGCCAGGAACCCCACGCCGAAGCCGGACTCGTCCCAGCGCGCCGCCGCCTGCGTCCACGCCTCCGCGGCGGCGCCGCCCTTGCTCGCGGGCACGGCCACGCCCGTCCCCGCGCCCAGCGCCATCATCATTGTCGCCGCCGCCAGCGCCGCCATGCTGCGCCTCGGCGAGCGCGCGCGCGGGAGGGCGAGCGGCGCGCGGGGGAGACGCGGGCGGGCGGGCGAGCGGGCGGGCAAGGGCCGCCGCGCAGAGGAGGAGAGGCCCCGGCGGCAGAAGATACGGGTCTGCGGCGGCAATTTGAATGCTGGGCCTCGCGAGGCTCAGACACGAATTGTGACCATTACGACAATTGTGACCATCGGGACTGACCATCATGAGCGACAAACGCCGCGACGACGACCGCCCGTGGCGACCGCGACCGGGATGACGGCCGCGAGCCCGAGGAGGAGATCGTCGAGGTCCTTGAGAAGATTTCGTTGGCGGAGACCCTAGCTTAGGCCTAGGCCTAGGCCTTGGCCTAGAAGAATGATGATACTGGGAACCGGAGTCCGGGATGACGACGACCAGGAGGGGAGGATGACGACGATGACGCGCAAGGACAGAAGAGGAGAGGACGGGGACGAACGACGACGAGGAAAGCATCCCGGGGAGAGAGAGACTCGGAGAGAGACTCGGATGTCAGAAGGACGGATGTCATTGGGCTCATGGTGAAAGAAAGGCACTGGGGAAAATCTCGGCAAGACGATCGCGAGGAATGATGACGCGCAATTGCCTAGGCCTACCTAGGGATGTTGCGCCGCGGCAGTAGTCGCGGCAGCAGGAAAAGCAACAGCAGCACGTCGCAGATGCCTCGCAGCGGAGAGATTGTCGTGGAGAACTCTACGTAGATTTACAGATCGTTATGAAGAGGATCATTCTCGTGAAGGCGAGGGTGTGGGGGCACAGCTCGGGCGGTCGACGGATCAAATGAAGCATTGTGCGAGATTGTGCGCGTCGGCGCCGAAGTCTGCCGTGGTGAACGCGACGCCGTCCTCGTCGACGAGCTTGAGGGCGATCTGGGCAATGATGAGCTGGGTCTACTGCGAACTTGACGCCGGAGGCACGCCGTGCTCGCGCACGTAGGCCGCGATCTCGTTGCGGTGCTTCCAGTCCTTGCAAGTGTACTCGATCTCGCATGGCGTTCCCTCGATGCAACTGCAGCCCTCGCGGTCCTCGTTGGCGTCGGCGACAGTGTCGGTGCGGTTCATGTCCTCGCGCAGGTGCGGGACCGCTTTCAGCGCCACGTTCGCACCGTCCGTCTTGAGGAGATGGTTGTCCAAGAGGCAAAGCCCCGGAAGCCGCTCGTGCGCGAGATGCTGGTACTCCTTCTGGGAGGCCGCGTGTTCCTGAAAGGGATTCTCACGCAGATCGAGCTCGCGCAGCGCGTGCAGCGGACTGAGTGCAGCGACGAGGGCGATTCCGTCGGCGAGCTCATTCTCCTGCGCAGAGAAAGCCTTGAGCCCGTGAAGCAGCGACACAGACGCCGGAAGCGCCTGCCAGCCGCAGCCGTCCGCAACGAGCCGCTGCAGCGTGCCGTTAAGCGGCGAAAAGTCGATGGACGCGTTGTCGCGCGTCTGAATGTAGCTAATGTCCAGGACGGCGAGGCGCCAGAGCCCGCGCAAGTCGAGGGTCTCGGTCGCGAGACTTGCGCTGCCCAGGCTCAGCTTCCGCAGCCAGGGGAGACCAAGGCGCATGGGCCGGGCAATGCTGGCACACGCGTTCTCCGTGAGGTCGAGCGCGACGAGCTGGTGCCTTCCGGGCGCAGGCGCAGCGGCCACCTCGAGCAGGTCGCAGGCGGAATCCAGAACGCGGATATTGCGAGCTGCCTTGCTCTCGTTCTCCTGAGCTAGAATCGTGGCCAGCTCATCGTTCGTGTCCATTTCCTCCTCCTCGAGCTCGTCGATGGCAGCCTCGATGTCGCAAAGCGCTGCGTCTGTCAGTTCCAGCCAGGGGTCGTGCGCTTCCGCGAAGGCTTTCAGCGTATCGAACGGCGTCCTTTGCGCGGGAGCGTCTTCAGGCTCGTCTGACTCATCTTGCCCCGCGGCATCGGTGTCGCCGGCGTCCAAGTCCTCGTTCGCAGCTTTTGCGACTTCTACTTCCACGCCGTAGGCCTTGACGATCTCGTCCCAGGCCTCGGCCTCGAGGCCGTGGATTGACGAGCTTGCTCCCATCTTCGCGCTCGCGCTCGGTCGAGCTCAGGCTCTGCGATGGGTCGCGACAATTTGCTCGCTGTCCGGCGCACTGCGAGGAGCTCGACGCACTCCCGGCGAGCCCGCCGGCCTCCCGTGGCCGCGCCGCTTGGGACGCTTCTCCTTGCACTGCAGATCAGATGTTCGGTCATGAGCGGCGGCGCGGACATAATCGTAACGGCGCGAATTGAGCGCGCGGTTTCGGGGAACGGGGTCGTAACCGACGCGGTCCTGAGCCTCTCTCTGTCACGCCTGTCACTGATCATATGATCATGTGAGACGTCTTCGTTCGGGGACGCGGTGCACGATCCACTTCGGGCTCTTGACGATCAGTCAGACTTCGGGAGCATCGCGCAGGTTTCTACGTACGTACGTACGTACGTACCCGGTGGTACTTGCCCGTCGGAATGTGCCGTATGTAGTACGTGCAGTACTGTATTGCCTACGGGCGGTACGAAGTACGGTACTGCGGCGCACGCAAGGGATCGAGGCCCACCGCTTGAAGTCCGCCGCAGGCACTGGCAAGGGTCCTTGATGAAGTTCATCATCGGAAGGACCAAGTTGATGAGTTGTTGTCAGATTTACGCGAAGAAGTCTAGCTAGGCCCTAGTCTTCGGGCCCTTGCAAGATAAAGCCTTGGGAGCCTGGTCTCATCGATCTCCGCGGATTTTCATTGTCTCTTTTCATTTCTGGCGTTCCATTCTGGGATTTCACGCGAGCGCGGCGGCGAAAGCTGGCAAGCGCTGCTGGCCGCTTTGCGGCACTTCGCGCGTTCCTGGCCAAGTGGACAAACGGGCAAAGCGTAGTCAGTTATACTTACATACATAAGGACTTGACTTTCTTTTCAGACCCTTCCAATGAAAAGAACGCCGCGAGAATTCGAAACGCCATTTCAATTCAAAAGTGAGTTACCTTCCTAGGAGGTCCTAGCGTTCAGCTAAGCGCAGCTCGCCCGTGCTATTTGCTTGTAGTCGCCGAGTCGCGAGCAGATCCGCTTCGAAGAGACATCGCAGTAGCACAAGCAAACGCACGCAGCCCCGAGGTACGTCGCGCGCGGCCGCGAGGGCCACGGGCGCCCGCCCGCCCGCCCGCACGCACGCACGCGCCGGCGCCTTCCTAAGCGCGGAACCGCCGGCGCGAGGATGAAGGATGAGGGATGAGGGATGATGATGAGGACGACGTGCGAAGCTGAGGCGGCGAACGCGCGAGGCGCGCAGGCTGGTAGGCACGCAGGCACGCAGGCACGCAGGCAGGCAAGACTGACGGAGGAGGGCCGACGCCCGCGCGGCGCGCAGAAGACTTCTAGAGACACACAGCAAAGATGTCGGACCTCGATACCAAGTTCAACCAGGCGGTGGAGCGCGTCAAGACGGAGAAGCCCAAGGAGGGCATTACGCTGACCAACGAGGACAAGCTCAAGGTGTACGCCCTGTACAAGCAGGCCACCGTCGGCGACGTCCAGGGATCGCAGCCGTGGGCCGTCCAGGTCGAGGCCCGCGCCAAGTGGGACGCCTGGAACGGGGTCAAGGGCAAGGACACCGAGACCGCCAAGAAGGAGTACGTCGAGGAGGTCAACCGCCAGCTCGGCGAGCCCTCGAGCGAGTAAGCGAAGGTCTCCAGACCGGCGCCATTTATCTTTTTTGTCCGTGAACATCCGAACCCCCGAGGACATCATACTAAGCATTTATCCCTCTCTCTTTGGTCGCCATCGCGGCAAGGCGTCTGGTCGCTAATTCTTTACACGCGCCTAGTTGCCAGACTTGGCGAGCCGCGCCTTGTCAAAGCCCTGGATCGACGAGAGGAAGCTGGCCGGCTTCGTGTCCTTGCCGCCATCGGCCTTGGGACCCGGCTTGCCGAGCGCGTTGATGAACTGCAAAAACGCAGGCGGCGACGGTCTCGGGGCCTCCGTCTTGGTCTCCACGGTGATAGAGCTCTCAGTCGAGCCATGGTCCCCGTCGGCCTCATCCTCGCTCTCGGAATGATCGCCGTCGTCGTCGTACGATGGCCTCGGCTTGAGAAGCGTCATGTGCGCCTCGGTGACGGCACCGGGCCGCATCTTGCCCATGAGAAAGGCGTAGCGCTCTTCGGTGTCTTCGGTCCAGGGCTCGGACTTGGCCCAGGCGAGCAGACCCGCTGGGTCCAGGCGCAGGAGGGCCACGTCTTTAAGCTTTTTCGTCCACCACGGCTGCGTGAGACGCACTTTGGAAATTGTGTGGGCGCGCAGCACGGCCTCGACGCCCTCCAGGAATCCGCGCACGTGCTCTGGCTCGCCCGCGTGGCGCCGCACGAGCTGCTCGTACGGCCCGCCCTCGACGAGCAAGACAGCGCCGATATCATTCGCCTCAAAGGTGCGCTCGTAGGCCCGCGAGAGAGACTTGATCGAGACCGAGTCCTCCAGATAGCCGTCTCTCTGCAGCTTGGAAAGCAGAGTTTCGAGCGGCGAAAGCGTCTTGACCCCGGAGGAGCCCGCGCCGCCCGCGCCGCCGCGCTGCAGATTGAGGATCATGTTGCGGGTATCTGCAAGCTCGGCGCGCAGCTTGCGAACCTCCTTCTCCCACTTGGCACGCTCTCGCTCATGGGCTGCACGCAACGCTTCGACCTCCGAGGCCTCCGATGAAGATGTCGATGAACCACCGCCAGACTGCGCCGCAGAATCGGCCTCGTCGATCTGCTGCCGCTGCTGCTGGCGCGATCGGGCCGCGGCCGCTGCCGCGTGCGAAGCCGCATCCCAGCTCTCGGACCCCACAGCCGAGTTTGGCGGCCCGGAGGCGTTGCCGCCCGTGGACGCCGAGGTCTCCATGACATACAGTGTACAGTCGTCTTCGACCATGCGGTCCACGCCCAAAAGCTCTTCCTGCGCGCGTGACACCTTTGTGTACTCGTGCTGCAGCGATCGTCCGAGCGGCGAATCCGAGGCGGCCTTGGGCGCGGCCTTCGGCATGCGCACGACCTTGTTGAGCCGCAATAGGAAGGAAAACTCGAGGGGGAGGTCCGCGGCGTCCAGCTCGCGATACATGCGGTCGCGAAGAGCGACCAAAGTCATGTCCTGCGACACCAGGAGCCTGCCCACCGAAGTGCCCTCGCTGCCCTGCCGCTGGCCCTTGGCGATGATGACCTCGATTTCGGTGGCGTCATCATCGCTCGCGTCGGGCGGTGGCGGGGGCGGGGGCGGGATCAGGTGCGACGAAGATGCGCCCATGAGCGCGCCGAAATTGCGCGGCTGCCCCACAGGGGCCTGCGTGTCGATGAGATTGTCCCCAAGACGAGCCCCGCGCTGGAGCGATTCGACCCAGTCGAAGCGCTCCGAGGGCGACGAGGCCGCGAGCACGAGCGTCAGGTTCCGCTCGGGTGAAATGACGTAGAAGCAGCAGTCCACCGAAAGATTGTCGCTGAGCGAGGACGCGTCGACGTCGTCGGGAAGACCATTCATGATCTGGGTGTTCTTGACGAGAAAAATGTCATTTTTCGCGTTCGAGGGCTTGTCGTTCTTGGACTCATAGTAGCTGAGGAGGTTCCGGAACTGCACAAAGTACCTCCGCTTCCAGTTGCGGCGGCTCTTGATCGCCAGCTTGTACAGATGGCCCGCCTTTTGCGCGTCGCTGGTTTCGTAGTCGGAACCCCCGTACGACCCGCGACGTGCAGCACCAGCGTCCAAACTAGACCCTTTTGGAGGCGCATCATCCGGCAATCCGGCGCTAGCCTCATTAATGTGCACCAGGGAGCCGGATGCCAAGCTGAACGAAGGGGCCGCGACATTTTCCGCGGCGGCGGCGCTCGCGCGGGCGGCGTGAATGACGCGCGCCAGGCCGCAGACCCAGAGCTCCTTTTCCGACTCCGACTTTGCAGAGATGCTCAACGTCCCGTTTTGCGTGATGATGTCGAAGCAGTGGGAGCGGCCAGAGAACGTAGCGTCACGGATGTAGGTATTGGGCGCGAGAATGAGCTGACCCTTGGGCTTAGAGTCGCCCTGTTTGGCAAAGTAGGTGATGCCCTGGTCTGCGAGGCGGAAATACCGGGTCTTCCAGCGGGCTCGCGCGCGACCCGTGGGGCCGAACGGGAGCTTGGCAAGGTCTCCGTTGAGTTTCACCTGGCGCATGGTACGACCCGCCTGGCTACAAACCTTGGCGAGCATGCCCATGAGGTTGAAGAGGTCCTCGGCGCGGTAGCTTTCGATGGTCTTATTCATGAGCTTGAGCATGAGCTCCTCGGCGCCCCGGAGCTGGGTCGTCTCGGGGGCCGTCACCGCGTCCAGCAGCACGGCGTACTCGTCTTCGAAGACAAGCTTCGTCTCCGCGAGATGCGTGAGGACGCCGAGGACGCCATTGTTCTTGTAGAACTCTTTCGTAGACATGTTTGCCGCGACCGCGTCCTCGCCTCGCGGGCCGGCGTGACGTGTCCCCTCTTTTCCCGGCGGCTCGCGCTCGGTCCGGGTCGCCAGGCTCTCTCGCTATGCGTCTGGCTTGACGCTTGGGCAAGAGAGAGGTCTTTGCTGCTCCTCGTTGCCGCGTTGAGGCAGATGGATCTGCACTTGCGCTGGAGCGCGGCGACAAAGTCCAATGCCAGTCCAGTTCAATCCGGGCTTGAGCGAGCCAAGCCAAGAGAAGCACTGCCTACACATGAGGCAGTGAAGAAAATCCATCTCTGGCTGTCTAAAGCCTATTGGTATGTCCGGGTACGTAGGTAGATAGTAACAGCAGACCGATCACCACCGCGCGGGTTTTCCGAGAAGAAAAGTAAAGAGGCACACCCCCTCCGTGCGTGCAAGCACTTGCTCCTGTTGCTGGACATTGTTCCTGGGGACGCGCGCAAGAGCATGCTCGACAAAAATGCTCTGCACGCTCGCACGCACGCCGATGCCCGACGAATAATTCAGGGCCGAGCGGGATCGTCGAGGCGAGCCGCACCGCTGTGAGTCACCAGGTTCGTCATCGGCGATGTATCCGTTGACAGAAGGAAGGGCCGCACGCCGCGGCGAGGACGCAGGCGGACCATAGGTCGCGACCTTGATGCCGCCGGGCTCGCTGGGCCTTTGGGGGCTTCTTGGCATTGCTTGGCTTGGCTTGGCTTGACTTTAACTTGACTTGGCTCGCCTTGACTTAAGAAGTTGGCGGACGAACTTGACGAGCTGGGATTCATGGAAATGACACTCCGGGTCCTCGTGCGTGGTGGCAGACCTGATTTAGCCCGTGGAGCACGGGTGCTGCCTGCGCGCTTGCGGATGCGGACTGTCTGAAGAGCGGCCGATAGCGAGCGCGCGAGTCGGCTGGGAGAATGTCAGATGCGGAGGCTCTCGCACAGGACTGGAAGGACCGCGAGACGGTGCAGACGCTGGAGATGAGCATGCTGCAAATCACAGACTTTTTGCGGCGCTTCGGTAGGTTGCAGCACCCTGGACGACGAGTGCAGGCTAGCTCACGCGTTCGCTTCACTGACCTATCGCGCGTCGAATCATACCCAGATGCCAAGATACGCGGTCAGCTCGTGGGGCTGCATCGGCGGCTCGACGCCCTTGACCGAGACCTCTCGACCCTGCTGGCAACGCGCCAAGGGGCGTCGAGCTCGTCCGCTTGCGCACAGACATGACCAAAGTCCGTGCCGCCAGGACCGCTAAGTACGCGACAGCTAGCAGCAAATGGAAAATTGTAACTTCTTCTGCACCTGGTAGTGCCTGTCCCAGGGAGAGCTAGTAAAATGAGGGCGCGGCGTGACGCAGAGACGATTAGTTCGGGATCTTGACCTCGTTGAACTCGTAAAGGAAGTTCTGGGTGTGGACGTCACCGCCGACAAGGTCCTTGACCTCGGCGACGGCGTCCTCGAAGGCCTTCATGCTGGTGCCCTCCTCCTTGAGGTGCTTCTGAAAGCTCTCAAGGTCGCTGAAGATGTGGATAGCCTTGTAATCCCACTTGGCCTTGCAGACCATGCGAGTATAGCCAAGGTAGCTGCCGGCGTGGAGGGTTTTGAGCTTGCCGGCGAGCGTCTTGTTGACCAGGTCGGCCTTTTCGGCGGTGGCCTCATCGCCCACGTTGCACTCCATGGCCGTGGAGACCTGCGCATTCCCGCGTCCGTCAGTCATAAGAGCGCGTCGGACGCGCGGCCCCGCTCCCGCGCGCGCAGAGCTCGCCCGGCGCTCCGCTTCACGGGTCGGCGGTATTGTATCTTTTCGTCATCCATGCTCCATCCTGGCGGCGACTTACGTTCTTGACGGCGAGGGAGAGCGCGCGCGACTGTTGCAGCTGGCGCTGCTGCAGGCCGGCGGCGGCCCTGCGCGCGACGCCAAAGTTTCCCGCGCGGAACATCGTGGGTGCTCGAGGTCTTCGCGTTGGCCCTGCTTGCAATGACTCCAGTTGTTGCTCTGCAGGCGATCATGATCATGATCATCATGAATGACATCATGACCGTCGAGCACGAAGGATGACGCTCAGGGTCACAACAGCAGCAGCGCAGCGCAGGCAATCCGACGACCGATGGCGAGGAAGGCTAGAACAATTTATGGGGTCCCAGGTCTAAGATTATCGCAAGCAAGTTTCTGCAGAGCATCATGAAGTTGGCTCCGCTTCGATCGACGCTGGCAATCATTGTGCGGCGTCGGGGGCCGAGAAATCATGATCATTCAATCAAGTCGTAATTGAACGCACGCCATCGCAGGTCATGGTGACAACGGTGACATGGCATGCGTCGAACGTAGTAGGCTCGGCTCCAACGGGTCACGGTCACGATGATTGAGATCTCAGATCTCCGGGTACTACAAACCATGGTACGTACTGTAGTCTGTAGACGTACGTAGAAGGTCACGGTCTGCGTGCCAGATTTGCAAAACACAGCAGTCGCTGGTCACATCCGTCCTCGACACGACACTCTTCTTGTCATGTCGCATGTCATGTCATTCCCCCCTGTCAGTGCGCACGGCCCCGACCTCGCTCGTCTCGTCTCGTCTCGTTGGCAGGTCTCGTCTTGGCGCCAACGATCCCTGGTTCGCCGCGGCGCCGCGTGCTCTCTCCGCGCTTCGCGTGGTCCTGGCGATCATGGCCTGATGGGATGGGGGATGCGATGATATGAGACGAGAATCATGAGATCATGCAAGAGATCATGAGATCATGCAAGAGATCATGAGATGAGATGAGTGGCTCCGAGCGCAGAACCGCAGTCACAGAGCTTACGTAGCACCGCGCGTGCCAGCCCGCGGCGCGGCGAGGCGAGGCGAGGCAGCCGAGGGCAGCCTGGCCAGGCAGGCAGGCAGGCAGGCAGGCAGGCAGGCAGGCAGGCAGGCAGGCAGACAGGCAGACCCGTAAACGAAACAACAACTCGAGGTGCTTCAAGATGGTGCGCGTGGAGACCGAGGTCCGCCTGGACTTCAAGGACGTCCTCATCAGGTACGCGCGCGCGGAGCACGGCGAGGAGGGGAGGGAGGGAGGGAGGGAGGGAGGGAACTAGGGAGGGAGGGAAGCGCGCCCGCGCGGCGAGGCAGCTTCGCGCTAGCTTGCCTCGCCCGGGCCAGGCCACTCTGAGGAGGAGGTGCGAGCCGACCACCAAATCTTCCGCCCTCCAGGTGGCCCAGCATTTAGCAGCAGCCTTGGCAGCAGCAGCAGCAGCAGCAGCAGCAGCAGCAGCAGCAGCAGGCCGCGCGAGGGCGGAGGAGGCGCGCAGGCAGCGCAGAGTCCGGGTCGAGGTAGCGAGGATAAGTTTCTGGACACTGACCGTGATGACGATGACGCACGAAAACACAGGCCGAAGCGGTCGACTCTCAAGAGCCGCGCCGAGGTGAGCGTGGAGAGGACCTTTACGTTCAAGCACAGCAAGCAGGAATGGACGGGCGTCCCCATCATGGTGGCCAACATGGACACCACGGGCACCTTTGAGATGGCGCAGGAGCTCGCGAAACAAAAGGTCATCACCTGCATCCACAAGCACTACAGCGTCGAGGACTGGGTCAAGTTCGCCAAGGAGAACCCGGATGCTCTCCCGTACGTCACCGTCAGCGCCGGCACCTCGCAGGCCGACCTCGACATCGTCAAGAGCGTCACTGAGCAGGTCCCCGAGGTCAAGATGATCTGCCTCGACGTGGCCAACGGGTACTCGGAGAACTTTGTCTCTACCGTGCGCAAGGTCCGCGAGGCGCACCCGAACCACACCATCATCGCCGGCAACGTCGTGACCGGCGAGATGGTCGAGGAGCTCATTCTCAGCGGCGCCGACATCGTCAAGGTTGGCATCGGTCCCGGCTCTGTCTGCACCACCCGCAAGCAGACCGGCGTCGGCTTTCCGCAGCTCTCCGCTGTCCTCGAGTGCAGCGACAGCGCGCACGGTCTTGGCGGCTGCGTCGTCTCCGATGGCGGCTGTGCCTGCCCCGGCGACTTCGCCAAGGCGCTCGGCGCCGGCGCTGACTTTGTCATGTCCGGCGGCATGTTCGCGGGCCACGACGAGAGCGGCGGCGAGCTCATTGAGCTCAACGGCGTCAAGTTCAAGGAGTTCTACGGCATGTCCTCCACCACCGCCATGGAGCGCCACGCCGGCAAGGTCAACAACTACCGCGCCTCCGAGGGCAAGTCCATCCAGGTCCCGTACCGAGGACCGGTCAAGGCCACCATCCTTGAGATCCTCGGCGGCCTCCGCTCCGCCTGCACCTACGTCGGCGCCAAGTCTCTCAAGGAGATCTCGAAGCGCACGACCTTTATCCGCTGCACTCAGCAGCTCAACCCCGTCTTTAACCAGCAGAAGGAGACCTCCAGGGTCCCCCGCTCCTACCTCGAGGACTCGAACGGCGAGCCCGCGGCCAAGAAGGCCAAGCACTAACTCATGCCCGCACGCACCGAGAATTCTCACTGCCGAGCCCCGCGAGCTCTCAAACTCTTCTTCCCCTCCCCCCTCCCCCCTTCAAAAAGAAACAGAAACTTATCCGAGACCATGCATAATGGCACATTTGCCAGAGCGTTGAAGTCGAGCTTGTGTCGAGCGCTCGTGCATACCCCCAGATGCCACAGCCGTCGCCGCGTCAAAGAATACAATACTACGCAGCTTTTCATGGTACTGTACGGTACGTACTACAACTCGCTCCCCGGCAGTCTCTTGCATTGCTGCTGCCGCTCGGTACCCAGGTCGTCTGCTTCGCGGCCTCGGACGAGCGTGCGTACCAGTACCAACTTTGTACGTACAAAAACGAAAATCTTTGAGTAAAAAAAAAAAGAACCTCAACGGATAGCCGCCTCAATTCAATTCTGCGCGGCCGCGTCTCTTGGACCCCAGCTGCTAGTCAGGCACCCAGACCGTGATGGGCGGATTGATGGCAGCCTGGCGCGCACGCGCTGCTGTGAGCCAGAGCCACCAGCGGGCGAACGATATGAAACAGTCGCTCTAAGATCGCGGGCCTTACAGAATCCGAGGCAACGTTCTCTCAGCAGTACGTACTACAGCAGCAAGTCAATCGTAAGGCAGACACGACGTGGTGTCACTTGTGAACAGCGAACGGAGCAAGTCTTGACGGCATATCTTTATCGGTCAGTCGCGCTGACGGCCGAGCGAGCGAGCGAGACGGAGTGCAGACCCGCACGTGAGCTGCTGCCGCGCGCGACGTTCCCATGGGGCGCACCGTGCAAGGATGGTTTTACAAGCTTCGTCGCACGCACGAAGGAAACTCGCTGTCGAGGCACGTCACCAAGGCGTGGAGCAAGCGGTACTTTGTCATCGTGCGCGATAGGATCAACTGGTACAAGAATGCCGACCCATACTCGGGCGAAAAGCCTTCTGGTTTTATCAACTTTCAGGAAGTGCTCCGCATTCGCGTCCTCCACTCGGAAAGCAGGCTCGAAGATCAGTTCAACCGCGACGAGTACGGCACCTACTCACTGGAGATTGTCGCCAACTCAAGACGCCTCACCATCCGCACGCCCTCGCGCGATGAGGCCATGATATGGACCTACGAGCTGCGCAAAAAGATGAAGGTGTGGACCGACCGCACAGGGGTCGAGACGCTGCGCGAGGTTGCCCTCCAGCGCAAGACGGTCGATTCCCGCGACGGGCTCATCGCGCGTATCGACAAAGCCCTTGAGACCGCCATTATCGACATCGCCAAAAGCCGCCGCCGCCCCGAGACAAAGAAGAACTCGCACGACATGGACGGATCCGGATCCAGTGTGTCGTCTACAGAGTCTACGAGCGCCTCTCGCAGAAAGCAGAGCAGCTCGCGGAAGCGTCACGACGGGAAACGAGCCAGACGCGCCGACCGCGACAAAACGAAAGCGGAATCGAAAGTCACAGAGGAGGCCGGCCCCTCCTCGCCAAGTAGCGAGGAGAGCTCGAGAAAGAGCAGCAGTGTTCGCCGCTCAAAGTCCAAGTCGTCATCCTCCGGCAAGCAGGAAACGAAGACGTCGTCTCGTCGACGAGACCAGAAGCGATCTTCCTCCAGCAGTAGATCGGCGAGCAAAAGCAGGTGTGCTCCGAGCTGCACCGACGAAGAGGATGAGAAACCGATTCAGTTGGCGAAGCGCAGCTCTTCTCAACGTAGCAAGTCGCGGCGCTCCGAGCGCGCCAAGACGGCGGCCTCGACTCCTACAGAGGGCGACGACAATATCGACCGGAAGGCGCGGTCCCGGCGCCAGGTTGTCGCGCGCAGCCAGCCAGCGGCCAGCATCAACGCCAGGGATGGCAATGTCGACAAATTGACCATGTGCGACATTCCAGAGTACGACGTGACAGATAATTTCCTGGGCCGCGCAGCTCGTGGTCGCAACAGCGAGGAAGGCAAGACCATGGAGTCTGACTCGCGGCATACGTCGTTTGCAAAGCGCAGCAACAAGCTTGCCAGCTCTATTCCGGTGGCAACGCAGCACGGGGACATTGCCGAGGACTGGCTCGAGGAATCGCTGTGATCGAAAGTCCTGATCTTTGCCTTTGGGACATTGCAAGAGATCAACACCTCCTGCATCCTGCAAACGCATCGTGTCTTTCAAAATAATAGGGTTGTCTCTCTAGAAAACAAAGTCGTTCGAGAACCTTGTGCGGTGGTGTGTTATCCAATTAGACACCACCTGCTGCACCTGGGCTGACTCGACCTCGTCTCGTAAAGCTCGCTTGCGCAACTTGTTCGCCTTTGATTGCGATCGGGCCCGCGCCCCCGGCACGGGCTTCGCGCGGCTCGAACTCCCGGTAAGAGCAAGCTTTTGCACGCGTGGGGACATTGCCTTGGACGATGGGCTTGCGCGCGGGACCGGCGCACGTGGGACAACCACGGGAGGCCTCGCGCATGGGCTATCTTGCGCTTTGGAATGGACTGCGCTCGAGCTCAGCTGGTCCTGAGTTGCGTGATCATCGAAGAAAGCCCGGTACAGCCCCTGTCTGAATGATTCTTGAGCCGCGCGGTGCTCATTCATCAGTGATCTAGCTTCTTCATCATCGCCTTCTTCACGAAGCATTCCGTGCTCCGAGATTGCAGCCGCGTCCACGGACGCGAAATGCTGTGCAAAATTCAGACCACGCGCCATGGCCTTCAGACGCTCGGCTTCGGCGTCCCACTCTTCCTCGGGATCAACTTGCGGAACAGCCTCTTGATAATCTTGGATTTGCGCTTCGGACGCCTTCGGCCCTTCACGGTCAAGGAATGTCTGGCTGCCGGCGAATCGCGGACCCCCCGCCGGCGAGGTTATTGCCCGCGGCCCCCGCGCCGGCGAAGAGAGCTCTTCAACTTGCTGTCGCAAAACGAGGTTCTCCTCAGTGAGTTCGCGAATTTGGGTGCGCAGCTTTTCCACGAGACGCTCGTGCTTGCTGCGGAAAACGATGGGCTTGTTGCGGATGCGCATGGTTCGCGCCGCGAAACGCAGCGTGCGGGCAGACTCAGCAATCTGCGGTGCGTGCGGGGAAATGCACGCAATCATAACGCACATGCTGCAGCCGCCAAGCGAGCTGCAGAGCAGCTTTGTGAGCGCCGCGTCGCGGTAGGGCGGCTTTGCGCCTCCCTTGATGCCAAGTGCGCGCACAACCTTACTGAGGGTGAAGAGACTTTTGTTGAGACCGCCCGACTCTTTGGCGTTTTGCGATGCAGTCTTTTTGATGCGCTCCGACCCCGCCAGATCGCAAAACATGATCTTGCCATACTTACCGGAGACCGGGTTCTCCAGGAACAAGATTGTGATACAGTGGCTGCGGGAAGAGCGATCGTTAAGCGCATGGGCAGCGACCCGGCGGTGCTGCATTGTCTTGCGCAGACAGGCAAGACCTTGCGCGCTTTCCTTAATTCCGACGGCCTGGACGTTCTTCAGCACGAATCCCTGCTCGCGTGCGCTCCACTTGAGCCCCGCGCCGGAGGGCTCGCCCGCGCGCGGGCCCCTGGGTGGCCGCTGCAAAAGGTCGGAGAGTCGATCGTCGTAGATCTCGACGCTACTCATGCGGACCGTGGTCCCTTGGAACTCGGGCGTCTCGATGAGCGAAAAGATCGTCCGCATCGCGTGGCCGAAGCACCCCTCTGCACCGTCGGTTCCAAACGTGGTGTAGGTCTTGCCGCTGCCCGTGGCGCCGTACGTGAATAGCGTCGCTGCATACCCGGACAGCGCGTGTCGGATAAGATCCTCGACGCCCGAGCCGGAATAGAACTCTTCCTGGCTGGTCTCCGGCCCGAAGCAGCGCGAGAACTCGAACTCGCGGCTTTCTGACCTCTCGTCTCCGCCCTCATCGGCCCCGAAGATCCTCAGCCTTTTGTCGTTCACGATCTCCACGAGTTTGGCCTCTTCTTCGTCCGCCACGCCAACATCCGCGTCACCTGCCGGCCCGCCGCGCACGCGCACGATGGCGCGGATCATGGTCGCGACGCGCGGCTTCTCCGGCGCCCATGCGCTGCGCAGGTCGCCGGGCCGGGCAGCCGAAGACGATGCGAAGACGCCGGACTCCGCGCGCGCGAGCCGCACCGAGGCGAGCGGTTTGTTGAGGATCCGGAGCCAGAGTGGGTCACGATTTGCGACACGACGCTCTCGGCGACTCGAGGCTCGGCTCTAACCGCTTTCTCGCGCGCCCTAATAGGAGGGTGGCGCCGCCGCGCCGTATGCGGGGGGTTATGTCAGCGGTAGACTGTTAGATTCCAGATCTAAAGGTCGGGAGTTCAAATCTCTCACTCCTCACTTTTTTTTTCCTCTTTTCCTCTTCGCCCTCGAGTTCCACTTCAAGTTCAATCAAATCAAATCAATCTGAGCTCCAGGACGACCTCAAGATTCTCGATCCGGCCCAGCACATTGACGTCGGAAACCCCACGGGCGGTACGCACGCACGCACGCCGCCCGGGCAACCGACGCGCGAGCTCCGCTCCGCGCAGACCTCGCGAGCTCCGGGACGTCCGGGAGGGTTAGGCGATGAAAGACACACCGCGCAAGATAGATCCGAAAGAAAGAGAAGAAAGTAAAAGAAAGGCGCAGCCCGCGCGTCCCCGCGCGCGCGCTGGCGGCGGGCTGGCGCGCGCAGGCCGGCCGGCCGGCGGGCGGGCGGGCGGGGAGGAGCGCCGCGAGGCCGCCTTCGCGCGCGGGACCATCGCGGCGCCGGACGACCCCGCTCGCAGGCCTGCTCAGAAACGCGCGCGAAGAGGCTCGCGCGACGCGCGTAGACGGGACGAGACGCGACGCGGAGCCCTCTTCCCGACCCCTCCGCCCGCGACGTGGGCGGCGAAGAACGCCGAGCGGGGATCTGCTGGCGAGCCAGGGCGTTTGAGAAAGTCAAGCGCTGTACATCGAAAGCGAACCCAGAAGACGTGCCCGCTTTTCTTGACGTACGTAGGCTACTACCGACCCGAGGAGGTGCCCCAGGTCGAGCTTGAGACAAGCAAGGAGATCTGCACTCCGAGGCGGTCGTCATAGCTGGTTGAGACGCTCGAAGGCGTCTCGGGTTAGATTCTAAATGTCAGTGGACAGAATGGCCACCGAGGACGACGGCGGCTCGTGCCAGAACGCCTCGGGACCCGGCGCCGGCGAAAACGTCGCGGGCCGAGGCGTCGGCAACGAACGATTTCAGCGGAGCGACGTGAAGACCAACGGCATCAGCAGTAGCAGCAGCAGTAGCAGCAGTAGCAGTAGCAGCGACGATAGCGGGCTTGGCTTCTCAGAGACCCCGGGCGTTGCAAGCAGCGGTGATACACGAAGAGGGGCTTCACGGCGACGCGGAAGCGACTTTGGCGACGCCCAGGGCCCGCCTACGAGTCTTCGGCGGCGGGGATCCTCGCCTCCGCTGCCAACAATGTCCATGCAGCTGAGCCCACCGTCGTCGTCACCCCCGCGAGCCTTTTCATCGCGGGGCGACCGTCCTCACGTGTCGCTTGGGAGCCCGTCGGCATCGTGGTCGGGAGGCGGCCAAGGCACCCCCATGTGGTGGAGCCAAGAGCATCAGAGCGGCGATGGCGACATGGTCGACTCTCCCGTCGGCAACAGACCGTCCACGAAGCGGACCGCGGACGACGCCGCCGCTATCAACGAAGAGGGTGCGGCCACCGCGTCCGCCTCGCACTTGCCCCCGTGGGCCACCATGCCGACGCACTCGCGCTCGTTCCCTGCGGCCATTTCCCGAAGCAATCCTTCCCAGATCTCTGCCAAGGTCACAGCCGCCGCCTCCGCCAAGCTCAACCCGTTCAGCACCGCGTACGCGACGGCTTCGACGGTCAATAACAGCCTGTTCCCGGCGAGGTCGGCAGCCTGCGCCGCTGCGTCGGCCAGTACGAGCCAGGGCGGCGCTCGTATTCAGGCAGGCGGCGGCAACCCCTTCGCCAACAAGGGGTCCGCCAAAAAGAACCCATTCGGGAGCGAGGCTGTCGGAGACGATTGCCGCTCGTCGCAATTTAGCATGTTCATCGTGGAGAAGCCGAGCTCGGCCGGCCCAAGCTCGCAGGCCCCGGGACTCTGGCAGACGCCCATGAACCTGGAGGCAGAGTCCCCCAAGACCACGTGCAGGCGGAGACTGAAACGCCTCAAATCGCTGGACTTGCCAATGGCCGACGCGCGCCAGCTTGTCGCTGCGCTCGTCGCGCCACGCACAAACTCGCGCAAGTTTGGCGTTCAGGAGGATGCCGACCTCGCACTGTGCCCCTTTGGCGTCTGTGCCTTCCAAGGCCCTCGCGTCCACATGGAGGACCGCTACTGCGTGGTCGGGAACTTGGTCCTCGACCCGTACGCCTCGTTCTTCGCTGTGTTCGACGGCCACGGAGGGAGCAACGTCGCCAATTTTTGCGCGGCCGAGCTGCACAAGATTCTAGCGGATCGTCTCAAGGCGCGCGGGATGCAGAATGCGGCAGCCTGCCTTGAGGAGGCCTTTCTTGAGACTGACGAGCAGGTCCGCAACACGCCGCACCAGCTGGCCGGCCGGGACCCGCTCGTTGGCTCGACCGCGGTGGCCATGGTCGTGACCGCCACGGACTGCTTCATCGCCAACGTTGGCGACTCGCGCGCCGTCCTGGTCAGCCACGACAGATCCGAGCCTCGCGAGCTGACCGAGGACCACAAGCCGAACAACCCGGAGGAGCGCAAGCGCATCCTCGAGGCCGGCGGCACGCTCTCGGAGGATAATCGCGTAGAAGGCATTCTATCCATGTCGCGCGCAATCGGGGACCGCGCGCTGAAAAAGTTCGTCATCTCCAGGCCGCAGGTCGTCCATCACAAGCTCGGCCCGGCCGACAAGGCCGTCATCCTGGGCACCGACGGTCTCTGGGACTTTATCAACAGCGTCAACGCCTCGAGCATCGTCAAGCTGGCCGAGTCCCCGCAGCAGGCCGCCGATAAGCTCGTCGCAGCCGCGCTCAACGGCCGCAGCAACGACAACACCACGGCCCTCGTGGTCGATCTCAAGGCCATGCGTGAGGCAGCGGAACTGCACGTTGAGGCGCGTAAGCGAGCTGCGCGCTCCGAGGCCGCCGAGGATCCCAGGCCAGTTGTGGAAGCTGCGCCGACATCCACGGCCACCGGCCCGCGGAGAGGGCGCAAGAAGCTCTCCATCGAAGTCTAGCCTGTTACGTACGTAGGTAAGTAAGCTCACACTCAGTCAGCCCCCTTCACAAAGACACCACCTTGCGCTCGCCATGGTCAATATGGCCTGCTCCGGCGACGCGAGCTCCGTGAAGGGCGGGCCGCGGCTGATCAGGCCCGCGACGTTTTGATGTCGCACGAAATCTTCAACATCAGTTTCAACGTACCATGATACGCTACGCTGCGGAGAAGGCGTCAATACTCGTATCCGTATCAGACTCCCGTGGACTTCCGTGGGGGACACGAAGTCTCGCGCGCGTCATTGATCGAAAGATGGTAACCTGACTGTAAAATATTAGTTTTCACTAGTCGTGAGACTGTATAGTGTTAAAAGTCAGCCCCGACATCGAGGATGGCGAGTGTGCCGAAAGATGTCGGCCCGCCTGTGACTAAGGAATAAGCAGGGGATGTACTAGTTCTAGCTAGCTTGTAAACTATACAATGCGCGTCCGTGTTTGCGATGAGCGAGCTTTGGGAGATGTCGTGGCTCGTGGCGATGATGTCGACTAGGGAATAAGCAGGGAAGGTACTAGTTTTAGCTAGCTTGTATACTATACAATGCGCGTCCCTGTTTGCGATGAGCGAGCTTTGGGAGATGTCGTGGCGATGTCGTGGCCCGCATCCGGCCCGCAGCGACATCTTCATCCGCGCTGGGCCGCGACGACTGCGCAAAAATGCGCGCGCGGGCGCCGCGGGCGCGCTTTCAGCAGACCCGAAACGCAAGCCTAGAAGAAGAGAAGAGAAGAGAAGCGAAGCGAAGCAAATCGCAGACCCGAAGAAGACGAGACCAAGCAACATCGCGAACCTCGAAGGCCTCGAGATCGATAACCCGAGACTGATCAACACAAGCCAAATTGAAGCAAGCCAGCCGAGCAGCAGCAAGCAGAAAAATGTGGAGCACGGTTGTCATCGTGGGCGGTGGAGGCTGCACGGGCCGGGCCCTGCTCGACGTTATCGTGGACGAGGCCAAGGCGTCCAAGGTGGTGCTCACGAGCCGCAGCGGCTCGCTCCGCGACCTCCCAAAGAGCGACAAAGTCGCGATTGAGGTCGCCCCGCTGGACATGATCAACGGCGACGACCAGGACTTGGCGCGGATCTGCGAGGAGTTCGAGGCCGAGATGCTCTTCTGCTGCCTCGGGCTGCAGCGATACCACGTCAAGGCCTGGGGCCCCGGCTGGCCCAAGATCTCGGACAGACTGCTCCTGGCGTGCAAGACGACTGGGGTCCCGCTCATCTTCATGGACAACTTGTACGCCTTTGGCCCGGAGGGCATGCACAAGATGCCGCTGCAAGAGTCTGACCTGGAGCTGACCGCCAGCGGGTCCAAGACCAAGCCGCAGGTTCGCGCAGCCATGACTCGCAAGTTTCTCGCAGCCAGCGAGGCGGGCGAGGCCAAGATCGCGCTCGTCCGCGCGTCGGATTTCTTTGGCCCGCGGTGCAGCCAGGGCGTCAGCGTTCTTTCCATGCTCTGGGACCAGGTGCTGCACAAGAAGACGCCCACCTTCCTCGGCAACCCCAAGCGCATCCACGCCCAGACGTACGTCCCCGACGTGGCGCGCGCCTTGGTTCGCATTGCTGAGAACCCGGACACCTGGGGCCGCGCCTGGCACGTGCCGACGCTGCCGGACAAGACCATGATCGAGTGGGTCCGCGAGATTTACAGTCTGTGTGGCCGGCCCCGCACCGGCAAGTACAACTACATGCGAATCGACGGCTTGCTCATGTACGCGCTGTCGTGGTTCACCGAAGACGTTGACGGCCTGCGGGACGTGGCCTTTATGTGGCGCGACGACTACACGGTGTCTTCCGCTGACTTTCTCGCAAGATTCCCGGACTTTGAGACCACGCCGGTCGAAGATGCGCTCGGCGCGACGGCTGCCTGGTTCGAGGCCGAAAATGCCAAGTAGCGTACTGAAGGAAAGAATAACCATGAGATATTCGTGAATGCTCAATCAAAGTTTACATGACTCCTTGCATTGGTCGCGGCAGCTGCTCGCCAGAATGATCGTTCGCCGGCGCTCTAGCAGCACGTGCGAAGGGATCTCTCTGAAATGCTCTACGGCTCCAGCGAAATGTGCTGGACGATACCAGGGTCGATGCCGAGCGCGTCGAGTTGGGCGGCCGGGCGGGAAACCTTCGAGAGCATCTTCTTGCGATGCCACTCGCGGCGCGCCTCGTCGCCCTGGAAGTCTGTGTTCCACGCCTGGGAGCGCAAGATCTCGCGATGCAGCAAGAGCTTAGCCTTGGCCTGGCGGGGCATAAGGCGCTGGAGAATGGAGATGGTGCTAACCTCTTCGACGCCGGCGGCCACCCCCTCATGCGGCAGGCCCTCTGCGATGAGGCTAAAGCCGGTGAGGGCCAGCTTGGACACGGACCATACGGCCAAGGTGTTCCACGGCGAGGTGCGCCCGTTGAGGACATGCCAGCCGGACGCAAAGAGGTGGTCCTCCGGAAAGGCCGCCCCCGCGACCAGGGTATCCCCGAGCTGGAGTTGCGCCACTAGAGCGCGGACGATATCGGGGGAAACGTTGACCTCGAGCGACTGAAAGCAAATGTACTTGAACCCCTGATTCGCGGCAAAGCTCGTGAGTGCGTTGAGCGCCGGGACGAACTTGCCCCAGGGCTTGACTTCGAGCACGTGGACCCGCTTCCCGGCGTGCTGCTGCGACCCTTGGACGGCCTCAATCAGGCTCCTGATCTTGGCCACCGTCGGCGACGACGCCCCCACCGCGAGCACGACCGTGTCGGCGATGGCGAGGGCGCAGCGCAGGAAGCTGCCCAGGACATTGACGTCGATGTTCTCCTGGGCCGCCTCCCCGAAGTGCAGCCGAGAGGCGACCACGAGCTCCTCGCGCCACGAGCTCGTTGTCGCCGCCGCCGCCTAACCACCGTCCTCCCTGGCCGCCCCACGCAAGCTC
>KQ758850.1:1516724-1530795 GCA_001462505.1 Aurantiochytrium sp. T66
CCCTTACAGCGTGGCGATCTCAAACGAGGCCGTACAGGCACAGCGCGCTCGCATCCTGAACTTACAGCGGCAGATGCAGGCCAACGCCTCGGCTAGAAACAATGCGCGACCCAGCCGCCACAGTAGCAGCAGCCGCGGCGGCAATGGCGGCAACAACAACTCTGCCGATACTAACAACGCCGCCACCGCCACCGGCAACAACGCTGCCTCTAGCAGCAGCAGCAGCAGCAGCAACGACAACGACAACCAAGCTTCGACTTTCGGAGGCGCTAACCCGATCGGCCCGCAGCCAGTGGTGGCGACCAGCGGACCCATCCCCGCCGGCGCGGTCCCGGTCGCTGTGACGCCTCCGGGCACAGTGGCCATGGCCACCATGCCGCCGCAGATCATGCAGGCGCCTCCGGCGACAGTGTCTGGACCTATGAATGTGACGGGCCCCGCGCAGGCGTCGCGCAACACATGCGACGACGCAGCTGTCCTGCTCGCCCAAATGCTCCGACCCGCTACGCAGCCGCGCGACAGGCAGTCGTCGCCATCACAGCAGCAGGAGCAGCAGCAAAGGCTCCAGCAGCATCAGCAGCAGATGCTCCAACAGCAGCAGCAGTCGTCGCAGCAGTCGTTCGGGTACGAAGTAGTGTCTTCCAGCTCCTCAAACGGCAACACCAACACTGCGCAGATGCCGCCCGAGTTCTTCTTTGCTGCTGCGCCCTCGACCACGGGGAATCCGCCGGCCCACCTTCTCGCCGATGTCGCGGGAGGCGTCGCGGTTCCGCGAGGTAGTTTGGGGTCGCGCCATCGTTCACGGCGGCGCGGTGTGAAGCGGAACTCCCGAGGCTCCACTCTAGATTCGGACGTCGGCGGCGACGGCGCCGGCGCGGACCCCACGCAGCGTCTCGATGGGGGCGACGACGCGGACCCCGGAGCCGACGGCGACGCAGAGGACGGATCGCCCATGTGCGACACCCTCTCCGTGTCGCGCGCGGGCGGAGGTGAGGACGAAACGGACGTGGAAACGGGCGCAGACACGCGCAAGCGCAGCCGTCTGGACCCCGACGCGAAGGGCCCCAACGATTCGTGCAAGCTCTTCAGCGTCATGGGCGGGGACATGTGGCCTCTCCTTTGCTCATTCCTCGACATGGCCGATATTTTTCAGGCCCGCGAGGTGTGCAATAGCTTCTTCGACAAGAACAACCTGGTGCTTAAAGAGATCCCCTACATTCGCTGGGATCACCGCTGGAACCAGGATTTTGTGGAGTGGCTCCTGCGGCGTTGCCGCAACGTGCGCCGCATCAACGCCGCCGGGTGCTACAACATGAGCGACGACCGCGTCGAGATGATCGCAAGCTACACGCGTAATCTAGAGTCTCTGGACCTGAGCGGGTGCTCTCGCATCGCGACCAAGTCCGTGGAGATCCTGTCGAACAACTGCACCCGCCTGCGTTCCCTGCGGCTGCGCGCGTGCAAGAGGGTCGCCAACGCCGACGCCGCCACGCACCTGATGAAGCTGGCGACCAAGTGCACCAACCTCGAACACCTGGACCTCCGCTGCTGCAACATGGAAGATGAGTCGCTCATCAGGCTCCTCAAGGAGTGCAAGAACCTTCGCACCCTCGACATTGGATCCACCGGGTTTGCGAACGTCTCAGACGACGTCATGATCGCCCTCTCCCGCCACTGCACCAAGCTAGAGCAGCTCGGTGTCATGTGCTGTCGTTCGATCTCGGACCGCGGCGTTGAGGCCGTGGCGCGCGGCTGCGGCGCCACGCTGCGCCACTTTACCGTGCACTGCTGCTTCGAGCTCACTGATGTCAGCCTTATGCACCTGGCGCAGCACTGCAAGCGCCTCGAGAGCCTGAACGTGCATCGCTGCTTCAAGATCTCCAACTACGGCATCGAGAGCCTCGCCGAGGGCTGCGGCGCGACCCTGCGCGCGCTCGACGTCTCGGCGTGCAAGATCAATGACGACGCGATCGAAGCCATCGCAAGGCATTGCCCGCTCCTGCGCGTTCTCGACGTGCGTTCCTGCGAGCACATCACGAGCAAGTCCATCAGCATGATCGCCAAGGGCTGCCCGGCGCTCGAGCAGATCGATCTCAGCGGCTGCAAGCATCTCGACAATTCGTGTATTTTCGATCTGGCGAACTACTCCAAGAACCTCACCATGGTGGAGTTCGGCCGCCTCCCCCGCATCACCGAGGATGCGCACAAGGCCCTCCGCGACGCCCTCGGCTCGAGGGCGGCAATCTACCTTTGATTGAGGGGCCCATGCCCGCGTCCCCATCTTCGTGCTCTATACCATCATTATCCCTGTGCAAAAAACAATCACGTTATCATATCCTTCGCCTTCCACCTCCGCGGGTCCGGTCTCGGGGCCCTTGCGCCGTCCGGGCGGCGCTCACCGCTGAGGGCCGAGATGGCCGGCACATGGCATGATCGACGAAGGCCATAACCGTTTGGGCCCGACCCGGCCGCCGGGACCCGAACTGCACGCGCGGGGCGGGGCGCCGAGCCGCGCCGCGCGGACATGGACGGGGAGCCGGCGACGGCGCGCGAGCCCGACGACGCCGAGAACACGGCGGCGGCGAGCACTGGCGCGAGATCGCCCGCGCACGAAGCCGCTGAAGACGCCGCCGCCGACGAGGAGCCCGGGGGCGCCGAGCTCGACCGCTTGCGGAGGAAGCACGTTGAGGCGTGCGCGGTGCTGGAGAAGGCGCTCGGCAGGCTCAACGCGGACGAGGATGACGTCTCGACGCTCAGGCAGCAGCTCGACCTGATGCGCGAGCAGATCTCGACCGACATCGAGAGCGCAGCATCCTTGGTGCGCGAGAGAGCGCGCGCGGCCTCGCAAAACGTAGCTGGCCTGCACGGTCCGCTTTCCCACGCGCCTAGTGCGCTATCGGCATCGTCGTCGTCGCCTTCCCCCTCCACAGAAACCCCAGAGCCTTTTCGCTCGCCTGTGCGCAATACGAGGCCGTCCGCCGCGCGACGTCCTACGACGGGCCTGTTGAGCGCCTATCGCTCCCCAGCCTCGGAAGCGTCCTCCATCTCGTCCACGTCGCGGTCTCCTGCGCGCCGGAGCGCAACGCTGATGCGATCTCCTATGGGCGCGCCGGGGCGCTCATCCATGTCCCCGCACTGGAGCCCGCACATGCGCCGGCCGTCCTTCGAGTCCGCGCTGCGCCACGTGGAACCGCCAGCAGCCGTGTCGCGACGGTCGTCGGTGTCCTCTTCGGCGTCCCAGCAGCGTCGCGTGCAAGCATCGCGCCCGTTTTCTGCAGCCCAGGCGCGCCCACAGCATCCCCAAAAAGTCGGCTGGGACGACGACAGGGAGCGCTCTCACTCGTTTACGGGGCCTTCTCGCCACAGGCGTGGCGCTGGCGCTGGAGGGCGGGGGTTCGACGGCGGCCGAGGCCCCTCTCTGGAGGACATGTTTGACCGGCCCGACATTGCCAGAAGCGAGGCGCCGCCGCAGGAGGTTTCGAGGGGACATCGACGTACGGATAGCGCGCCGCGGCGAGATCGCTCCATGGATTACGATGACGAAGACCCGCGATCTCGCGAACGCTTTGCATCTCGCGAGCTGCATCCTCGTCGTCGCGGGTCGAGCGCGCGCTACGACCAGTATGACGGCGTGTATGACGGCCAGCGTGAGCGTCCATTCAGCCAGGGAGGCCGTCGCGCCCAGGACTTTCGGGCGCAAGACTCTCGGCACAACTCTCAGCTCTACCCTCGTCAAGCAGACACTGCGGACGACAGCGCCGACAGCGACGAGGAGTTCTTGAACAATAGACGAGGAAGACGCGCCTCGATGAGGAGTGATGGTGGCAACTATGACGATGGTGTCGAGCGGTATGAGGACAGCGAAGCTGGTCGAGACGGCCGAATCAACGGGCGCGACGCGGATGAGCTCGTCGACCCGGAGACTTTTGCTGGCCTAGACGACTACGATGGGCAGAGTTTGATGTCGTCGCCACACCGTGAGCAGGGGCTTAAGCTAGCTCTCCAAAGTCTGCACGAAGAGCTTCGGTGGGTAGACGAGAACGCTATTCAAGCTCGCATTGAGAGCGAGCGTCGGCTCATGAAGCTCGTCGAAGCCCTCGCGAGCCGCGTAGCCTCGTTGGAGTCAGAGAAACGGGAGCTGCAGGCTAAGTATCGGGAGGCCCAAGCCGTGCTAAACCCCGAGCTGGAGGAGCGTCTGCGAGGCCTTGAAGATGCTGCTGAGGAGGCTCAGCGCGAGGCGCCCCGGCTCGCAGACCTGCTCGACGCCACGCAGCAGGAGATTGCGCAAATGGGCGAGTCCGTGCGTCAGTCCCGGTCCGAGCATCGCGAGCAGGACGCGTTCGCGCGGCAGGATTCGGAGCAACATCGCCAGGATGATCTTGCGCTCCACGGTATCGAAATGGAGATCCTCGAGAGGCTTGCTAGCCAGCGCGCTGAGACGGTCCAGCAAAATTGTGCTGCAAACCTGCGCCGCGCCATGCATGACATGGACGTGGGGCGTAAGATCGACAATGCGAGCCTGGACAATCGCCTAAGGGACGCCCTTGCGCGCCTGGACCTCTTGGAGCAGCGCATCACTGACGACCACGAGCAGAGCGTGCAGATGCTGGAGCTTTTGCTGCAGGAAAAGCGGCCGCGGGGTGCGGCCTCTGCAGCAGGTTCTAGTGCCTCGCTCTCATCGGCCGACGTGGGGCCGCGTCGGCGCCAGCACCGCAGGCCTGCCGATCGCTGACATGGAGGACCACGAGAACCGGGTTTGTTGGATTCGTCGGATGCGACCGGCAAGCGCTTTAGGGAACAATTGGTATGACACGAGCTTGACTTTTCTGATAGAGATTCTTAGCTGACTTTTTAGGGAGACGGACAACATTTTGACAAGAGCAGACCCTCGAGAGCTGGCTACCCCGCGCCTGTCCGGCTGCCCGTCCACTGCTCGTTTAATCGAGCTATGTTGTTTGTTCCGGGGTGGCTCGCGGGTATTCTCCGGATTTCATGAGCCTCGAGGCCGCCGAAGGAGCGCGCACGAAGTCAATGCAAGGGCACTTCAAAGCGTTGAGAGCACGGTACGCACCGAACCGCCCAAGATCTTTCGTTCGGCCGTGTTTTCCTTGGCGATGCCCTTGACGTTTTCCTCGATGGTGCGGAGAATCTCAAACGCACGCTCCTTGCGCATGTTTGGGGCAATCGTTCGCGAGCGGCGCAACACAATAGTGATACGCACCTGGTAACCCTTTCCGAGGAACTGCTTGGTGCGCGAAATTTTGAAATCAAGGTCGTTTGGCTCGATGTTGGTGCCGAACTTGATTTCCTTGATGGTATTCTGCTTGGAGTGGAGGCGCGATTGCTGCACGGACTTTGCGGCCTTCTTTTCCAGGTCATATTTGTACTTGGATACGTCCATGAGCTTGCAGATCGGCACGGCCTTGTGCATCTCCTCCTGGTCCGGGTCTGCGGGCTTGAGCTGCAAAAGTTCCATCTTCGCCTTCGCAGCGGCTTCAAGCGCCTTCTCGAGCGGGATGATACCATGATTCGTGCCGTTGTTATCGATAAATCGCACCATGCCCTCGTGAGCTTGAATCGCCGCGCCCGTGACGAAAGCTTGCGCCTTGGTCGCGAAGCCCCGCTCTCCGTGGCGCTGCGGGGCCCAGGACGGTCGCGCTTGTGCCTGTTCGAGTAATGGCGAACCTGCCAAGCCAAACGACGTGCGTCGCTTCGCTCCCGCTATTGCTGCTGGCTCTGCTGCTACTGTTGCCGCTCCTGCTGCTACTACCGGCGGCCTTAATGCTAGCCGCGTCGTCGTCGGCCATGTCGTCGTTGTCGTCGTCGTCGTCGTCGTCGTCGTCGTCGTCGACCTGCACCGCGTCGTCACGTTCTTTGTCCTCCACGTCGTCGTCTGCGTGGGCAGCGCGCTCCTCGCCGGCCCTGCCGTCGTCGTCGTCGTCCTCGGCAGCGCTCCCGCGGCCGTCGCGAGGCCTCGCAGCGCGCGCGCGCGGCGCTGCAGCTGCTGCTGCATGCCATGCATGGCTGCCGACAGACGATCTGCTGCCGCCCGGGCCGCGGCGCCTCCTCCCTTCCCTCCCGGCTCCGCTGGCGGCCGCGGGCGCCCGTGTCCGGCGCCGCTCTCCGCAGCGCGCGCGCGGGGCTCGGGGGCTCGCGGGGCCGCGTCGTCGTGTGGCTGCCAGGCGCTTTGCGCGTTGACGCCGAGGCCGCGCTCGCTAGGAGCCCCTAGGCGCCGGCTACGCAAAACTCGGGGCGGCCGCCGAGCACGATATAGGAGAGACTATGCGGGATGCGGAGGCATGCTCGCACGCACGCACGCACGCGTGGCACGCACGCAGTGGCAGGCGCACGCAGACGGCTGGCGAGGCGACTTGAGCATGCGCTTACGAACATGCGCTTAACGAAGACGCGTGTGAAGCTGATTTGGTTAGGAGTAGTAGTGGTACGATGCTGCGAGGTAAAACCTCAGACTTGGCGACCGCGAATTGTGGAGGAGACTTGGCTTGGCAAAGCCCGTGTCAAAGCCGCTCTCTTGAATGATCGATGGCATGCACTGCACATCGTGCTGGATATTCTTCTTGAGGATACGGAAGGAATCTTGAGTAATATACGTTGATCAGAAAGTTACGCGGGCAATCGGTATGAGCTGGGATCCAGGCTAGGCCAAATTTACCTTGCCGGAAATTCATGCTTGCGATGATCGAGAAGGCAGTGAATGCCGATATTGCGGCAAGACCCAAAACAACAGCATGCCAATGGCACGGCATCTTCAATAATCAATGCAACCAAGAGCGCCACGACTTCGTCACCTGGTCGACATCCTCAAGATTTTCACCATTTTTTCGCTGCTGTCGGCGGTGACCATCTGGATCCACTACTGCTGTAGCACGTTCCGCCGTGCGCGACGACTTGGACTCGCTCGCTCGCGTGCGTGCGTGCGTGCATCTCCGTGCGCGCGCGGCGGACTCGGGATGGTACCCTATGGATAGTATGAGTCTCATATCGTGCTGCGAGTCGGCGGCCAGACTCGCCTCCCGTCGGGTCGCCTCGCGCGCGTCGACGCGCCGCGACGCGCCGCGCCGCGCCTCGCGCGCCGGCAGCGGGCGCGCGTCTCGTCTCCCGCCGCGCGGGCGCCCAGGGCGTCGCGGGGCCGGCCGCGCAGCGCAGCGCCATCATCGACGCGGGCGCGGAGGCCCACCGCCGGCGCCGCGGTATCTTTCTTCGCGGTGGCGGCGCGCGCGCGGCGGACGGCGGCGCCGCGACGGAGGCGCGCGCGGGGCGATGGCGGGGCGCGAGGGCGAGCGCGGCGCGCTCGCCGCCCTGCAGCGCAGGCTGCAGCGCGCACATGCGCCGGTGGTGCTCGCGCTCGGCACCGAGAACGCGAACCTGGTGGCGGCGCGCAGCAACGGCCTGACGCTGACGGAAATGCTGGCGCCCTTTGGCGAGCAGGAGACCACCATCAACTTCCGCACGCCCACGAGGTCCTACGGGCTCCGCGACTTCCGCATCGAGTTCGCGACTGCGGCGGAACTCGAGCCCATTAGCTTCGCGGTGGCCGAGGCGGCGCTCCACGATGTCGTGCAGGCCGAGGCGCCGCGCCAGGGCCTCGACGATGCCATGCGCAGCGGGCCCGAGGACAGCGCCGACCTTCCGAGGTTCGTCCGCGCGGCGCACAAGCAGCCCTGGTACGAGGCGTGCCGGGACACCATCCCGCGCACCTTCCAGCACCACGAGACGGAGATGTTTGGCTCACCCGTGGCCAGCTTGCTTGTCGCTAGTACGGCGGACGCGGACCCGCGCAGCTGCTTCCAGCAGCTCATGGACCCGCACTTCTTCCCCACCGCGTTCCAGTACGGTCAGTACGACCCGAACGTGCCCAAATTCTACGTTCTCCTCCACGACGCCAGCGACCCGCGCGTGGCCGACGTCGACGTCAAGGCCATGGCGGATGCTCTGCGCAACTTTTTTCCGCCCCACCACTTCCACTTTGTCGCGCTCGAGAACAACCGGGACCCCGGGGCACCCTCCCGCGCGAGCCTCTGGGCGCCCTTTGTGGGTGGCGCGCTCGCCCGCGCCCGGAGCGGCAAGGCCGAGGCCAGTGCCGACTCCGACCCCAAGCCTCCGCCCGGCGCCAAGCTCTCCGACGCCGACATCGACACCCTGCGGCGTTTCGTGCATAACCTTGTTGTTTCCGGGGTGTGCGTAGCGCTCGAAAACAGGCTAGTCGAGCTCGATAACAACGTTACCGCGCAGCGCAAGGGTTTGCGCAACACCTTTCGCAGTTTCTGGCGCAAGCCCAAGGAGGGCGCCGAGGCCGCAGCGGCATCGCACCTCGCGTCCCCGTCAGCCTCGTCGCGCCGCGTGCGCTACCTGCACGACTCGATCGAGAGCAACATTCGTCTCCTGGCCGACCTGGCTTTCATGATGCAAGACTATGACCTCGCACTCAGCATGTACCGCATTGCGCGCGACGACTTTGCCTCGGACAAGGAGTCTCTGCACCAGGGGTCCGCGCTCGAAATGATGGCGGTCTGCAATCTCATTCGCGGAAGCCCCGCGCGCGACACTCTCGACTATGTGCGAAGGTCGCACGCCTGCTTCAAGGATGCAGTCAACGCGGCACGGCCTTCGCAGAGCGCGCAGGCGCCCTTAGGGACCCCCTTTTCTATTGCGGCGCGCTTCCTGACAAAGTCCACCATTCTCTTTGTCGATGTCGTGCTCGCATTCGGGGGCTCGGCGCGCCTGTATCGCGAGTCCACCGAGCTGCTTGCGCGGGCGTCTCTAGAAGAAACCTCTCTCTGCGCAGCCATTCTTCTGGAGCAAACGGGCATCTTCCTCGTTTACCAAGAGCTCGCCTCCACGGGCACCTGGTCGTTCAGCTCGCTCCACGCCAGACACGAGGGTTCGTTCCGGGGTGCTGGCGGCGGCAGTGGCACCAGTGGAGAGGTCGCGCCCCACACAATGAGCCGTCGTCTGCGCAAATTCGGGTTCCACATGGTCATGGCGGGCCTTCTGTACAAGAAGGACCGCCAAGTCGAGCACGCGCTGCGCTGCCTGGCGACGGTGCGCAATCTGTACCATAGCTCGCGGTGGAAGCACATTAACGACCACCTGGCCTTCACCATGGCCGAGCACGCGGCGGCGCTCAATGACCTCGAGCACGCGCTTCCGCTCTGGGCAGAGGTCCTTGAACGCGGCGATGAGGCCCAACGCAAGCAGGCAACCATCATGGACGAGATGGAGCACCATATGAACACTCAAGAGACCTTTGACCCGGACGCGGATTGGCCTTTCTCGCTTCCAATTATTGACGATGCCCGCATAGGCGTCCACAGGGCTCTCAACCCTTCCATCCTCCCCGAGGTGACCTCACTGCGGCCCGATTATCTGCTGGTCGCGCCGGAAGATGACGTAAACACGGGCGCCTCCGAGTCGGCGCGCACGCACGCGACGCGTGAGGCGCTCAAGGTCACGCGGACCGAGCAGCGTAGGCGCGAGGAAACCGAATGGTCTCAGCTACACCAGTTCCTTGACCACGCGTCGCCGCGGCCCGAGGGGGTTCAGGCCGAGGTTCTCGACGCAGCTCCACGCCGATCGCGCCGCGGTAAGAGGCAGCAGCTGGCGCCGCAGGTCTGCTATGCGGGAGAGCCTGTGTATGTGGACCTTCCTCTTCGCAATCCGTGCGCGCTAAAGCTTCCGATCAGCGAGGTGCAGCTCATTGCTCAGCTCGTGGACACGGACGGCCATCTCTTGACTGGCGAAGCCGCGGCTGCCGCCATCGAGCTTCCTGCAATCGACAAGCTCGTCCTCGACGAGTCTTCCGAACGCATGGTGCGTCTTCACGTGCTCCCCAAGCAGGCCGGAGCACTAACGATTATCGGTGCGCAGTGGCGCCTCTTTGGCAAAGCTCGCGTTCGGCGTCTCTTTGAGATCCGCGGGCCGCGCATTCTAGACACCAAGGAGGACCGTGTCGCAGGGGCGCGGGCCCAAGACTTGCGGCTGCAGAAGACGGTTCGCCCAGCGGCAGCCTGGCTCGGCGCCGAGCTCGACCTTGCACAGACCGTCTTTGAAGGTGAGACCGTGCAGACGACTCTCGAGCTCATCAACCTTGGCGCCTCGCCCTGCGTCGGTAACATTGTCGTCGGCACCAACGCGCCTACGCTCTGCGTCGGAAGTAGCGCATCCGAGACGGGCAACGACGTCGTGGGTGACCAGCTCGCGCCCGTCCTCGACGACGGTGGTCGCGCCTTTGAGATCCCCGTCAAGAATCTCGTCAAGGGCTTGCCCATGTCTGTGCCTGTGGTAATCCGCATGCCGAGCGCCGGCCACGTCTCGCTGCGCCTGCTGCTCCGCTATCACGACGGCGCCGCGCTGCGCTACGTCCGCCTCTCTCATTCTGTGGAGGTCTTGCCGAGTATCCGTATGGCTGCGCGGTGCCTGGCCTCGCCACTGCCCGGGTCGGACCACCTGCTGTGCTGCAACGTGAGCAACGCCTCGACGCGGACGGTCTGTTTGCGACGCGTCGTCGCCTTTTCCGGCTCGTGGGAGGTCTCCCCGCTCGGTTCCGGCCCGCAGGAAGAGGCTCTGCTCGCTCCGCGCGAGTCGCGGTCCTTCCTCGTCCGCGTGGCGCGGGTGGGGGGCTCCCAGACCGAGCGTCACGAACTTCGCGTGAGCGACGTCTCTTTTCGGGAACACCCCGAGTGGCAGCTGGGCGAGGACGACGCGGCACTTGCGCCATCTTTTCATAGCCGTCTGCACTTTATCTGTGCCGAATACGCCTCCTCGGTGCTTGAAGCGCGCACCGCCGCCAAGCGCCGCTTCGAGTACTTCAAGGACAAGCTCGACGCGGAAGGGAAGCTCCCGGTATCGATCCAATCGATTCGCCGGCTCAAGGAGGCTGGCTCGCAGGATCCTGAAATGGACATCTTGGCGCAGCTTGACGCTGCGACTAAGCCGTCTGCTGACGAGCCCCGCCCGTGCGACCAGAGCGCGCTCTGTTTTGGGCCGCGGGGCGAACTCCTGCACCTCATGCTCGAGTGGACCGCTACGTCGAACCCCGCATGGGCCTTTGGTCATGCCGAGGAGCTTAACATTGCGGTGCTTCCCGAGAGACCCCTCAAGATCTCTCTCGAGCACGCACAGGCGTGCGCGGGTAAGATTCTTCCCGTGACCTTTTGCATCGAGAACGTGTCCGCCGACCACGTGCGGTCGGCCATTTTTCAGATCGACAACGGCAAAGATGTCTCATGGCGGGGCTTCACGCGCTTGGCGCTGCCGGACCTGAAGCCCGGCGACGCCCACTCGCTCAAGCTACTGGCCAGCTTCCATACCTCGGGCCTCGTTGATCTTGGTGTCGCAAGCGTGTTTGCTGGTGAGGACGCCAAGCCAGTCGCGCAGTGTTCGTCCTCCTTTGTGTCTGTCACCAGCTCGCTTGACCCGGGCAGCAGTGATGCGGGCTATGGGCCGCCTTTTGCAGTAGGTGGCATGGAGTCACCCGCCCGGACGGAACCAAGAGTGCAGCAAGAGCCATCAGCTCCGATAAATTCTCCGCCGCCTCCTCCGCCGTTCGCGGGCCAGCCCCAGGACGCAAGTTTTATGTGGACGGAGACGAGTCATGCCGATCGCCCACCTATGGTGTCTGTGGGGGACAGCGCGCAGGCAGGCGCCCTGGCCGCCGTCAATGAAGCAAATATAACCGGCGAGCGCGCGGCTCCGGCGGATCATCCGACCGAACGACCGATAGTGCAGGCAGCTTCGAGCTTCGAGGCTGCGCCGGCCCAGAGCGGGAAAGAAGGCTCAACGCCGACGAACGAAGATGTGTTTGCGCCTGCGTCGGGCCCTGAAAACGCAGTCGCTGCGTCTGCAAGCGAGATTGTCCCATTGTCTCTGGAGTCAGCAATCGAGGAGCCTGCGGCGCCTCTAGCATCCACGGAGGGCAACGAAACGCCGCGAGGACTGCTGGACGAGCCCTCGTCCGCTGACGTTCCGAGTCAAGGGAGCCCACCGAGTCGTAGCACTCTTGAGGAAGGCCTCGCGGTGGAGATCAGTCCGGACGCTTTCGTATACGGGGACGAAAACGCCCTCGCAGAGGAGCAAGGTCCGGACACCACTGTAGAGGACGGTGGCAGCCCAGACGGCGAGGCTCCTCCGAGCCCTTCGACCGGCATCTCGAAACGCACATCCTCCCTTGAGCTCGAGAGCGCTCTTCGCGAGGAGCTCGGCGAAGATGAGGGCGAAGATTCGAGATCAGGTATCGCTGCAAGCGAGGACGAAGACGAGGAGGAGTTTCTGAAGGATCTCGAGCAAGAGCTCTCGTCGCCTTGACAGGCGGAATTAGATAAATGGTATAACAGCGATGAGCAACGTCTCGGAAACGTCGAGTACGTGTGGTCTTTGTCTCGTATTACGTTACGCACAATAAACTAGGCTAGGTGGAAAGTGGCCACGCTCAGTGAAGCGACGGTGGCGGGGGCGGTGGGGGCGGCGCCGAGGAAGAGGACGCGGGTGGCCGGGAGGATGACGAGGACGAGGTGGGGGGGGCAGCCTTGTGACGGCCCCCAGCATCGGACGAGGCAATCCCCGGCCTCGTGTAAGTCATGTTTCTGTGGCCGCCGCCGCCGCCGCCGCTGACGCCGCCGCGATGTCCTCCGCGAGAGGAAGACCACGACGGGCCGTAGGAGCTACGACCCGGCGGGGCGTATCCCCCACCTCGACGCGGTGCGGCTCGCCCGCTCGGGGAGCGCGCTCCGTGGCTGTACGAGGCGGCGCTTCTGTCGGCAGTCCGCGCGTTCTCCTCCTTGCGAAGTCGACGCTGCTCTTTGAGCTCGAACTCGTGAAGACCGTCGCCCGCAAGCCTGGGGAGCTTCTCGGGATCCCCCGGCAAGACGCCCTTCCAGAAATAGTCGTGATCCAAGGCTTCGGCGGCCGTGATGCGGTGGCGCGGGTCGAGGGAGAGCATGCGTTTGAAAAGGTCCAGCTCCAGAGGCTTCATCCAGGCAAAGCGTTTGTCGATGACGGACTCTTTCTTCTCAAAGGACATGCGCTGGAAGGCCGGGGTCTGCGAGACGCCTGGCCACGTTTCCTCGGAGGGGGTGCCGCAGAGCTCGAAAATGCGCTTGAGCTGGTCGAGCTCGTTCTCGCCGGGCAAGGGCGACCCCCGCCCCAGCAGCTCGGCGAAAATGCATCCAACGGCCCACATGTCAATGGCGGTGGTGTAGTGGCCTACACCGAGTAGGAGCTCGGGAGCACGGTACCAGAGCGTGACAACGCGCGTGGTGTAGCGGCGCTTCTTCTTCCAGGACCTGCTGAGCCCCCAGTCGCCGATCTTGAGCTTGGACTCGTTGGAGACGAGAATGTTGGCCGCCTTGAGATCGCGGTGGATGATTTCGTTGCGGTGAATGTAGTGGATGCCTTCGAGCAGCTGCTTCATGTAGCACTTGATGTAGTTCTCGGTGAGCTTGAACGCGGGGTTCTCCATGATCCCCGTTAGATCGTTGTCGAGGTACTCGAGCACCATGTAGACCTCCCCAAGGTTGTCCTCGCGCAGCTGGGTCGACGAGGGCACGATCTCGATGAGCTCGAGCACGTTCTCGTGCCGCAGCTGCTGCATGATTTTGATCTCTCGCAGCGCCGTCAGCGGGTACCCTTCCTTGGCATTGTGCACGCGCAGCTTCTTGAGCGCCACCATCCGCTTACTCGCCTTGCAGCGCGCCTTGTACACCTCGCCGTAGGTCCCTAGGCCCACCTGGCGAATGATCTCGTAGTTCTCAATGGTCCGCGACGAGAAGTCCGAATTCCCCGCGTCGCTCGCGAGCCGGGCGTCTGCGAGCTCGCCGTGCTTCTCGCCGTCCTTCTCACCGTCCTTCTCGGCGGGGGTCTCCTTCGCGCGCAGGAACGCGAGCGCCTGCTCGATGACGGCCTTGCCCTCGTCGGCCGCCAGCTGCGGCTCCCCGGGCCTGGCGTCCTCGGCGCGAGGCCGCTTCTTCGGGCTGCCGGCCCGCGCGCCGCCGCCGCCGCCGCCGGTGGCGGCGGCTCCATCCTCATCATTATCTCGGGCGCCGCGGGGTCCGCC
>KQ758850.1:1534890-1553691 GCA_001462505.1 Aurantiochytrium sp. T66
GTTTTCTCGCCCGCGTTCTTTGGCATGAAGGAACGGAACGGAACGAAACGAAACGGACGAAACGGCCGGGAAGAAAGGCGAGCGCGGAGGGGACGCATAGTGGGGGTCGCCACTGGGGCGCGCACAGTGGGGGCGGGGACCGGGCAGGGGGGGCGAGGGAAAAACTTTCGCAAAGACGGCTCTGGGAGACGCGGCGGGACGCGCACGCGAAGCTGCGAGGCGCGCGGGGCGTGAGGCTCGAGATGACTCGAGATGGTTGCAGGCGGGCGGGGGAGAGCACGGAAAAGGCAACGAAGAACGAAGCGAACATTATGCTGGCCAGCGAGGAAAAGTCGTTGCCGATTGCCGCGTCGGATAATGCTGCGTGTTCATAATAAAAGAATCAGAATATTTAAAATGTTTTACATTGGGTATTATTCTCAGTTCGGTACCGCTAAATGCTGCCGTGGTCAAGCAGTTTTTCCCATGCCTAATAACTTGATGGTCGCCAAATTGCGCCTCGAATTGGCCGCGCAGGCTAGGCCTAGCACCGCCATGCGGGCGTGGAGCGGCTGAAGCCGCTGACAGTTTTGGTCCCTGCGTGAGTTCTAGCGACGACGCCTGTCATGAACGATCACGATCCGTGCGGCTGCGTTTACCTTTCGTGAGATTCGGGAGCAGTCAACGGGCCCGCCGCACGCGAGAATCGCTTGTCGATTGTTTGACGTCCAGCGTTGCGTCCAAACAAAGCACGTGGCAGAGGATGAGGATGTGGAGACGGGTAAATGGTCAACCATAAGACTCTACGTCGACTCCGGAAGCTGAGGAGGCCGCAGCTGGGCTCGCCGAAGTCAGTCTCGTCTCGGCGCTGGGAGCCAGGCTAGGTACTGCACGCCCGGGCGAATCGTCCAGACAAAGGCTAATCAAGGCTGAGCTGGATCTAGGCCTAGCTGATGCGATCTTTGCGAACAAGAGAAGCCTCGGATTGACCTTCGAAACTGCCACGGGAGGACAGCGAGAGAAGCCTGCGAAGCTTTCACCACTGGCCTATCCTAGGACTATCTTGTGCTCCAACGCATGGTGGAGAGCGAGGATCGCCACGCTGCAGAACCGCCGCACGCCACGGAAAGTTGGATCTATCAACGAAAATTCGAATGTTGATCATGTCTCCTCGATATCGGTCTACTGCTTCGCATGCTCTTGATGATGCGCGGGAAAACTTTCGTAGACTTGGCGGATGACTGCAAGAGTAAAGGCGGCCTGCCGCGTGGAACAGATGTGACAAAAATGCATGATAGCATGGCATGAGCAAAGCTTGCCGCGCTGGCCAAAAAGATGACCCTGGGAGGCAAGTATAGAGACTACTTTCCATAGCCCGTACGATCATCAATGACGCTGGCGACGGGAAGATGAGCTTCGGGGTCGTACGAGTCCACTTGGGCGACCTGAAGCTGCTGCTGCTGCTGGTATTGCTGAAACTGCTGCTGAGCTTGATATCGCATGCGCACGCTGTCGCTTGCTGCTTGCGTGGCGATATTGTTACTCACGCGCTGCCGAATGACAAAAAACATGATGATGAAGCCGACAATGCCGAGCCATAGTGTCAAGGCCACCCAGCCGACAATGGTGCAGGCGTTGAGGGAGCGTCGCTCAGGCGGAAGGTGAGATTCTTGCTTCCAAAACTGGTAGACAGCGATGCCCAAGGCTAAGAAGGCCACGCCCCAGTACGCCAGGACGATCATCACGAGCGTCTCGTAGTCCGGCACGGACTGACAGGTCTGAGAGGTCGCTGTAAAATAGCACCTGCTCGGATAGTTCGAGCATCGAGTGCGGCAGCAGATGTCATCTTCGTCATACCATACATAGTAATCGGGATCGCAGGTTGTCATCCTCTACAACGCTTCGCGCCGTGTGCGCCCTCGCGTCGTCCGCCTTCCACCCTCCGCTCGCGCCGTACGCGCGTGCTTCTTCGCAAGCGAGCGAGCGAGGTGCGTGCGTGCGTGCTCGCTTCCCAGGCCTGCGAGCAAAGTCCCTCGCCGCAGGCGGTCCTAGCGGGCGACGGCGCCTTGCCTGGGCTCTGGGCGCGGGCCGACGTCGGCTCGAGCGCGGGCCTCCGCCAGACAGTGCGTCCTGCGCCTCTGGAACCTGCGCGCAGGCGGCAGGAGCGGGCTTGCTTTTCAGGTTTGCGTAGCGGCACGTGCCGTCGAGGTCATGACATGACCTCGAGGCTGCTTCTCGAGCGTGCTCCCCGAGCTCCTCGAGGCCGCGCGCCGAGGACGCTGCTCCGGACGACCGCGACGTCGTCGTGCGCGCGGGAAAGTGATCGTGAGGGTCGAAGGGGCAAGTAAAGTCCCAGGGGTACCCAAGGAGGCCAAGGAGGTGCCAGGAGCCCATTCCTGGGACGTGAGCGCCCCGAAGAGCGGCCCCGGGGACCAGCTTGGCCGCTTCGACGCGTCGCGACGCGTGCGAGAGACGTACGAGACGCGCAGAGGGCGGTGGAAATGATCGAGGGCCATTTGAGGGTGAAGAATGTACGTATTTACAGACAGAATGGTCGCCCGGGCCCCTTCCGCATGACGCGGATGTCGTGGAATGGCGTCGCGTGCGGGGCGAGCGAGAGTGGGTAGGCTAGCGATCAGGGAGGAAGGCCGTCGACGGCCACTTATGCGTCGTCGAGCATGACCTTGCGGAGCGAGGAGCTGATGACCTCGTAGGAGCAGAAGATAATGCCCTGGCCCGGGAGCGTGCGCGCCATGCGCGGGATAAGGCCCTTGTACAGACTAAGCGGGCCCTCCTCCTTGACCATGGTGACGCCGCAGTGCCACATGTTGCGGTAGCGGTGAGCGTCGAGGCCCTGGGTGCGCGACTTAATGGTGTCGATGGGGGTGTTGCCGAGGGCGCCGAGGGCGCCGGCGAGCATGCCGCCAACGAGGGCCTGGCTCGCGGTAAGCTTTTGCTCGGTGGGATTCTCGAGCATAAAGTTCTTGTATGTGTTGAAGATGACGAAGCGGAGGGCCTGGTTGCTGGCGGACTTGGCAATGGTCGCGCCGCAGCCCTTGTAGATGCCCTTGATGCCCTGCGTCTGGACGATGAACTTGGTGCCCTCCACGAGACCCTTGTTGGCGTGGATGAGCTGGGTTTTAACAGTCTCCATCGGTGTGACGACGATGAGGGACTCGAGGACGCCGGCCCCGATGCCGGCAAGGAGGCCCGAGGCGACCGAGATGCGGCCGGTTGCCGGGTCGGCGAGCGTCCGGTTGAAGTAGTCGAGCGTGGTGAAGCGCAGAAGGCCCTGGATGGGGGCCCCGATCAGCAGCGGCGCCAAGCCGCGGTAGATGCCAAAGCCGCGCTCCTTGATGTGCTCCACGATGCGAAAGTCCTTGTTGTCCTTGTTGAGCTGCAGAGCCGTCTTCGCGTACTCTGCGGGCCAGAGGGTCGAGATCTCGATGGCCGCGGACGTGAAGCCGGACAGCGGCGCGATCATCTTCTCGCGGGTCGAGTTCGGGATGCGCACGGTCGCGACGCCGCGACGCACCTCCTTTTGCACCGCGCGGGCCGCCACCGCCGAGTTGCTGGCGTTGCGCCGCAGCACCGTATTGAGCTCCGTCGACACCATCCTGCTGCTGAGGAGCGAGCGAGCGAGCGAGCGAGCTCGAGGGCTGCTAAGGTTTCAGGTTTGCTGCTGCAGGGACTCGCCCAAATTGTGACGATGCGAGGAAGGTGGTCTGCTCTGCTCTGGTTTGCCTTGCAACACGCGGCGAGTGTGAAGACGTTCTCGGAGCGTAGTAGCTCGCGGCACGCGACAGAACCCGCGGGTCACGGCTCTCGTTGTCGATCAGAGATAAAAGCAGGTCTGCTGGGAACGGCCACGGCTGGCTGGCGAGCGTTTCTTCCTCAGTTGACAGAGCCCGGGACTGCGCGGTGCTTCCGTGACTGTTCTTTTGAGACTTTGCGGCTGCAAGCGGCACAGCGGCAGACTTGTCCGATCGATCATGTCGTGTTTTCCGTGCGTGCTTCGCTTCGATCGACCGGCAACTGCGAAACTGGTACGTACGTACGTACGTACGTCGCGAAAGGTCTGTCCTGAGCCACGTAAGCGAAGCGAAGACGCGTCACGAACTGCCAAGCGTTGGATAAAGTGAGGCCAAGCCTTGCGGTACGGCTTGCGTGCGCGCTTGCGTTGCGTTGCGAAGCTATCAAAGCGCGTGCGTTTCACGCTGACCGTCCGTCGCGACATCTTCATCGAGCGTGGCGTGCGTGGCACAGCGTGGCACTGCCTGCCACTGCGTGCAGTCAACTCGTCCAGAAGAAGAAGATGCCGTGCACCGCGCGAGGTAGTAAGTACGTAGTAGCCTAGCGCGCTGCGCTGCGCGTGCGCAGCAGCACCGCGCAATGGTTAGCAGTCGCTGCAGTGCAGTCCAAGAAAACCCTCTCTCGAGTGTGGGTGTGGGCCGCACGCGTCATCACGGAAGAAGCTGGCTTCCTTTCCTATCTATAGACTCGAGGACAGGACATTGGCCTCCTCTTTTACCCCTACGTGCTCGCGGAGACCTGCGCCGACGCCAGATTTCACTCAGCTGACTGCTTGGTGATGATGATGATGATGACGAGAATCATGAGATGAATGATGTCAAGCCCCGTGGTCGATCGACCTACGGTCGGGGACGCCGCGAGCCTTCATTCAGGACCGTGGTGATGAGATGATGATGATGAGATGATGATGATGAGATGATGAGTGATGAAAGCGCGCTGTGCAAGGGTCGTCGAGGTGATGACGCGGACAGATGATGGATCGCTGTTGTCTGTCAGGATGATTATCAGTATGACGACGGCCCTCCGACTCATAAGAGGGTCGGTCGGTCGGTCGGTCGGCACGGCTTCGCTCGCCGCGCTTCGCCTCGGCCTTCCGGGCCTTCCGTGCCTTGGCCTCGTCGAGGCTTGACGCGAGGGCAAGGCTTCGTTCGGCGCGCCATCCAAAGAAACTGCGATTGACACATCGAAACGCGGATAAAGCAGGGGCCGCCGGAGCCGGCACACTTCCGCGAAATATGAGCCTTACCACGTAATAAGGAGGCTCTGCCGCCTGCGTGACCATGCAGGAGGAATGAAATGGGTTGCGCGAATAGACCTCTTGGTTGGCCCGGATAGGCCGGATTGGTACGTTGAACGTAGTTCAATCATTGATCATCAATCATCACAGCAAGTTCAAGCGCCGCCGCCGCGTCGTCCTCCGTTCCAGGCTGACCGTGACTTCTTGTCAAGTTCTTGATGATGACGACCACGAACAAACCACGTTCCAAGCGTGGTTTGTTCAAGAGCCATTACGAGAAGCAAAATCATAATCTACGTAGTAAGCCTACAGGTGTGGCAAGCTAGAGCTACCAGGGACAATACCGACGGGCAGAACTATCTCTTGAGCCAGGAGATGTACTTGTAGGCGAAGATCGTCATGATGCGGTAGCCCACGACGAAGACCGCAAGGTAGCCGATCGAGGGCCCAAAATCGTCGGCCTCGTACTTGAAGTTCTGCTGGATGTACTCGAAGGCGGTCTGGTCGGTGCCCTCGAGCACGTTGCAGCCGGGGGCTCCCGCCGGCGAGCTGTCCGTGCAGGCAAGCTGCGACACAGTCAACGCGCGCAGCGCCCAGGCCATGGGCGAAAGCCAACTGGCCCAGCGCCAGTACAGGCCGATGTCGTCGACGGCAATCATCAGACCAGAGGTGACGCCCCAAAAGGCGAAAACGACGGCGCCCAGAACCGAAGCCACCTCCTCAGCCGGCGAGATGACGGCGAAAAGGTGTCCGAGGAAGCTGATCGCAGATTGAAGCAGGACATAGACGCCGAAAAAGCTGAAGAAGGCGGTCACGTCCATCCAAAAGCCGCAGATGAAGTAGAACGGGACGACAAAGACCACCGAGGCGGCAAAAACGAAGACGAGCTCCCAAAAGGTGATGGCAATGACCATGGGCGCCACAGAGTAGGTCGACGCCGCCTTTTCGCGGTAAAAGCTCGTCCGCTCGTCCATGAGCACCGGGATTGACGTCTGCAGCGCAACGATGCTGGTGAACGTCGAGCCCATAAAGAGCAGGCCAGTCTGGGACTGGGCCTGCTGCGTCGTGGTCACCTGGGACCCCTCGCCGAAGAAGCTAAAGCCGAAAAAGAGCGCGATGAAGAGCGAGACGATGAAGCGCGAGGCGTTGTAGCTCGGCGTGCGATTGTACGCACGCCCCCAGCGCACGAAGAGCTGGCTCATTTGCGTCCCGAAGTCGCTGGCAAAACGGTCGTCGAAGTGGATCTCCGGCCGGTCCTCGAGGTTCTGCTTGACCACCTGCTCGAGGCGCGCCTCGTTGGTCTTGCGCAGCTCGCTCTTGGCGTACTCCTGGGCGTAATCGTTGTCCACCTTGTTGGACGCGCTCGAGCCGACGGCCTCCAGCATGTAGGTGGCTGGGTTGTAGCGCGCGTTCGGCATGTGCGGCGTGCCGGGGATGGCGTACAGGTAGTCGAGCAGATCCTGCGAGTTGTGACCCAAGTCGCCAAAGTATACCATTTCGCCGCCGCGCTTGAGCAGCAGCAGGCGGTCGAACTTGGTGAAGATGTCCTTGGACGGCTGGTGGATGGTGCAGATCACCGTGCGGCCCGCGCGCGCAATGCGCTCCAAGCAGTCCATGACCACGCGCGCCGAGGTCGCGTCCAGACCGGACGTCGGCTCGTCAGCAAAGATCAGAGCAGGGTTTGAGGCCAGCTCGACGCCAATTGTGAGCCGCTTCGCCTGTTCCACGCTCAGGCCGCCTTCGGTCTTGCGGCCAATCTGAAAGCCGCGGATGTCGCTCAGGTGAAGGGTGGTTAGCACGCTCTCCACAAAGCGCAGTTTGTCCTCGCGCGAGACTTCCTTGGGCTGGCGCAGAAACGCAGAGAAGATGAGGGCCTCCTCCACAGTCGCACTGACCGTGTGGATGTCGTTCTGCTCGACGTACCCGACGATGCGCGAGAAGCTGATCTTCTCCTGGGGCCGCCCGTTCACCAGGACGTCGCCGGTGATCTTGCCGCCCGTCTTGCGGAGCGCCAGGACGTCCAAGAGGGTGGACTTGCCGGCACCGGACGAGCCCATGAGGGCGGTGAGCGTGCCGGCCTCGGCGTAGCCGGTAATGCCCTTGAGGAGCTCGAGGCTGTACTCGCCGCGCTTGTCGCCCTTGCGCTGGACCGCGTAGCGCAGGTCGCGGAAGGCGAGATCCACGGGGATGAAGTGCTCGTTGCCGAGCCGCGTGTCCATCTCGCGAGACTCCGGGCTGCCCTGCTTCTCGAGGTCGCTCGCTTTGGGCCTGCCGAGATGCTGCGGCGTCTGGGAGACGGCGATGGCAGAAGCACTGCGCGAGGCGCGCTCGGCCTCGAGGACGTCCGGGTTGTCGGTGGCCTCGGCGTTGGGGCTGACCTTGGACTGCCGGCCACCGCCGCCCTCGAAGCGGATGTAGGCGTAGACGAACCAGCTGATGAGGAGGTCCAGGAGAGCGTAGCCAACGAGAACGAGGATGCCGGCCCAGTAGTACGTCTCGTCCGTGGTGAACCCGAAGAAGTCAAGCGCAAAGTTCTGCTGCTCCTCCGTGAACGCGGACGACTTGAAGATTGCCAGCACCGCCGACCGGAAAGCCCATGCGATGGGCGACAGCCACGAGATCCACCCGAACCACACCGGCTGGACGTCGGCCGTGAGAATGTAGCCAGAGTACAGGATGCACGCGGCGACGCAGACGCCCGAGAGCGTCTGGCCAATGGCCGTCGTGGGCGAGACGGCCGCCAGGGCGCGCAGGAACGAGGAGAAGGAGATGTTGAGCGCGAAGAGCGACACCAGGAACTTCATGAAGGCAGCGCCGGCGTCAGAGACGCCCGTCTGCGAGTTCTCGCCCCAGGGCACGAGCGCCGAGAGCCAGAAGACTAGCACGGCGATGATGGCCGACTCGACAAAGGCAATCGGGATCACCGTCACAGACTCCGCGATCACGTAGTTGATGGTGCGGTAGAAGAAGCTGCTGCTCTGCTTGTAGTAGACCGGGCGCTGGTCAAGAACTACGGGGACCTGCGCGAAGCCGGCGAGACCGCACTGGAGCATGGTCACGAAGATGATGCCGTACCGCTGGGTGATGGGGGTAAAATCTACGGCCGTCGAGCTCGTCGGCAGCACCGGGTTGATGTCCAGAAAGATGGTGCCGATCGCCACGCCCATGACCACGGCCTGCATGACGCGCGCCGAGATGAAAGCCGGGTCGCGCATCACCAGCTGCCACTGGCGCTTCATGACGAGCGAGAGCTCGGAGCAGCAGCTGTTCGCGAACACGGAGCGGTCAGAGGCAAAGATCTCGCGCCGCAGCGGCGAGTCGACCTTGTTCTGCGTCGTGCAGCGTCGCTCGATCGCTGCGCGCTGCGTCTGCGAGAAGGGAGACGCCTGCCAAGCCTTGGCCAGGGCCTCCGCGGACGCGGGCGCATCGCTGCGCGTCTGGTATCGCGTGCGCTCGTCCGTGGTGACCTCCTGGATGAAGTCGGCGATGTCGCGGTCGTTGGGGCACTCGAAGCCGATGCTCTCAAAGTAGTCGAGCACGTCCTCGCGCGCGCCGTGGTAGACGACGCGCCCGGCCGCGAGAATGAGAACGTCGTCAAAGAGCGAGTACGTTTCCGGCGGCGGCTGCAGCAAGGCCACCACCGGGGTCTGCTCGAGCTGCTTGCCCACGCCAACGATGCGCCTGCAAATGTCGTAGGTGGCAGCGCTGTCGAGACCCGTGGAGATCTGGTCGTAAAAGACCAGAGGCCGGCGCGCCGTAAGGATCTCCGCCGAGGTCACGCGCTTCTTCTCGCCGCCCGAGACGCCGCGCACCATGTCATTGCCGACGATGGTGTCGGCCGCGTTCGTAAGCGCGAGGTTGTCGATGATGAAGTTCGGGTAGTCCTCGAGCTGGTTGCGGATCACCTCGACCTCCTCGTTGGTGGCGTGACCGGACTCCTCCGACTCCGCCGCCGAAATGAGCTTCCTGGCCATGCTCGGCCCGCCAAAGCACGCGTACGCGAACTCGAGCGTCTCGCGAACGGTCATGAGCCCGAGGTGCTCGTCGATTTGATCCACGTAGGCCGCCATCTTGCGCAAATGCAGCTCTTTTGCGGTGAAGCCGGAGTAGTACATTTCGCCATCGACGCGGCCGTGGGCGCTGGACTTGATCCTCCCGGCCAAGACCTTGAAGAGCGTGGAGACACCGCAGCCGGGCGGGCCGAGCACCAGCGTCGACTTGCCGGCTTCAAAGGTGCCCGAGACGTTGCGCAGGATCGGGAGGTTCACGCGCCCGGATCCGGAGAAGAGACGCACGATCGGCGAAATGGCCTTGTACAGCGTCGAGGCGACCGTCGTGATGCCGACGTCTTCCTGCGGCACACTCACTGTGTACGAGACGTCCTTGAAGCCGACGTGCACCGGCCAGTGGTCGCCGGCGCGCGTACGCGCCACCAGGGTGGCGAACTTGACAGCAGTCATTTCGCGGAGCGGCCCAACGGCGCTCGATTCTGGCCGCGCCGTGAGCATATCCACCTCGCGCTGGTCGAGCTGCACGTTTTCATTGCGCTCCGCGTGCTCCCGGAGCCGCTCCAAGAGCGCTTGGCCTTCCTCGGTCGTCTGCAGCGAGGTCGCGAGCGTCTCCACCTCGTGCGGCAGGACAAGCGCCGGCTGTCCCTGGAAGGACTGATTCTGCAGACGCTTCACGATGTCTTCGGCCCTGGCCGACGATCCCTCGCCCATATCCAGCGCCAGCTCGTCGAGCTCCTCGTCATCTTGCTCTTGCACGTCCTCGGGCATGAGCGTGCGCTCGGACGCCGGGACTCCGGCGGCCTGCTCGTCCCCCAGCATCTTTCCGGGCTCACGAACTTGAAAGGTGGTGGCACCCTCCGCCCCTGGTGGGGTTGCGGCACACGCACGGCCTTCAACGCCGTGGCAGATGTGCAAGCTCTACTGGCGTTTTCGATTGATTGCTCGCACGTGAGTGCCGATGGTTGAGGATGCAGGGGATTGATTGATTGAGGGTTTGGTTTGTTGGTCGCAGGGCCCGCACGATGATGAGCCGTCGTACATTTGCAGATGCGTGCGTGTTTGCGTGCTTCCGTCGTGGGGGCTGGCGAGGACGCAAGTCAGCGACAGAGATCGTGAGGCTTCCTGATGCTCGTCGAGTCGTCGGCCTGAGGAGGCCTGTGCCTGGCCATTATTCAACCTTGGATCAAACGTCGACACCCGCTCTTCAGCTCTGGCGCCAGGAACTCGCTCGCTCGCTCGCTCGCTCGCGTCGCTGCGGTCTCGCTGCGCGTTGCGTTGCGTCGCTGCGCGTTGCCTTGCCACCGTCGCCGCGCGTGGGCTCGGCGGTCTCCTCCAAATTTGAGGCGAAGCCCTGGAAAGCCGCGAAGCGCGCGAAGCTGGACCATTTCCGCCCCACAGCGTCGCTGACGCCGGGAACCCGCTACCCTGCTGCCGCGCCTTTCGGGGCCCCGCAGAGGCCCCGCAGAACGCCCACAAAAGAGGTCGCCACCTCGTGGCGCTCCGCCGCCTTCGCCAGCGACCTGGGAGAAGCCCCGGCAGAAACCGACAGGCCACCGGCCGCGACGGGCGGGCGAGGCTGCCGAGGTCGGCGAAGGGGTTCTCTGATCGGTTGACGAGGCATGCCGTCGGCTCGAAGCCGTTTCCCGAAGGCCTCGGAGTGCATACGTTCGTACTAGTAAGTAGGTACGAAAACGCAAGCAGAGGTCGCTCGAGAGCGAAGAACCGCCGATCGACATCTTCGTCATCATCCCCTGGCTATGCTTGCTTGCCTGCCAACAGACGGCAAGTCGGCAGCAAGCCCGCGCCGTCAGGCCGGCCCGTCAGGGCGGTCAGAGGGCAGGTCATGGGGCGCTCTGGAACGGCCAGGGCCTCGCCCGGGGAATCACGAGTTGACTCCGACGACACTCAAATTGGCCTTGTTGCGACACGAGACTGCGCAAAGGTGACCGAGATCTTCGGCGTGGGTATTGCAGGCGGGATCTGGGACTCGCAGACGGCTCGCAGCAGCACGTGACGGTTGGCGTCGTGGCCAAAGTTGAGCCAGAACCCTGAAGTGATCAACTGAACAGCTTCCGGTCGGGCGGCCAGTGGATCAGACGCGCTGATCTCGAGAGTCTGCAGACTTGAGACTTTCGATCGACTGACATGTAGGAATCTGTGTCCGCGGCGGCCAGAGCTGGGCCTTGGACGCGTCAGTCAAGATGTTGAAGACTAGGCCTAGTCAAACGAATGAGGTGCGAAGGATCAAAGATCTTTTCACCAGAGAGCTGAGCATGTGCATTGCGCGGCTAGCAAAGCCTCGGCGAAGTCGTGGGAGTGCGGCATTGTCCACCACGAACATGCTCTTTGCAGGCCCCTTACCCGGGTAGGCGATTGGCATCGACTCGACTGAGGAGCGACGCCCCAAATGATGGCTTGCTTGCTTGCAAATTGCACTTTGCCCTGGTTAGGCCTATCTGTAAGCTAACTAGCCGTCACCTTCTTCTCAATAAAGGCCGCGCCGGTCTCTAGCTGGCTAAGGAGAGCATTACGCTCGATCTCAATTCGCTTATTGCCCGGAAACAGATATTATAACGCGAAGGCAGTCGCGTCGGCTGTCCGAGCTAAGCACATGTGAGGGAGGCAGACCGTCCATCTGCAGGAACGTGGGATAGACACAAAGGACACGCATGCCTTTGGTCCTTGAGCTCCGTACGCCACTGCCCTCTGCAAACCGCATGCGGCTGCAGGAAAAGAAAAACTGACCGCTCAGCAGTACATGCTGTGCTTCCTGGCAGGGATCCAGCGGTCCTGGTTTGCGCCTTTGCCCTCGTTGAGCTGCGCGTGGTAATTGTTGAGACCCCGCTTGAAGTCCTCGAGGAGATCACGGAAGCCGGGGCCGAGCCGACCCAGGTATGCGTCAAACTTTGTTGCAAAAGGGTGGTACACGGCGCTCTCGCGGGAAGTGAGGGCCTCGATCTTTGTCTTGGTCTCGAGGTCGTCGTCAAAGTCGCTAACGTGGACGCCAGCGCCATGCTGCTGCTTGCACTTTTCGTAAAGAATGGCCTCGAGAGACCAATCGAAACGCAGCGCCAACAGCAGAAGAAAGGCGTCGAGATGCTTGGTGGTCCCGATCAACGAGAAATTCTCGCTGGCGCGCTTGACCACCGACTCCGGTTCGCTAGGGTTAACGAGCTCTGAGGAAGGGTTCAACCAAGTGCATGGCTCGCAAGGATGCGAGTCCGGATCGACGTTCGCGAGCTTGTCCTTGAAGCGTCGCTTGACATAACGACGGCGCGCCGCATCGTCGCGGCAAACTAATTTCTTGCCGGTCGGCTTGGGATCCGGATTCGGCTTGGTGTAGTTGCAGGGTCTCGAGGGAAGGTTGATGAAGTAGTTGCGGTTGGTCATCCACGTGTGCAGAGAGATGTACCGGCTTTTCGGTTCGCGGAGCACGGTCACGTAAATGGCGTTGGGCAAGCACTCGTCCATCCAAGGCTTGCGTGGGGCGTGTCGAAAGAAAATTTCGTACGAGGAGCCCGGATCACAGTGGGTGGTCATGAGCGCTTTCTTCTCGTACTCTTTGGCAACGCGAAAAAGAGATGCGGCAACGCTGGTGCTCCCGGTCTTATGCAGCTTGATAAAGACCAGGTTGCGTTCCCCAGAGGACTTGAAAAGGTCGTACTCGGCGTCGTCCGTGCGGAGCGCATCGAGTTCTCCGAGCGCGCGTGCGCGGTCCGCTTTGACGCGTTCCGCGTCAAAGAAACGGCTCAGATCCCTGAGACCAAAATTTTGTGTCTTCTTCGGCTCAGACTCTGACCCTGGCATGGACTCGACGAGCTCTTCGACGAGCGTCTCGATGCGCTCAGCCTGGTCGGCGGCCTGGTCGTACGAGTCTTCGCTGTCGCTACTGCTTGTGGTGGCGCTGGTGGGGTCTGTGGTGGGGCTGCTGGGGCTCGTGCTGCTGGGGCTGCTAGGAGCGTCAGCGGCACTCTCAAGAACGTCGGACTCTTGGATGAGCTCCGACATCGTGTCGTCGACCTCTGGCGCGTCGTCGTCGTCGTCGTCGACCTGGCCCGCCGCGGGCCCTTCGCTATAGGCGCTGGCGAAGGCGTGTGCCGCGCCGCCGTAACCGGTCAGCGGGCGCGGCGCGGTCGTCCGTTCGGCCATCCATACGTACGTCGTCGACTGCGACGTCGTCTCGAGGAAGCCGCCGCCCGTCGTCACGTACAGGATCAGGTACGCGACCGTGAGCGCGAAGGACGCCACGAAGGCCACGCTCGCCGCCCTGCGCGTCATCTCCGCCACCACAGCATCCCGCGCCATGGCCGCCGGGCTCTGCTGGTGAGCGGCGGGCTGGCTGGCTAGCTGGCTACGCACGTAGCCAGCTCGCTAGCTAGCTCGCGCGCGCGCTGCGCTGCCGGCGCGAGGTGGATGGAGTTCGTTCGGGCCCGGGGTCGGCCTCAGACACTTCTCGCGACTCCGCTTTGCCGCGACTCCGCTCCGCCGCGACGGCCGGGGCGCGGCAGCGCAGCTCGTCTCGCCTCGGCTCCCCGCGCCGCGCCGCGCCGCGCCGCGCGAGTGTCCCCGCGGGGCGGGGTCGGAGTTCCCGGGTGTTCAAACTGCGCCCTGGAGACCGGCGTCTGTCCCGGCCGCCTTCCGCGCGCCCGAGGTTGGCTCCACGGGCACAGGACCTTGCGCGTGCGTGCGTGCGTGCGTGCGTACGAATGCGTACGAATGCGTACGTACGAATGGGCCCCTGGCGTGATTTGAAGGTCTGCGGACGAGGTTTGGGCGCCAAAGACAAGACGGGCGACGCCGCGTCGATGACGATCGCAGCCTGCCTTCACAGGCCAGCCAGGCAAGGCCAGGCTGCAGAGGACTCGGAGAGCGGCGGGAGGAGGTCGAGCCGAAGAGAAGACGGACGCGGCGCCGTGGGTTATTACTCCGCGCCGACGGTCAAGCTGATTGATGATTGATGATTGATCTGTCCTGTTGAGTCCAGATTATCCAGAATCCGATCAGAAATGAAGTCCAGTCCTCAATCAAGCACGGCAACTCCGACTCCGTCGACTGGCCAGAGTTCTAGGCCTGGAGGAGAACTGCTACTGGATGCTCGACTGGACGGGCGCGAGTTGATGGATCGAAGGTCCCGAGCAGCGGTGACTCGGAGTCGAGCAGCGTTGATCGACTTGATTTTTGTTGAGAATTAGGCCTAGCGCGTGGTCCTTGTTTTTGTGAGCAGCAGTGGCAACTTTGGAAGCAAAGACTCTCAATCAAGGCTGGCGGCCTGGCGCGACCATTGCGAGTCACCACTGCCTGACACTGCTGACAGGTGGTTGCGCCAGAATGCGACTTCAAGTTAGCAGCAGAAGGCAAGACCTAATCCTCATAGAATCAGTAGACCATGCCATCATGCCATGGCATTGCGGACAGTTCGCGCATCAAGTTGGCCGAGATGCTCGGTCGGGTGGACAATTCGATTTATTCGTGTCCTTCGGCGAGATCGCCGTAGGGCCTACCGACATCCTGACTGGCCCGAAAAGTAGGCTGTGGCGGACAACTTATTGGCGCTCGCGGCTCCCCTCCCTCGCGCAGCACTCGCTGGTCATCAGGGCTCGCAAGCAGCGCATTCGAGAGAACGATTCGACCCTCAACTTGCCCTCAACTTGGTCTTCGACGATCGATCTTCTACCGGGGCGTCATCATCATCTGTCGTCATCTGTGTCGCGGATTTACTACCGGCCCGCGTCGCGGAGTCGCGGAGTCCACGACTGATCACACGACTCACAGTCAACTCGGCATGGCTTCTCAAAACTATTGTGATCGGCCGCCATCGGCGACAGTCGGCTCGAGCGCGCCGTGCTGCGGCAGCCAGCCAGCCAGCCGGGCGTGACTGCACATCACACTGACCTTCTACGGGTACGTACTGTACTGTCCTTCGACTCGTGGGCCGAGTCGATCGCCAAGTCCCACCTCGGAAATGTGCGGAACCACGAACCCCAGGACCGACGTTGTTCCCGTAGTTCCCGGGTACGACAGACCTGGATGGCCCGTTGCAGCACCGAGCAGCACCGCCGCACTGCACTGCAATCTTCTTCGGCCGACACGATGGACGCGGGAAGTCAACGCAAAACTCGACTCGGGTGCGCAGAGTAGGGCATACGTACGTACGTACCATGGTATCTTTTTCGACGTTGTAGAATGTGCGGACGTAGGCCTACCCGGTACTGGATTGCTTGGTGGAGCGTTCGAGTCTGCGAGGAGTCGGGATCCGGCACGCAACGACGACGGGATGAGCCGTTTGGTCGTACGGATCGCACCCTTATGGGAGAAGACTCGGCTCAGGTCGCTGCGCAGCCCACCACCACAGCACGTTTCGCCTGGGGCAGGTGGAGGCACAGAAGTATCCCTGGGGCACCCCTGTAATCATGATCTCGGAGTGGGGACTTGGGGCCAGATTCGTCTCTCCGGACAACGGCCGAGAGAGCAGTCGGACGAACGAACACTGCACCGCAGTTCCCCAACGCTCAACGGTGACAGCCGAGCTGAGCGGGTCAGCTCAGGAGCTCGCGCGTCGCTCGCGCAACGTGAAGGGGGCCCGTTCGAGGTTGCATCGGGTTGCTTTGTGAGAGACCCTCTTTCGATGTTTCGAGCGGCTGCAAAAAAAAGGCCTGGGGCCCACGAAATACCTTTCGGTAGCTCCTTCATCTGGTTGCCGCGCCGATGAGATAGTGGAGACTTGGGCTCACCTTCCTGAGTACTACGCTTTGTACTACCCCGCGTTGGGCCAACGCATTGCGCGCAGGCATGTTCTGTCTAGGCTAAACCCAGGCCTACCACCGCTCTTGTCAGTGAGCTTTTACGGTCAACGCTCGGACCGACGACGCAAAGAAACACAAGTATCAAGAGCTATACAGCCTGTCGTCGTCGTCGTTGCCGTCCTCTGATCCAAGAGAGGTCTTCATAGTCGTGCTCGGCCTTTGTCACGACGATCACGTTGACATTTCACCTTCGTCCAAAGTCCCGTGCAGCAGACCGACTCGCGACGCGCGACCCCGCGGGTCCCACGCCAGGCCACGCCTCGCCACCGGGGCTAATAATTGCGGCGGATGCGCAAGCAAGGTGAGGTCCTGCAATCGTTTGCATGCGGCATAACATCGTGCAAGCGTTCGACGCCTGTCGCCAAGACTTTGAGGCGATGCGCGTTCATTCGCAGAGTACACGTCGCGATGAAGTACGCCAGCTGTCTTGGGGAGCCGCAAGTAAAGGTTTGGCCAGCAGACGTTACGGCGGCGATGTGCGCATTGGTAGATCGCAGGTCTGGAAGACTGTCAATGAGTTCGTGGCGAGATTCTGCGCTACAACCCCAAGTCCTCACGATCACAAGTGAGGCCTCGCAAGTGGACTCAGACGAGGGTAGTAACAGCTTTGACGTTTGAGCAGTACCCCTGGGACGTGATGGAAAATATTGAAGTGATGGTGTCACAGCGCCGCCGCCGCGTGGAAGTCCTCGAGCGTGTCGGCAAGGAGATCGAGCGCGGTGGCGGTGAAGGCGGTCATATTGGCGACTCTGTCCGTGGAGGAGGTCTCGATCACGCGCACGGCGACGACCGGCTTGCCCGTGCGCGGGTGCGGGGGGCCGGCAACGCCGACGGCGGTAAAGCCGGCCTCGACACCGGGAATATAAAAAGTTGGACCGGAGGTCCCGGACTCGACCACGCACCAGTCAGAGCGGTAGTGCTCGCGCATGATGGGCGCCACGCTCTCTGCGAAAAGCCTCTTGCTCTCGACGTAGTTGGCCTTGTTCTTGTAGTTGTGCTCGCGATCAAAGACCGCCGCGGCCTCGAGCGCCTTCTGCGGCAGGAAGCTCTTGTACCCGCGTCCGGAGTACACCACGCATGACGAGATGAAGAACCTGCTCGCCCCGGGGCACGCGAGGAGGCTCGCTCTACGCCGTCGCGCGCGCGCACGAGCGCGCAAGGGTCAGTCCGGCTGTCGGGCTTTGGGTGCCGCGGCGCCATCCCGCCGCGGTCGTCGGAGACGCGGGCTCTGAGCGCGAGACTTACCCGACGAGGCCTCCCGAGGTCGCCTCGACCACCGCCACGCGCTGCTTGTGCTGCGTGAGCAGGCGCGCCGCCCGCGCCGCGCGCTCGGCGTCCATGGTGAGGATGATTGATTTCGATTCTGCAAAGTTCAAGATCTTGAGACCTCCGCAAAAGTCAGCTTTGACCGTGGTCCGAGTCCTCCGAAGCCTATCGTCGTCGTATACTACATGCCCGAAGTTCGCGCGTGCTTGAGATCGGCGTGGACCGAGAGCGCGCGGCAATGCAGTCCGCGGTCCATAAAAAGCTCACGGGATGAACCTTCTGCACATTCTGCGCCCCAAATGATAGAGCGGCGTCAATCCAACAAGGTCAAGTCAAGAACTTTTGATGACACTGCAATTTTCAGGAAAACAACAAGATGCGATATCATGATGATGATGAGAATGGCCGCAACTTGGACGCCGGTGATCGACGTGGACCTCGCGTGCACGTTCATCTCACCGTCATAATTGCACCGTCGCGCCGGAAGTCGTGACCTACTCAGTGGCGCCCGGCTTTGTGGTTCGCTGACACCCACCCTGAGTCCCCTCCGAATCCCACTGACGCCGCGGTCTCGCCGCCGACCAGAGGACGCGGGGAGTGTGCGCCTTGGGGCGTACCTCACGCGCCACTGAGCGCAAGGCGGCGTTGCCCTCACAGCGAGCGTGCCGAATTATGCAGTGAAGGCCAGAGGGCGATACTTTCTTTTTTTAGTTCCTTTTACGCGGAACACACGCGGCGGAAAGAAAAGAAAAAGAAAAAGAAAAGAAAAAGAAAAAGAAAAGAAAAAGAAAGGGCTCCAACTTGGGCGCTGCCAGGTCACCGCGGAGGCCGCGCGGCGGGGGCTGGCCGCTGCGCGCCGCGCGGGTCCAGGGCCGCGGCCTGGCCTCAGCAGGCGCGCGGGGGGCAGGTGGGTCTCCGGAGAGCGGATGTTTGCTCTCCTTTCCTGTTTCTGGGGTTCTGAGAAAGTTTTAGTTCATCAGCCCCGTCGGCAGGGTGTCCTGCTCTACCCCCCGCGCGCGCACACGCCCTCGGCGGCGGTTCTGGGCTTGTCTCCGCGTATTGCGGCGCGTAAAACCAACTTGAACCCAAGTGCATCGCAGTCAGGAATGGCAAACGTTACTAGTCGCGCAGTACGTACGTACGTATACGTACGTACTACACGTGCTGCGTACTTCCTGGACTTGCGAGCGTGCGTACGTACGACGTGGCGCGCAGCACACTGCTTGCTGATTATCGAAAATGTAGGACTAGGCCTAGCGTAGAGACATTCTTGCGCGAGGTCTCGTGCTGCTCGACTTTCGTGCATGCCAGCGCCTTCAAAGGGAGATTAGCAACGTGAAGTGCATCGATAATAAATGATAGCCTGCTCCGAGCTCATGAATATTAGGTCAGAAGAAGGCGGCTTGATGATGTGAGACCCATGCTCGATCAGAAGAGGTCCACGATCCGGGGCCTCATCAGCTCTTCTGGCACGAGGGACATCTATTCGAAGTGGTGGATGATCATTCTGTCCAACAAGAAGCCGCAAGCCCGGCGATGGATCGATACTTCCACAGCACAGCTAAGCTATGCTATGACAGCTTGATGATGGAGGGCGGGGGGCAGGGCGGGGTTTCCGTCCCCTTTTGCGGCCCTCTTTCTTTTTCCTTCATGCTCGTATACATTCATACATACGTCCCTGCCTTGCCCGCAT
>KQ758850.1:1555261-1570261 GCA_001462505.1 Aurantiochytrium sp. T66
CACGCAGAGGCGCCCCGCCCCGCCCCCGCCCTCGCCGCGCACGCAGGAAGCGCCCAGCGGAGAAGGCCTCCGCCGGAAGAAGGGAAGAAACAAACACCCTCGCCCAGGGCACACGAGCGTGAGGGACAATGCAGAAGCACATCAAGTGCGTGATCGTCGGCGATGGCGCCGTCGGCAAGACCAGCATGCTGATCTCGTACACGACCGGGTCGTTCCCGCTCGAGTACGTGCCCACGGTCTTTGACAACTACAGCGCCCTGATCGATGTCAACAATGAGCCAGTAAACCTCGGCCTCTGGGATACCGCCGGTCAGGAGGATTACGACAGGCTGCGCCCACTTAGTTACCCAGACACGCACGTGTTTATTATGTGTTTCTCGGTCGTCAGCCGCTCCTCGTTCCAGAACATTACACAAAAGTGGTACCCGGAGATCCAGACGCACTGCAGGGGGACCCCCTTCATTCTCGTCGGCACCAAGATCGACTTGCGGAATGACGCGGAGACCCTCCAGCGACTCGTTCAGATCGGCCAGTCCCCGCTCAGCCAGGTGGACGGCGAGCGCATGAAGAACAACATCGGCGCCCTCCAGTACCTCGAGTGCTCGGCCCTCACCGGCCAGGGCCTCAAGGACGTCTTTGACACCGCCATTCGCATCGCCATCAAGGGTTCGCGAAAGCGGAACGGCAAGGGCTCCGGCGGCGGCGGCTGCCTCCTGCTCTAAGTGGGCTCCCTCGCCTAGCCCACCACCCTAGCCGTTTCCCCCATACACGCTTCGCACAGAGCCTGGCAGTCGCGATTCGCAACGCAAGACGCATCAATGGAACGCGGCCTTGGGCGCCCGCGAGCTCGAGCTGGCCGCAAGAGAGAGACGGGGCGCGCACCAGACCCGAGGGCGATGTCTGTCCTTCGTTCCCTGGGCCTGCTTCTTTCGCCATCCCGCCTTCTTTCTTGTTGCTGGCTCGCTCGCTCGCTTCGCCAACTTCTTCGTCCCGATCTGCTGAATGCATCCACAGCCGCTCGCGCACCCTCGCTCTTTGCTCCCGCCTCTCCACGAGGGGCATCACATCCATCCCATGCAACACTCTTGCGCGCATTGGCATGCCTCCATTCACGCATGCATGCGCGCGCGCGTCACCGACATGAACAATCGCAGATGGCCGGCTCCCGTCTCTGCGCCACATCCGTAAAAATGGCCGTCCCTTCCCAGCGACGACGCCCCCATCTGTTTCGCCCTCGATCTTCACTCACTCCACCGCCCGGCACTCGCAGCTGTAACTCCGAAGGATCTTTTGAGCTCCACCTTTTTCCCCACCTTGGTCGAGCGGACCGTCGAGCGCTTCGTGCTCGCGTGCAAGCAGAACTACCGCGTTGGCAAGGACGATTGGCTCATGCATCAAATTTATTATGTATACGTACAATGGCTGGCCGTGGCCGGGTCCATATTGCCTCGTCGTCGCTTTTCGTAGCGCAATCTCGAGGCTGACGATCCGCCCGCCAGGTTATTCCATGATGGTCCGGTTGCTGCTGAATCGCTTGCGCAGCGAAGAGGTCTCGTCAGACTCGCTGAGACTGGTACCGGAGGATGTGCTCTTGGTCTCCACCACGTCCAAAGCCTCAGCCGGTTTGCCTTCGGCCGCTTTCTCCTTTTCGGCAGGCTTGCTCTCCATTGCCTTGCCCTCGTCGGCCTTGAGCGCCTCTTGCGCCTCAGCCTCGGCTTCCCTGGCCTTCTCCTCCGGAAAGTGCCGCTGCTGCTCCGAGACCCAGCGCGCGCCCACGTCGTCGTTGGACGGGATGCGGTTGTAGACGCCGGTGAGGGCAACGTCGAGTCCCGAGACGCGCTCCCTCGAGGACTCGGAGCGCACAAAGAGCGGGCCGACGATGGCCGCAAACATGCAGAGCCCCGGAAAGGAAAAGTGTAGCGCCCTCGACACGAAGATGGCAAAGGAGAGGAGCCCCGAGGCGGCCAGGAGAACCAACATCACAGCCATTGTTGCGTTCGGGTCCGCAAAGTTGCTCAGATTGATCAATTTCTCAAAGACGCAGGCCACGTTGTTGAGCATCTTGGCAATGTCTTCGATCTTTTGCACCACGCGCGCGTAGCGCTGCAGCGACGTCAGCGACAGCTCTGGGTCGAGATCGATCTCGTCGTTCCACAGCGCCCATGAGCTGCGCTTGCTGCGCGGGGGCTTGCGCGCAATGAGGCAGGAAAGAGCAAAAAGCGCAAATAGCACAAGGGGGAGCGCCGGCGCCGTCACGAAGCGCGCAAAGGCCAGCGAGGCGAGCGCCGCCGCCACAGATACCACCGGGTTCTCCCAGGACAGCACGTATGAAGCGACCGCCATCGGCACGCTCTCCGATATGGCGTTGATGGCGCTGCTGATGCGCGCTGCGTTGCGCTTCAGATCCGAGACCGACTCGAGAATGGCCTGCGGAGAGTTCGCGAGCGACTTGAGCGGACTCGCCTTGCGCTGCGGCGCCAGGTGCATGTACCCGGCGTTGACAAAGTAGAGGGGCCAAATGTGGCCGCCGTGGAGGTAGGCCTTGTCCAGGGTCAGCGAGTGCTCCACCGTGAGGACGAGGTTATCCAGGAATTCCTTTTTGTCCATGGCCGTTTCCATGGCTCGCCGGTGGCCCGGAACGGCGCGCACGGACTTGGCGCGAAGAGGGAAGAGCGCGTAGTTGGCCGCGCCGATCGTCTCCACCTTGCCGTCCTCGTCGACTTTCGCGTCGTATTTGGTGTACGGGATCCAGACGCGGCCCAGCAGCCGGTCGCTCGTCTTGAGGAGGTTCTTGGACCACACCGTCACCGTGAACCCGTTCGTGATGTCGGTGATATCAAAGTGGCCGCCGATCTCCCACACGAAGGCCTTGCCGGCCTGCTTGAAGGCCACCGGCGATCGGAACTTCTCGTCCTCCACCTGGATCTCAAAGTACGCCTTCGTGTCCCCGAACTTTTCGGCCAGCATCGACTTGACGCGGATGTTGATTGTGCCGATGACGCGCCGCGGCAGCTCGGGCGGCTTTTCGCGCGTCTTGTCGATCACAATCGTGCGGTTCACCCCGGGGGCCGTCGAGTCCGCATCCGAGTCGGCGGCGCTCTCGGCGTCATCGCTTTCTCCGGCCTGGCGGCCGGCCGAGGACCTGCTGCTCGTGGACGTCGACCTCTTGCGCGAGTTCAGGTCCTCGTTCAGCTCGACCGGCTCGTCGTCGATGACCTCGAGCCCGCTGCTCTTGAGCACGCGGCGCTCGAGCGCGTTGAGTTCCGTGCGCACGCGGTTCTCGAATTTCTGCTTCGCCTCCGCGATGTCCAGCTCCCAGTTCTGGAATAGCCGCTTCGCCCCGCTCGCCATCGCGCCGGCGTCCTCGTCCTCGTCCTCGTCCTCGTCCTCGTCCTCGTCCCGCTGCTGCTGCTCCTGCTCGCGCGCGCGGGCGGGCTCCGCGCCGCCGCGCTTGAGCTTCGAGTGACGCGGGGTCCTGGACCCGCGCCGCCGCCGCTCGCTCGGAGGGGAGGAGGGCGCGGCGCGCTTCGCTGCGGCGGGGCCGCGCGCGCGGGGGCGGGAAGGGGATGCTCGAGCGGCCGCGCGGTCTCCGGGCCGGCGCGCGCGAGGCTGGTGGGGAAGGGGTCTGGATTGGGCAGGATATAAAAGGCTGCTCCGCCTCAGAGCGCGCCCTCGCCGCGGTCTGCAGAACCCGCGGCGGGGAAGCCTAGGGCCGAGCTTCACAGGGGCTTGCCTGAAAACACAAGGCGCAGCTTCTTCGTCTCGGTCCGGAATCAGTTCGGCTGTAACGACGCGGGGGAAGGTTTTTGAGATTTGCATCCTGGAGCGTGCGGAGTCGCGACTCAAAATGCAAGATTTGGTCGAAGAACTTCGACAGGCCTCTCGCAATGCTGAGACGATGAGCCTCTCATAGCGAGCGTTGCTTTTCGAGATGCTTTTGAGTTGCTTTGCTGTGCTACTTCATTTTCTTGTTGACGGAGTTTCGAAGGCGAGCGGTGCGGCCATTCTCGATCGTTGACGACATTATGAGAACGGAGGGCACGCCGTCGGCACGCCTCAAATGAGACCCAACGCATGCAGATCTCAGCGCTGCAGTGCGTGTTGCCGAAAGGATTCGTGTCGCTGATTTCATCGCCCGCTAGGATGTCTCAGTTTATTCCTTCGCAGCTCGTACGTACGTGACTCTCGTACGTACGGAAGCAGTATACGTACGCGACAGGTACGCAGGAGGCCTACAGACCGTCGACAGTACCACGACGAATCACGCACGTACGAGGTGATGCAGTTCTTACGTACCGTCCGTGTACGGACAACATACGTATACGTACGTGGTACGTACGTACGTACGTACGTACTAACTACGTACGTATACGTACGGGTACGGCGTTTTGTCCAAGCCCGGACTTCGTCCGGACCACAATGCACGTCCACTGCACGCGACGGTGCACTTCGCACCCACCACCTCTTCCATCTCAACCTTCACCTCTCGTGCCTCAAGGACCTCGCGTCTCTCTCGCGGACCCGCCCCGTTCCGGTTTTCACGCGCGTCGCGGGCGCGGGCGGGCGGCCTCGGGCGGCCTTGCTCGCGCCTTGCTCGCCGATCGGGGCCTCGCGCGAGATCTTGAGACCGAGATAAGTGCTTAAGGTGCCCGACGGCGAATTCGAAATTATTAAGGTACCTGTAGTATGTCCGCCGGTGCGGGCCCCGACTCCGCCGCGCAGACCCGCTCGCCGCGACCGACCGCGCGCCTGGCGCCGCGACCCGAGCCGCGCGCGCCCCGCCGCCGGGACGTCCTTCGCGCGCGGAGGGCCAGGCCGAGCGGCGGCGAGAGGAGAGGAGACGAGAGGAGACGAGAGGAGACGAGACGGACGCGTCCCTGACCCTTGACCAAAGCGCCGAGCCGAGTGACCCGCGACGCGCGCGCGCGACCTCGAGCTCGCGAGGATGGCGGAGCAGCAGCAGCAGCAGTTGCAGCAGCAGGATGAGAGCGCCCTCGAGGGGGACTTCATGTCGCAGGAGCTGTTTCCCGGGAATGGGGACTTCATGATTGACCTGGACCCGAGGGCCGCGCACGAGATGTTCACGAAAGATCACGCGATTGGATGCCCCGCGGCGCAGCCTGCGTTTGATGGGATGGCGTCGCCCAGGCTGCAGCCCCCCGCGGTCTCTACGCAGACCACGCCGCAGACCCACGCCCAGGGGTCGCCCGGTGATCAAAAGGCACAGGGCGACACCAAGAAGTCAGCTCTCTCGTCCCCGGACACCGAGAGCGACGAGCCCGGTTCGCGCAAACGCTCGGCCTCGTCCAAAGAGCTCGAACCCAAGGCCTGGCTCAAGCGCCGCCGCGAGCAGATCGCCCGGGCGAGCCGCAAAGCGCGCGAAAAGCGCCGGAACCAGGTGAGCGAGCTCCAGGAGGAGAACGACCGCCTGCGCAGCGAGCGCGCCGGCTTCTTGAAGAAGATCGAGGACCTCCAGCTCAAGGTGAGCGAGATCCGCAGCTCAGGAGGGCAGGTCAACATCCGCATGGAGAACGACCTCCTGCGCGCCCAGCTGCAAGAGCACAAGGCCTTTCTCAGCGACTGCTTCAAGCTGCACCACGGCTTGCCGACCCCGAGCAACGCCGTCAAGAACCTCCACGCGCAGGGCTCGAGTTTTGCCAAAACCTACGTGCACAGCCTGTTGTCCAGGTCGGCGCGCGAGGCCTGGACGCCCACCAAGCTGCCCAGCCGATACTTTCACGTGCTCTCGCCCGGGTACGACGTCACGGCCTCGCACCGCCTCGTCAACACGCCCAACAACCGCTCGCTCTCCGTGCGCATCGACTTCGCCTTCAAGGATCTTCCGCTTGACGCCCTCGCGGAGGCATACTGGCGCATGTGGACCGACGTCGGCCTCATCCGCCAGGGCTTCGACATCGACTTCCCCATCAAGCTCACCACCCTCGAGGTCCCCGGCCAGTCCGCCGAGTCCTTCGGGGCCTACTGCTACCAGGAGGACGTCTCACCGCCCAAACGCCCTGCCGAGTGGGTCTACGTGACCTCGCGCGATCGCGAAAAGGTCATCAAGTCCACGCTGGCCTTGCCGCCCGCCCAGACCCCGGGTCTCGTCCGCGGCCTCACCCGCGAGGACGCCGTTGCGGCCTGGCTCACAACCACAAAGGTCACCCAGGCCTCGGGAGGCTCGGCCTCTTCGTCAGCAACCTCCGCAGCCGGCGCCCCCGGGGCTCCCAGCTCTCAGAATGTTACCCCGCCCGCGCAGCCGAGCGCATCGAAGGAGGCCGCCGCGGCCAAGCCCGACGCTCGGCCCAAGAATGGCGCCGCAGCCGCTGCCGCGCGCAGGAAGCGGGAATCGGCGCGCAAGCGCGGCAAGCGAGCCGCCAGGGGGGAGGCCGCGCTCGGGACATTCGGCAAGACGAACGGCTGGATCCTCGCGCGCTGCACCACCGAGCACTCCCCCGTGGAGTCCAAGGAGGCCGCGCGCCGCCGCATCACCTCGCTCCTCATCGAGGGCGGCGTCCTCTGGGAGCAGGGCATCATCTGCGAAGGCCAGGACCTCGAGGCCAGCTTCACGGGTGCCGACGACGCCGACCTTCTCGTCGAGCGCGAGACATGCACGCGGCTCGCCCTCGTCGCGTCCATGCCCCTCGACCTCAGCATGAACATCCTCGGGTCCTACAAGGAGGTTGTTCACGAGAATGGCGAGCTCACGGAGAAGTTCTGCAAGGCGCTCGAAATGTTTTATATCTTCTCCAGGCAAATCTTTCAGGATATCCAGGTCGAGCAAGACGAGGCCTAGAGGTCCTGCGAGCGAGCGAGCGAGCGAGCGAGCTCGAATCGCTCGCGTCGCGCGGCAAACACGAATCAATCTCATCATTTCGCACGCGCCTACATACGGACGCACTCACGCACGCGCTCACGCGGAGGAAATGATGAGCTATGATGCCCCCTACTGTCAGGTCTGCGAGTTGAGCATCTCGGCAGTGCTTGCTGTCACCCGCGACGGATCCTTCATAGAGCCCACTACGTTGGAAGGCTCGAGCGAGGCCCTGCTCGACATGGCGGTGCTGTTGAGCGGATTCACGCGCCGCAAAATACGCCGTCTGCAAAAGCTCGCCATCGGGCTACGGCCCAGGTGCGAGTAGCTCTCCTGTGAGCACAATTGATCAACAAATTCGCGCAAGAAACCCAGCAACACGAGCAGGGCGAGACGATGAACGCATGCGCGGAAAACGTCGCCAGGCAATCAGTCAGTCAGTCGGTCAGCTGTTTGGCGGCTCTCCACAACGGACCGATTGACGCGGTCTCTCTTTGGGCGTCACTTACCTTCCAGGACATGGGCAGAAAAGCAAAGAGCATAGCTTGGCTCATGGTCCGATTGCAAAACCCGTAAATGATAGGAGAGCACAGACTGCTCAGGGCGGCCGAAATCCCGAGGGAGATCTCGGCCACGCTCTGCGCCTCGACCTTTTCCCCAGAAAACACGTTGTACACCACAAACATAAAGTAGATGTAGAGCGGCGTCCACAGCCCGAGGATCGAAACGCACATCAAGATCATGAGGCGCGTCGCGCGATTCTGCTGGTTCGCGCGACGAAGGGCGTCCTTATTGCGGCCCGACGAGGGGTTCTTGGCAGACCGCGAGAAGAATGTCCGCGCTGCGCGATACGGCATCGACCCTGCGGCGCTGGACGCAGCGCTGCTCGCCCCCGAGCTATTCGCCGTCTTGACCGCCGCCATCGTCTGCCGCATCACCTTGTGCACCTTGTAGTATGTCAGCACGATGAAGCTAATGGGTACCATCATGAACGTCCCGCACGGCAGGAGGACGGCCCAGTTGTAGATGGGGTTGCAAAAGGCCCCCGTGGACAGCATCCGTGTTCGCGTCACAAGCGAATAGTACCCAGCGAGGAGGAGCATGAGGCCCCACACACCCAGAATATACATGTTGCGTAGCTTGCGGAAGGGCACGTTCCGGTTCTTGACCATCTTGCTGCGACGCGCATACGCGATCCAGCACAGCGAGAAGACCGTGCAGTGGCACGTCGCCACGATGGAAAAGCCGTAAAAGTTGCAACCCGTTGTGCCGCCCAGAAAGTTCCAGTCGGAAGCGATCGTGCCGCCTTGAAAGATGACAATCAAGATGCCCACCGCAAGATCTGTTATGGCTTGGCCCACAATCTGCAAGAGGAAGACTTGACGGCGCAGCTTGGTGTCACGCAGAACGCCAACCACGATGCTCAGGTTCGAAAAGCAAATCAAGATGCCCAGCACCGTTAGCGTCGGATAGTATACACGCATTGCCGGCAGCTTATGCACATTCCAGTCGATGAATTCCTCCGGAAAGTCGTCATTGCAATTGTACAGCTGCGTCGCGTGGACCATGGAGCCTGCAACGTCGCTGGAGTTGAGCGTGTGCCCGCAGACGCTAAAAACCTCCGACCCGACCATTATGCGCCTGGCTGCGCGAGCGCTATCGCGAATTCGCACCTGAAGGCCTGCCCCCTCTCCAGCTAAATTGAGCTCGATGCCCCAGAAAGGCGCGAATCCACGCGGGCACGTAGAGGTAAAGTGGGCACCGATCGGGACTCGCCGGCCGTCGGAAATCTCGAGGAGTTGTCGATTTGCTCTCGCACCTTTTTTTTTGCCTGCTTCCATTCCCCGGCCGCGTGCGCAGCGGCGTCCATCATGATTGGCAGGTCCCGAACGAGACACGCGCATTGAGGGCAGCACGCCCGAGCGCCACGTCTCGCTGCGGGGTCGGGACCGGAAGCGCTGCGATCGGCGTCGCTCACTTTTGCTCGCGCGTCAAATCACTTCCAGTCGCGTTCACTTCCTGCGGACCGCGCGCGCGTGCATTCGGTGGGTAGGTAGGTCTCCCAGGCCGTGTATTGCGATTTCGATCATCATACATAGCCTCTAGCCTAGAGGGAAAAACCTCGCCGGGGCGATGCGCTGCGTTGCCTTCCGATGGATCGATCAGGGAAGCAAAAGTGCGCAGCGCCGCGCATGAATCTACCACTCGGGCATCCGGCGCTCGCGAGCGGAGAGCTCGCCGGGTCCGGCGAGAGCCCTAAGCGACCGACCGCGAGGGCGCGGACGGACTCGGAGCCGGCGTCGCATCAGCACAAGCAGAGCCGACCGTTGCTGAGGACACTTGGTCACTGTCCCTGTCTTCGTTCGGAAATGACTCCGGGGAAGCGACCCGGGGGTCATCGTCTGCTCAGCTCAGCGCTGCGCTGCGTTGCGTTGCGTTGCGTTGCTGCGAAGCGCGCCGACCCGCCGCGCTCGCTGGACAGGCGCGTCGTGACCAGCCAGAACCGTTGAGCCCGGAAAGGTCCAAGATCCCGGCATGAAGCAAAAGACTTGGAAGATGCTGTCCTGTCGATCATCTCCGTCCATCAAGAACGGTCAACCCGCGTGGACAAACGTGCGGGTTCTCGCTGATACAACCGGCGGCGCGGACAGTCGCGGTCTTGTGTTTTGGTGGGACCGAGAACAAGATTGGACGGCTCTACGTACAAATTGATCGCGAAAGCACTTTTGCTCCTTCGAGAGATCTCTCCGCAAAAGTAAGGCGGCAAGAGCGGCCCTGGAGTGTCCATGAATCCACTCTTGCTGCAGGCCCGCTGGCCCAAACTCGCCTGCGCGAGCGCATGCGACCTGTGCGCTTGGCATCTCGGCAGGGGCAAAACTATATCGTTGCTCGTCTACCGTCTCCGAAGCGAGCCCAAATTAGAAGTAGCAGAATGCAAGGCGATGGCGCAGCGACCGCTGCGCTGGCGCAAAAGGTTTGCGCGTCCGGTGGCGATCCGTCTGGAGAGCTCTTGCGGGACCTAGCATCGCCGCTCTCCGCGTCTGCGTTCTGCGACTGCCCCAATGAGCTGGTCAATGTGCCGCTGGACTGGAGCATTTCCTTCAAACCGGATATCCAGGTGTACTACACGGTCCTTGGGCTGCTCGGCGTAGCCGTCGTCGCGGCCAATCTTGCCATCGTCGTTGGCATTGCGCGGGACCCCAAGATTCAGCAGCTGCACAACCTTTTGGTCGCGGGCCAGGCTTTGAGCGATTTGGCAGTGGGCTTCCTGGCCGTGGTCTTCAACTTTGGGACTCTTTTCAACGGAAGCTATATGCTGGGAGGAGAAGCCGGATGCAGCGTGTATGGCTTCGGGATCGTCATGACGTGCCAGACGACGGTGTTTTCGCTCTGCCTCATTGCGTACTCGCGCAAGGTGCGCATCCTCGAGAATCGCCACCTGTCTATGCGGCGGATGGCACTGCTGTACGTCGGCGGCGTCTGGGGCCTGTCTTTTGTCCTCCTTGGAGTCTATGTGCTCCTTACCACGGCGCGCATGTCCTGCTCGCGCGCCTTTTGCAACCCGATCTGGAACGAGGGGGTCATCATCGTGAACGGCATCACGCTCGGCCTGCCCATTGCATACACAGTCTCCGTGTACTACCGCATCCACCAGCGCCTGCGCGAGACCATGCGCGCTGTAGCTGCGACGCTGTGCGACCGCGGCGGGCAAGAGATTTACTCGCGCAACAAGACGACGCGGCTCATGGTGCTCATGAGCGCCAGCATTCTCGTTCTCTGGACCCCGCTGTACGTGTTTTACCTATTTAGTGTCTACAAGTTGGCCTCGGGGCGCAACCCAGGCGGGATGGACGTCATGGAGCGTCTGTTAGGAATCTCTGCCGTCGGGAGCAGTCTCGCGAGTCCCATCATTTACGCCTTCAAGAACAAGACACTCAAGCTCGCCATGCAGTACAGCTTTTTGCCGATGTCATGGAAGCATGCCGCCGCAGACCGTGAGCGCGCGAGAGCCATCGCCAAGCAGCAGCGGCGGAACGCCTCGCTGCAAAAGCTCACCTCTACAACCGAGTATACGCGCTCGGGCGTCCCAGAATGCCAGAATTGGTCGCCCCGCGGCTGTTGCTGCGGGCCCTGCTCCTGGATTTTTGAGGCTTCGAACATCCGCGGCACGCGTGCAGCCGTGGCCTCGAACGCTACGTCCTCGTTGGAGGCCTATTTGCCCAAGCCTGGAAGCCGCACCTTGGCGCAGCGCTATATCGACGAAGAAAAGCCAACAGCGACGCGTCTGCGGCCTCTGGCGTCCGTGGAGCTTGCCATATCCGAGGACAACCAGCGCGCCACCTTTTGGGAGGAAGGCCACTATGCGCGACGAGCCTCGTGCTCGCAAGAAGATCAGCCCGGCCATGAACGTACGCCAAGCGCAGAGTTCGGCTACGACGACGATGACCACGGCCGTGAAAATGCTGAAGTTCTCGGCGGCGGCAGCGGGCGCCTGCAAAGGTCCACCGAAGAGAACGAGTACCTGGCCGATGAGAGCGACCAGGTGGAGAGCGTCACAGTGCAGCTCTCGTGAAGTTTGACGGAGGCGGGATTGAAGACTTTCACTGCGCCGCGGACCAAGAGTTCTGTCGTCCAAGAACGAGCCAGCCGGCTCACAAAAAGCTGCCCACGTAGTAGTTCTCCCGCTCGAGGAAAGGCGTGGTCTTGTCGCGCGACGATCATGAAGGTCAGCAACTCATAGAGCGAGCTTGCATAAGTAGTTATATGCGCCTAAGGACCAAAGGTATCAGATTGCCCATTTTGCTGCTCCTAGAGAGGCCGGCAAAGAAGTAGGAGCGACGAAGCGAAGCGTTGGCGCTGGCTGCATGCGCGCCCCCCTCTGCGCGGCGTGAGTATCTGCTGTCATTTTGGTGTTCGAAGAACGTCTAGTCGAGCTTCTTCGAGGCCGGGGCCTGCTTGGGCATGGCGATGCCCTTGAGGAGGCGCACGAGCGAGGTGGCGCGCTCGAGCATGCTCGGGCTGTAGGCCATGCCGACGAGGCTGGCGGCGGTCTCGTGCGCGTCGAGCGCCGTCGGGTACACAAAGGGTGCAGGAAGCTGAGTCTGGACGCCCGGGATGCGATCCGAGGTGCACGACTTGATGTTGCAGAGAGCGCGGAGGCCCTCGGGGCCGGCGAACTTGCCGAAGCCGCTGGCCTTGCAGCCACCGAAGGGAAGCTGCTGGCAGAGGTAGTTGGTGCCGAAGTCATTCTCGTTGAGCATGCCGGCGTCGATGCGCTTGCCAATGCGCGCGGCGCGCGCCTTGCTGGAGGAGAACACGGACGAGGCGAGGGCGTAGTTGCAGTTGTTGACCTTTTCGATGAGGTCGTCCTCGGTGGTCCAGGAGCGGATGCACATGACGGGGCCGAAGACCTCCTCCTGGGTAATAAGCATGTCGGAAGAGACGTTGGTGAGGATGGTGGGCTCGTAGAACTGGCCGGGCGCCAGCGCAGCGTTGCGCTTGCCGCCGGTGACAACCTTGGCGCCCTTGGCCTTTGCGTCGTCGACGAGGCGCTGGATGTGCTCGATGGCGTTGGGCGGGGTCATGGCGCCAATGTCGGCGTGCGACTCGAGCGGGACGGCCTGCTTCATCTGGGACACGGCGGTGGAGACCATGTCAACAAAGCGGTCGTGGATAGACTCGTGGACGAAGAGGCGCTCAATGCCGATGCAGTTCGCGGAGGCGTTCTGGAAGACGCCGCGCATGGCGGTGGGGACGACGGCGTTGAGGTTGACGTCGTCGCAGATGACAAAGGGGTCCTTGCCGCCAAGCTCGAGCACGACCGGGGTGAGGTTCTTGGAGGCGGACTGCATGACGAGCTTGCCGATCTTGTCGGAGCCGGTAAAGACCATCTTGTTGATGCGGGACTCGGTGAGCGCCGAGCCGGCCTCGGCCGTGCCGGTGACGACCTGCACGAGGTCGGTGGAAAAGCCCATCGACTTGAGCGCCACGTGGACGGGGCGCACGAGGAAGTCGGCCGACCAGGAGGAGAACTCGCTCGGCTTGCAGACGACGGCATTGCCGGCAAAGAGGCCCGAGATGATGTGGTTCATGAGGTTGTGGCCGACGTAGTTGAAGGGCGCGATGACACCGATGACGCCCAGCGGGTGGTACTCGACGCGGGCCGATTTGTGCATGGTGAGCGGGCCCTGGCCTCCGCGGTACTCGGTGGCGAGCACCTTTTCGCCCTCGGCGATCATCCAGCGGAGCTTCTCGCAGGTGGGCGTGATCTCGCCCAGCACGGCGCACAGGCGGGTCTTGCCGGTGTCGCGCACGCACACGCGGACGATGTCCTCGATGTTGTGCACGTAGTAGTCGAGGAGGGCGCGCAGGAGGGCCCGGCGCTGGCCGAAGGTCGTCTTGGTCCACTCGCGCTGGGCCACGTGCGCCCTGTCGACGATCTCAAAAACGCGCTCGCGGGTCATCATCTCCACCTCGCCGAGGTGCTGCATGGTGGCCGGGTCGTAGCACTGGAGCTTGCCGGGGCGGTCCTTGAACTCGAGCTCCATCTTCTCCTTGACGGGCGCGTTGATCTTGTCCTTGGCCTCGAACTCCTCCAGCTCGAACTCGATCTTGGCCACCACGGGGTCCGCGGGCGACAGCACGTACCACATCGCGACGAGGACCGCCGCGCAGCCCGCGAGCGCGGCGGCCACGGTCTGCGCGTCCATGCCCTCCATGATGCCGCTCATGCTCTCGTGTCGTGTCGTGTGCGCGTTCGTGCGGTGCGGGCGCTCCCCCGGACGCGACGCCTCCGCTTGCTGGCTGGCTGGCTGCGCTCGCTCAGCTCAGGCGCGCTGCGACCGGAGTGCGGAGCAGCGCGAGGTCGATGCGGATATGCAGATGGTGCTCGCGCGTCACCTCAATACGACACAATACAATGGCGACGACGACTATGATGCAGGACTACTACTCCGCTCCCGAGAGCTCCGCCGCCCGCCGAGAGGCCCGAGAGCGCGAGCGACAAGGCAGGGCAGGGCAGGGCAAGGCAAGGCGGTCGGAGGCGGCGGCGAGGGATGGAGGGAGTGCGTGCAGTGCTTGTTGGCGTCATCCGACCCGAGCGAGGGGTCCCCGGAAGGCCTTCAAGAAGGTGGCGCACACCCCAGGATTGCGCCATTGCAGGGATGAAGTGATGACGATGACAGCATCATGATGAGCAGCAGCAGCGGCGGCGTCATCATTCGCGGCGCTCGGCAGAGCCAGAGTCGGCACAGGGGCACGCGCAAAGAGGAGACGCCGACCTTCGGACCTTGGGAGGTCCTTGGAAGTGAAGTAATAAGCGTCTGGGCGAGGCCAGGGGCTGATCAGAGTTATCATCATACGTAGTACCATCATGGTACGTACCGTCCACAGAAGAGACGAGGCCAGGTCGGACTCTGGTGGATGGCCGAGCAAGAGGCTGTGATCTCCGCCAAGATTGTCACGATACAGTGCTACGATAACTTGAAGAGGGAGATCATACGGGGCAACGTTTGCGGCGATAATGGTCCAGCTCGACATAACTACTTCAAGGCAGGGCCAGGGACCAAGCCACTTCCTTGCTACCCGATGATGCCGGCCACCCAGCCTAGGCCTAGCGGTGCGTGAAGGAGCGCGACGGCGGATCATAGACGAAAGCGAGCCTTCGATCACGACCGCGAAGCTTGCGGTCCATCTTGGATGCGGAAGAGGATGCCGAGCTCGCCGCGGAAGTCCCAGCAGACGTCTCGCCGGCAGCCTCGTCCATGACGGCGTCCTGGTCGCCGCCGAGGGGCGAACTTGAGGAGGATGTCGCGGTCTGGCTCGCGGCCATGACATCGAGACACATTTGCAAACGGCGCAGCTGGTGCGAGAGCAGGCGGAGCTGGTCTGCGGCGCGCAGTTCGTCAGCATGGTCGTTCACCTCCGTCTGAATGATGCGCAGCGTCGAATTGCTCGTGGGCAGCAGCGTAAAGTGCGGCGCGCGCTGAGGGTAGTCCACATAGACCTGCACGATGGCTTCGACCCTGGTCTTGTCAGCGGTCTCCATGACGCCGTGAAAGCAGCGGCGACCGAACTTGGTCCAGCTCGACGACGAAGATGCGGACCCGGCATTGCGGCGATGGAAGAGGGGGGCGCCGCTGGCGCGCGACACCTGCGTGGAGGCAATGAGGTCGTCGGCCTCGGCC
>KQ758850.1:1617361-1631152 GCA_001462505.1 Aurantiochytrium sp. T66
CGGGCGCGAGCTTTGCGGGCCAGAGCCGCTCTGGGCGCCGCGTCCCGCGACCACCGAGGCGAGCGCGCGCGCGCGGGCGGCGCGGGGTGCGCGGCGCGCGCACGGCAGGATGGAGGAGCGGCGCGTGAAGAACCGCGCGCCCGCGCAGGTGCAGGTGACGGCGGAGCAGCTGGTGCGGGCGGCGCGCGAGCACCTGGTGGACGACGAGAAGAAGCTGCAGGAGCTGCGCGTGAGCACGCGCATCCACGATGAGGAGGAGCTCCGCATGCTCCAGGGGGAGAAGCGGCGCGCCTACGAGGACGCGCTCCGGCACTCCATGGTCAGCGTCTCGCACTTCACCAGGTACGCCAAATGGGAGGAGTCGCAGATGAACTACAGGCACGCCCGCTCCGTGCTCGAGCGCGCGCTCGAAGGCCACCACCGCGACTACAAGCTGTGGCTGTTCTATGCGGACTTTGAGATCCGCAACAAGTTCGTCAACCATGCGCGCAACGTGCTCGACCGCGCCGTCACGCACCTGCCGCGCATGAACCAGCTGTGGACCAAGTTCGCGCTCTTCGAGGAGTCGCTGCGTGAGACCGACAAGGCGCGCCTCGTCTTCGAGCGGTGGATGCGCTGGGAGCCCGCGCCAGAGGCCTGGTCCGCCTATGTCAACTTTGAGGTGCGCAACGGCGAGGTCGCCAAGGCGCGCGACGTCATGGAGCGCTTGTGCGGCTGTCACCCGCGCGCGCGCTCCTACATTCGCTTCAGCCGCTGGGAAGAGCGCAACGCCCAGCTGGCTCTCGCCCGCCGTGTGCTCGAGCGCGCCTTCGAAGAACTCGACCTGTCCGAGGCCAAGCGCCCCGAGCTCTTCCTTGCTTTCGCCCGCTTCGAGGAGCGCTGCAAAGAGTTCGAGCGCGCGCGCGCCATCTACAAGCAGGCGCTTGAGCTCCTTCCCAAGGCCGACTCCAGGGAAGTGTACGAGACCTACGCGGCCTTTGAGCGCCAGCACGGCGACACCGAGGCGATTGAGTCTGTGCTCGCCGAGAAGCGTCGCGCCCACTACGAGGCCGCCGTCAAAGCGCAGCCCTTTGCCTACGACGCCTGGTTCGACTGGACGCGCATGGAGCAGGCCGAAGCCGTCGCCGAGGCGCAGGCGCTCGCAGCACGGCCCTTTCTAACCGAACAGGACAAGGCGTTTGCGCGCAAGCGCCTCGCCTCGGCGCGGGACCGCGTTCGTGCCACCTTTGACCGCGCCGTCGCCTGCGTCCCGCCCTCCAAGATCGACAAGCGCATGTGGAAGCGCTACATCTACCTCTGGATCAACTACGCCATCTTCGAGGAGCTTCACATGGAGGATCCGGCGCGCACCCGCGCCGTCTACCGCCGCTGCCTCGACTGCATCCCGCACAAGGACTTCACCTTTAGCAAGATCTGGATCCTGGCGGCCCAGCTTGAGCTCCGGCAAAAGGACCTCGCCGCGGCACGCAAGCTCCTCGGCGAGGCCATCGGCCGCTGCCCGCGTGACAAGCTGTTCAGAATGTACGTCAACCTTGAGCTCCAGCTGGGTAACGTCGACCGCTGCCGCACCATCTATGAAAAGTACCTCGAATTCGCGCCCCAGAACTGCCTCGTCTGGGAGCGCTACGCGGCCCTCGAGCATAGCGTCGGCGAGACGCGCCGCAGTCGCGCCATCTTCGAGCTGGCCGTCAACCAGCCCGTGCTCGACATGCCCGAGACCCTCTGGAAGCGCTACATCGACTTCGAGACCCAACTGGACACCGAAAAGTCCCGCGCAAACGCCCGGAGTCTCTATGAGCGCCTCTTGGCGCGCACGGATCACGTCAAGGTCTGGATTTCCTACGCCAAGTTCGAGGCCTTTAGCAATCGCAAAGACCCGGACGCGGGCCCCAAGGTTTTTCGCGCCGCCTACGCCAAACTCAAGGCCCGTCAGGCCGACGCTCCAGACGACATCGACATCAAGGAGGACCGCGCGCTCCTGCTGCGCTCGTGGCTCGACACCGAGCGCAAGCTCGGCGATAAGAATCGCGTGCAAGAAGTCGAGGCTATGCAGCCCAAGAAAATCAAAAAGAGGCGCCAAATGGACGACGACGGCGGATGGGAAGAGTACTTTGATTACCTCTTTCCTGACGACCCGAAGAAAGGACACAAGCTTCTTCAAATCGCGCAGCAATGGAAGCAAGCAAAGCGGCAAAAGACGCAGGATGCCAACGAAATTGACCTTGACGACATATAGCCATAGGACCCCCTTGACAACAGTGAGTGTATCATTATCTCTTTCAGGCCTAATAAGAAGGCTTAGGCTTAGGCTTATGAAAACGACGTTTCTTATTAAGACGTTTCTTGCCACTCTCTTGTGGAGACACGAGATTGACTTTTGTCAAAATATTTTCGCCATCACGTTGAATGAGGCACACCGGAACGCCCTCCGCGTACACGGCGGCGCACTCGTCGTTCTTGAGTGAAAGGCGCTCAACGTCGACAATATTGTCGATGGGCAAAGATCGACTAATCCAATAGACCGCATCCTTCAAAGTTCCAAATGAATCAACCCGCGGAAATTGCGCCATGATGTCGTATAGGTCCAAAAGCAGCGCGCTGTTTTCATCGAACGAAGCGAGGTCGAAGGCTCCCGTTGCCGTCCGTTCTAGCTGCGTCAAATGCCCACATGTGCCCAGCGCGTTAGCAAGGTCGACGGCGATACTCCGCACGTATAGCCCGGTAGCGCACGTCAAATCGACTGTTATCTCTGTGTTCGAAATGACCTCACTCGACATTTTGTGCACGTGAACCTTGCGCGGCTTCATCTCAATCTGTTCGCCGCGACGTGCCTTGACGTAGGCTCTCTCGCCATTAATGTTGATGGCAGAGACCACGGGTGGCACTTGCATAAAAGTCCCCGTGAACATCTTCTCGCAAACAGCCTGCACCTGTTCGGGCGAAGGCATTTGCCAGTCTCTTGGCCCACGTTCAGTCACCTCGCCCGTGCAATCGCCCGTATACGTGGCGACGCCAAGCTTGATGGTCGCCTTGTACCGCTTCGTTTCGAGCGGGAGCAGACCACCAAATTTTGTCCCCAACCCAAACATTACGGGCAAGACCCCGGTTGCTGCGCATTTTCGGGCGTGACGCACAAGCGTAGGGAATTATATGAGTCAGTACGTACGAAGGCGCAATCTTGCCGGGCAGCAGGCCGCGCCCCTGGCTAGCCTGCTCAGCCGAGCTCTCGACGGCCCCAGCGCTGCGGAAGGAAGCGAAACGTACCAAAGGGGTCGAGTGTGCCCAAGTGGCCGAACTTCATATCGCTTGCCTTCCCCGTGAACACTTCGCCCATACTTCCGAAGTAGGCTCTCAGGGCGGCCTCGTCGGTCTTGCGCGAAGTCATCCCGGGCGCCTTGTTCACAAACAGGATACCGTTCATTTTCCATATGCGATCGAAGTCGATCTTCTTGCCGTGCATCCCGTACATGACCGGCACCTTCGGCCGCGTCTGCGTCTGCGTCTGCGTCTGCGTCTGCGTGGGCGCCGCGCTGGCGAGGAGACGCGCAGCGCCCGGGCCTCGAATGTTGAAGCGCGCGGCCCTCGCCGTCGCCGCCAGAGTCATCATCATCATCGTCCGCAGCCGCCGCCGCCGCCTCGCGGGCCGGCGGGCGGCGTCTCCTCCGCGCGGCGGACGCCTCGGCGGGCGGCGCGGGTGGGCGCGGGCGGTAGGGCGGGGCGCGGCGCGTGTTCCGAGCGGGTCTGGCGCCAGTCAAGGCGCCGCGCGCCAGCGAGCGCTAGCCGCTCGCTCGCGCGCCGGGACCAGCTTTTGTCTTGCCGAGGGCCTCAATACACGCACGCACGCGCGCACGCACGCACGCACGCACGCACGAGTCGTCGCATCCCCAAAGATACTGCTTCTGGAAAGCGGTGACGAAATTGGCCCATGGCGGTCAGGACTTCATGGCGAGTCCGAGGGCGAGCTGACGCCACGTTGAGGACCTCTACATGCACGCACGCACGCGCGCACGCACGCACGTACTAGCCGTCGAAGCCCCCGAAATAGTGCTCCTGGAAAGCGGTGAAATTGGCGCGACGCTGGCGGTCCTCCATGGCGAGTTCCCGGCCCTGGGCGCGGGCCATGTTGAGCTGCGCCTCGAGGATCTCGTCCTGGGCGCGCTGGTGCAGACTGCGCAGGGTGTCCAGCTGCGACATGCTCAGATCTGCGAGCTGTAGCCCGAGAAAGTGCTCGAATGTGAGCCCCAGTACGCTCGCTTCCGGATTTAGCTGCTCGAAGAGAACGCGGTGGACCGCGTCGGGCCGTGGAGCGGCCTGCGGGCCCGGTCGAGCTGGCGGAAGCGTCGGCGGCAGAGACGGCGGCAAAGACTCCACCCCTCGACCTGTTCCCGCTATGGCGGCCGAAGGGGGCAGGACCACTTTCGGGCCAGCGATGACCTCATCATTGCCAGCTCTGCAGCGTTCGCCCCTCGTCTCGTCCTGGCTAGCACGGAGGTTTGGCGACCCTGCCACCCAGGCAGCCCCGGACTCTTGCTGGGTCTGCGCGAACTGCTGCATGAACCGTCCGATATCAAAGATTTCTCGCTGCCGAAATGGACTGGGCGCCTCCGCTGCGCCCTCGATCGCGCTCGCGCTCGTGATCGGGGCTTGCGATGGGGCCGTTGGCGTCCCTTGCGGGGCGGCCGGCGGTAGTATCCACGGCGTCGGCGAAGTGGGAGCCACGGCCGCTGGTTTCGCGTCAGAGTCTTTGATCACCTTCGAGGTCTTGGGCGTTTGCGCAGATTCGGGCGGCCCATTGCGCCCTGCGCCGCCATCGAATACTTGCTCTTCCGGGACGGCCGCCGGCTGCTGCGCTTCGGCTTCTTGCGTTTCCTTTTCGTGCTGCTCTCTCTCTTGCACTTCCTTCGACGTTGGCTCTTGCTGCAGCAGAGATTCACGCAGAGAGGCCTCGAGGCGCATCTGCAAATCGCGCTTGCGCTCCACCTCAGCGTCGCTGCTTCCCGCGTCTTTGCCGCGAGGCTCGGTGAACTTCACCTTGCCGCCCTGCGCGAGGATCCACTCTTGGCCGTCGTCGACAGCATCTGCGTCTCTCTCGGCGGCTTCCTCCACCCCATCTGGCTCGCTCGGCGTCTGAGCCCTGGCCGCTGATTCTGCCGCGGATTTGTCGTCCTGCTCGAGGCCATCCTCGTCGCCGTCGCTAGTCGTTTCATCGCCGCCCTTGTCGCTCCCCGCCAATTTCTCCGCGAGGGCTCCGCTCGGCGCAGCGGCAGCTGCTACCGCGGGCGCGTGAGTCTGACCCGAGGACTTCTTCTTTGCCTTCTTCTTGGACCGTTTGTTGCGTCGCTTGCGCGACGGAGCGCTTGTGAGAGGTTTCGCGACTGCCTCGTCCGCGGCTTTCCCATTCTGCGCAAGGCTCTCCGCGCCGCTGCCGTTTGCGCCGCTGCCGTTTGCGCCGCCCTCGACGTGGGATCCCGGCCCTTTCTCCTCATCCTTGAGCATGGACTCCATGGTCCGGTCGGCGTCGATGCGCAGGCGCTCCCACTCGGCCACGAGTGAGCGAACGGCCCGAAGCGCGGTGGCATTGTCGGGCGTGAGCAAAAAGGGCATCGAGCAGTCGACCGCAGTCTCCCCCTTGACGTTGCGGACCGTCACGTCTGCGCCAGCGTTCAGCAGCGCCTGCACGCAGCGCCCGCGCCCGAGCCTGGCGCCCACGTGCAGCAGGGTATCGCCGCGGATCTCTGTGGGCACCTCAGACCGGCCTGGGAGCCCCTTGTAGTGCATGGCGAGGACCTTGGCGAGCTTCTCGGGCGGCAAAAAGTCCGCGATTTGCGTCAGGATTTCCGCTCGCGCCTCGTCCTGCGCCGCCTCGGGCGCGTTGCCGGCGTACGAGCTGAGGGCAAGGAGCATGCTCCGGAACATAAAGGGCACGAGCCCTTGCCGGCCCATGGCGCTCACGGGGTCGCTGGCAGCCGTGCTGGCAGCGTCCGACGCTGCAACATCTTGAGCAGGCTTCATCCTGCTCTTGCGGACGAGTGCGGCCACGTCGGACGACACCATGTGCAGGATGGCCCTCACCGCGGCGCTCGCGGCAAAGATGGCGGCCGTCTCAAAAGCAGAGATCCCCGTTGTTCGCGGCGGGTGTGCGGCCCCGCGCGCGGCGTCGACGCTGTGATCGAGGCTGCCCTGCAGCGCGAGCCGGGAGGCCGCCGCTACGCCGGGATGGTCGCTCGCCGGTTGCGTGAAAGGGTCCTGGTCCGTGCGGAACATGAGAAACTTGACGGCGTCGGCGCGGTCCCGGGCACACGCCAGGTGCAGCGGCGAGGTCCCATCGTTGGCGAGGGGCGTCGGCTCGGCGCCGGCCTTGAGCAGGTAGGCGATGACGTCAATGTGACCGCCCATGGCTGCCGCGTGCAGGGGCGTGGCCCCGCTCGAGGCGGCGCCGCGGCTGCGCCGGTTGACGTCATCCTCGCCCGTCTCCACAAGGCAGCGCACGCAGGCCAGAGACCCGTGCAGACAGGCGACGTGGATTGGGCAGTTGTTGGCGCCGTCAACGACGCCGAGGTCCAGCGTTGGCGCGGCCCCGACGTCATCGATAAAGTCGGCGAGCTCCACGGTAAAGTCGGGTACGAGCGCCATGGACAGCAGCGACTTGAGTGCGTCTGCGTGGCCCTTGTGGCAGCTCTCAAAGAGCAGCAGCTCGTACATGCGCTGGCGCACCTCCATCGGGATCCGGCCGGCGTGAAACATGACCAGGTTTACATGGGCGCCGCTGGCGCACGCCGCGAGGACCATCGCGCACGTCCTGCTCCATGCGGCCATTTCCTTCCTCGCGGGCGCCTCCTCCTCCTCCTCCTCGGGCCGCCGCTGCGCGTTGGCGAGGAACTCCTCGTACGCCTCGCGCGCCAGGCCGCCGGGCGCCGCGGCCTCGCGCAGCGCGCCGCGGTACATCCTGAACAGCCTGCTCTCGGCGGCATCCGCGCGCGCGGCCCAGAAGCCCTCCTCCGCCTCCGCCTCCGCGCCCGCGCCCTGGCCCTGGCCCTGGCCCTGGCCCTGGCCCTGGCCCGCGCGCGCGCCCGCGCCGCTCGCCATCGCGGCCGCGTCGGGGTTCTGCGAAGGCGACGGCGACCGCGTCCACCACGACGACAACGCAGACCAGCAGAGCAACAACTCGAAGACGATCAACATCGACGACGACGAGGAGCACGTGGCGGCCGCGACGTTGATGATGGACCCCAGGAGGATGGGACGATGGTCGCGTCCTCGATGACCGGCCTCAAAGAGAACGAGATGATGCCATCGACGAGCACAACGATCTTGCCGAGGACGACGACGACGATCAACATCGACGACGACGAGAAGCACGTGATGGCCGTGAAGCTGATGATGGAGCCCAGGAGGATGGGACATTGGACGCGCCCTTGATGGCCGACCTCAAAGAGGACGAGATGAGGCCATGGACGAGCATCACGATCTTGCTTGCCGACGACGACGACGATTATGGGGATGTGATGGCCGCGACGGTGATGGTGAAGCCGGAGAGGGCGACGGCTGCGTCGAGGAGGATGCGAGGATGGTCGCGTCCTTGATGACTTCAAAGAGGACCGGATGATGGCATCGACGAGCATGATGATCTTGCCGAGGACGACGACGATGATGTGGATACCCGGTACAATGGCCGTGACGTAGATGTGTAGACGATGGAGCTGCCGAGGGTGATGACTGCGTCGAGGATTTGGTGATGGCCACGTCGAGGGTGATGGTCATGTTGAGGACTCATGACGTGGAGGATCAACGAGCCTCATTGAGATTGATGGACATGCCGTAGATGATGACCACGACTTCGTCGGACGACTGGGGAAGCCCCGTACCTCACGCTGGGAACGGAGGCATGGACACCAAGCTGCAGACGGCGTCATGGGCAAGTCCGGGGCAAAATGGCGTTGCGTCGGCGTGGGTGCCGAGGAGAAGTAGGTGAGTGCATGCACAAGGTCATATAGTGTCCCGGTTCGCGGCTTCTCGCGCTGCCGTCGCCGCGGCCGCAGTGAGATAACAGTATAAAACGATGATGAGAAAATTGAGAGATGGAGAGGGAAAGAAGCAAGGTGAGAGTTGCAGCAAAGGTACGGCTGCCTCTTGCGGCGTCGAGGCAGGTGAAGAGCGGTGGCGCTTGGACGGCAGATCGTCCGGGCGGCGCCGCATGGTGGTCATGAACAGGCGCGCGCACGCGAGACGCGGTTGCCGCGACCGTGGGCGCGTCAGTGGCGTGGCGGTCATCGGACTGCGCCGCACTTATGGGTTGGAGTTGAGCGCCGCAAGCCGCGCCTCGAGGTCGCCGGCGCTCTCCGGCTCCTTTGCCGCCGGGGCCTTGGTGGACACGACGCCCGCGTCGTCGAGGTCGCCCGCGACCTGGAGACCGTGCTCGTCGGCGACCATTTGGATGAGCTCGGAGACCTCGGACTCGGGCGTGACGCCGGCCGTGGTGCTGTCCATGGCCGAAGTCATATATGCGCTACGGACGTCGAGGTCCTCGAAGTTGGACTCGAACTTGTCCATGACCTTGCCGATCTTCTCCACGTCCATGCTCTTGAGCGTCTTGTCCATGCCGGCCACCGTCTTGGTCATGGTCTTGTTGAGGCGGCCCATGCTGATTGCCGTCTGCACCCGCTGCGACACGGCCTCTATGCGTGACGCCAGCCGCAGGTAGTTGAGCGACTGGTTCTTGTCTCTGATCGAGTTCGCCGCGTAGATCTTCGCGCCCTCCATGTCGCCGCGCTCGATGGCGGCCTTGAGCTTGCTCTTTGCCGCCTTCGAGCTCTTCTCGCATTTCTTCGCCTCGCGCTGGAGCTGCTTCGCCGTCAGCCTCAGCTCCAGCAGCTGCTTCTGCATCGCGGACTCGCCGTTCCCCATCTTGCCGCGCCCCGTCCCTCTCTGCCGCTGCCGCTGCCGCCGCTCGTCGTCGTCGTCGTCGTCCTCCTCCTCGTCGTCGTCGTCGTTGCTGGTCTGCTTAGACAATAAGGACAAGGAGGAGGGAGACAACAAGGTGGCCAGGGGAGGGAGGGAGGGAGGGAGGGAAGAAGCTTCTCCTCTACTCCTCCTCGGCGGCGTACGTACATACCAACAAGCTGTTCTGCGCTCCTACAAGTCTGCAACAAACAAGACAAGTCTGCAAAGCCTTGCCTTGCCTTGAAGAAGGCCAGCCACCGCCGCCGGCTCTTGGGCGCCACTGCCGAACGCCGCCGCCGGCCCGAGCTTGGAGAAGCCACACGACGAAGACGACGCCCGCTGCGTGCCTGGTGACTCCAGCGAGAGCGAGACCTCGCGCAGGGGAGGGTGTCTGATCTGAGAAGAAGATTGATGAAAGGCCTCCGTGCTTGCTAGCTAGTTTTGTCGAAGATGGAGTTGCTCGCACACCCCTTGATTGACATTGAGGCTGATAATCATGCTGCTGCCGCTGCAGTGCAGGGGGCCGACGCCGGAGCGAGCTCGCACAGCACGTGCAGCTGCGCGGAGGACCGCCGCGAGGCCCGCCTGGAGCGCGACCGAGGCGAGGCGAGCCCGCTTCGCCCGCGTCTTTCCTGACCGATCCGACCGATCCGACCGACCGATGGGCAGAGTGTGGGACTCTCGCGAAGAGCGAGAGTCGCAAGCTGAAGCTCCCCGAGTAACGTTCCAAGATGAGGCCGTGCATTTTTCTCGTCGGCACGGCGCCGTGCACTGGCTTGCGGCACCATCGTATCGGTGCGAATCAGGCGAGCTCGCGGGTGCCGCCAAAGGCGGAGAGCGGGACCTCCTCCGACGACGAAGCATACGCGACGTACTCGTCGTCCGAGTCGTCGTCCGAGTCGCTAAACTCGTTCGAGTAGGCCTCGTCGGCCGACTCCTCGCCGCGAGCCTTGCTCTTGGCACCGTTGCGAGCGGCGCTCTCGAGCGCGCTCAGCGCCCCGCCGCCACGCTCTGCACGCCGCGATCGCCACCGCCGCTCGCGGCGCCTGACCCCACCCCGGATTTGCCGCTCTCGGCGAGCCCAGATGCGTGCTCGTTCCTGTACACCATGAAGGAAGGCTGCGCCCAGGCCTTGGCGCTGCGCGCAGCGAGCTTTTTCGTGGCCTTGCGCGGCTCGAACGAAAAAGAGTCCACCGCATCCCGATCCGCCGTGCGCACGGGAAACCGCTCGCGATTTGCTGCTCTGCCCGAGTTCTCCTCGCGCAGCACGCTCGACCTGCGCGCCTGCGCGCCGCCATTCGACAGCGGCGACCCCGCCGAAGACGAGAACTTGCCGGGCGACGATCCCAGGCTCGCACCTGACGGGGAGGAGCTGCGGGATCCGCCCGAAATCGACGACAGCAGCGCCTTGCGCCCTGCGCGCCGGCGCTCCTCTGCGGGCGTGTCGACACGCCGCACGCCCTTGGACAGCTCCGGGGGCGACTTGAGCGGATTCCCGCGCCGCCGAGGGCGCCCGCTGTCCGCTGTGCCGCCGCGGGTGCTCTCCTCGTCTTCCGAGTGCGCAGACGCGCGCTGGAGGGCCATGCGCGCCGCCTGCGCCGTTCGGACGCGGCTCTGCTCGAGATCATTCAAGTGCGCGAGGCCACCTCCCGTCTTGTCCGCGCCCAGATCCTCGCCAGCTTCATCGTCGTCGTCATCGTCGTCGCCGTCATTGAAATGCTCTCTGGGCCGAAGGCGACTTCGCGGTCCCCGCGCGGACCTCGGAGTGAGTACCGCGTCGTCATCGTCGTCGTCTTCGACGTCGTCCACATGACGGAAGACTCCAGCGCTACTGTCAGGGCCCTCCCCATCGTCGTCAAATTCGTCATTGTCATCGTCATTGTGAAAGTCGTCCGCGTAGTTCCCGCCACTGCGAGCGTGCTGCTCCCGCGAGTACGGAGAGCGCCTCGGTCCTGCGGCCCTCACAGCGCCGCTGCGATGCCCATGTGCCGCGCCGCCGCGGAAACGATCTGGACCTCGAACGGGCGTGGTGGCACTGTCTTCATGCCGCGAAGCGCGCGAAGCGCGCGAAGCAGAGGGCGCCATTCCGACGAGACTTTCGTCGTTGTCGTCGTCGTCGTCGTCGACGACGACGACGACGTCGTCGTCGTCGTTGTCGGCACGGGCATCAAATCGCCCAGAGCGATCAGCCCGGTAGGCGAGCGGCGACCTCGTGGCCGAAGCGGCGCCAACGGACCCAGACAGTGACTGCGACGCACGCACGTCTCCAAGGTGGCTCTCCTCGTCGACGCGCTCGCCCTCCTCGCTGAACATGAACACTCTGGGCTCCTTGGACCCGCTTGCACCTGCCTTCGGGGACACGTACACGAAGCAGCGACTGATGACGCGAAGGGTCTGATCGAGATCCTCGTCGGAATCGTCGGTTTCGCATCTGAGCGAGCTGGTCTCGCGGCTCTCGCGCACGCTAGAGAGACCTCTTCCCCAGGCCTCGGTGGCACGCCTCCTCTCGCCTCCTTCCTTCGCCTCGCGAGGTCTCCAGGTCTCGCCGAGCTGGCCCTGAGCAGTGCTCGCGTGGCCCCTTCCCTGTGGGGCGCGCATGGGTCCGTCTTCGCCGCCGCCGGGAATAGTGAGAAGTTTGGATCGAGACGGCATGCTGTGCTCGAGATGCGTCGAGGTGGCCTTCCTTCTCCCAGAATCGGTCAAAGCTCCGTCGCGATAGGCCGCCGATTCTGGCGAGTCGGGACCGAGCTCGCTGCGACGGAACCGTCCATCATTCGCCTCGTGCAACGGCATGGTGCGCTCCAGCTCCATGGAGTTGCCCACCTTGGGCCTGCTCTGGAAGGCCGGGTCTGGGACTGGAGTTCGGACACGTCGCGAAGAGGTCGAGGCCACGGACGCCGCCGACAATGGCCGCAGGCGTTGACGCGACGAGCTGGGCCCGGCCGATCTTTGAGATGAGCTGGGTCCGGCCGAAATATGGGATGAGTTGGACCCGGCCTCGCGCAATTTGGCGAGTTCGAGGCGCTGCTGCTCGAGCTGGCGCTCGAGTTCTTCCTGCTGTCGCCGCATCTCCTGCATCTCTGAGCGTTTGCGCATGAGATCTGCGTCCACTGCGTGTGCTGCCGCATCGTCGCGTTTCCAGCCCTCGTGACCGGACGAGTCCTCGACGCCCCGCCCGTATCTAGGCGGGCTGTCAGCAAAGAATTCTTTGGGTCCAGGGCCTGACGCTCCGCCGAGATCCTCGTCGCCGGGAAAATCTGTGGGCCTCGGCGGTGAACGCTGCGCGCGTCCGTTGAGGGAAGCATGATCGCGCTCGGCAGCGATCCTGAGTTCCTCCAGCTCTCGTGCGATGCGCGCCTCCTCGAGAGCCTCCTCCTCGGCCCGCCGTTGCCTTTCTTGCTTTGCTCGCCGTTCGTTCTCCTCGATTTGCTGCTTCAGAGAGGCTTGCTGTAAATGCTGCTGTCGCTGCTTGCGCAGGAGGTCCTCCTGCTCGCTGGGGTCGAGGCGATCAAAGCGGAATCGCGCGCGCGTGTGTGTCATCCCATCATTCGAAAGAGGCTCCTCCTGCAAGCCCCACGCGCCCGCCTCTTCGGGCTCGTCGAGGGTCTGTGACGGCTGCGGCAGCTGCTCCACAGCGCTGGCTCTCCTCCTTCCGGTGGATCGGGTCAAAAACGATTCGCCAGCGGCGTCGCCGAGCCCCGGCGGCGAGGCGCCACCGCCGTAGCGCCGCTCGTACTCTTCTTCCTCGTGTTTACGGCGCGCTAGCTCGCGTTCGCGCTCTTGCATCTGCTCCCTGAGCACGCGCGCGTACTCTTCTTGCTTTCTACGCTGCAAGGCTCGCGCTTCCTTTTCGTCTACAGAGACCGGGATGGGCAGGACAGAAGCAGGAGGCGAGGATGCTGCGCTCAGCCGGCGTCCCGAAGGCTGGGCCGCAGGCTCTGCCGCCACGATGGACAATGGATTCGAGGCCATCGACGCCGTTGGGGCGCGCGAGCGAGCGGGCTCGGCTGTGCGTTCTCGCTCGCGTTTTTCTTGGAGCTGGCGGTCCAGGTCCCGTTGGTACTTGAGCTTTTTCTCCAAATCTTGGCGCCGCGCTCGCTCGAGCTCCGCTTCTGATCCCCCAGCTTGCAAGGTATGCAGGCCGCGCCCGAATCCAATGCGCGGGTGCAATGCCATGGCGCCTTCTATCGTCGAATCTTGCGCGGAGAGCGGCGACTTGGACTCTGCGCGGTCTGCGTCCCGCCTGCGCTGGCGTCCCAAGTTGGACGTGGAGCGCGCAGTTTCCAGTTGGGCTTCTCGGAAGGCTTCCTGGGCGGTGGGAAAGTGCCTCGGTCGCCGCGGTCCGTCGCTGTCGCGCGCGGCTGCGCGGTTTGCGGACTCGCGGGGCGCGGCCTCGTGGGACTGCCAATCGCCGTCATCGCTGGTTTCCTCGTAGTTCGACATGCGCGCGTCAGCTCCGTCACCTGGGCGTTTATCCTCATCCATGGCCCCGCGCACCGCGCGCAGTTGGCGCTCCATCTCTTGCTGGACGAGTCGCTCAAAGAGCGCGTCATTTTCGGAGTTCCCGCGGGCAATATCCCTGTTGGACTCTTTGACGAAGCGGTCGATCCCGGCGTCCACGCCTCTCCCGGAGATCCCTTCATACATCGACGACATCCGCACAACGTCGTACGTCTCGTCGCTCTCCTCGTCGTCCTCCTCCTCGTTCGTCGGCCTCGTTTCTGGACCAGAAAAAGTATCCTCTTTCCAAGCCCGCCTCCTCGCTGCGCGCTCAGCTGCGTCGCGCTGCGCTGCGCAGGGGTCGGGCCGGGGCTGCGCGGCGCGGCGCGGCGCGGCGCGGCGCTGCGCGGC
>KQ758850.1:1637753-1650885 GCA_001462505.1 Aurantiochytrium sp. T66
CTGGGAGAGGAGTGGGGAAAACGACGTCGACCCCACCGGTATAATAATTATACTTTTGAGACCACGACCACGATGGACGTGACGATAATCGCTGCGAGAGCCTCGCGGAGCGGTCGGAGGCTTGCCTTCGCGTCGCCAAGAGGCTTCACGCTGATGACTTGCGAGCGAAAGCTCAGTTCTGAGAACTTCTTCTGACGGTCTCCGTCGACGGGTCTTCGGCACGACTACCTCCTGAGGAGGCTCAGAGTCGGCGCGGCGTTTGGGGCCTTCAGATTTGGCTCCAATCATCACCATTCTGCACAGTGCTGGACTGGTCAACCTTCAACAATGTGCTGGCGGGACTTGAATGAATGAAGTCCCAGAAAAAAGCTGAAAGGAAGGGGACTCCAGCCTTGACGCAATTGAATGACACAAAGGTGCACAGAAGAGAACCCAACGCTTCGATCCCCGGAAAGCTTGGGAGCGAAGCCAGTCCTGGCCGCGCGAGCGCAAGAAAAAACTGAAGGGTGACTGGGCACCGCGCGAGACTATTGTGTCTTGCGTGCGTTGCTTTCATCCTCGGTCTTTGCTGGAGGCGGCGTCCTCAGCACAGAAGCCCATCACTCGTAAAGGAGCGTATGGGTCGCATTTCGATCGCGCATGGTGCTCGTTGCATCAATTCGCAAAAGGGTGAGCCTGCGCAATCTTGAGCTGGTGCTTCGTTGGCGGATAATACGTATACTTGATTACACAAAAAGCGGAACTAGGGGTGGCCCGAAGACGCGCTCCCGGCAGCGCCAGCGCCGGGCGCCGCTCCTGCGGTGGGGTCGTCGTCGGAGTCGAGCGTAGCCAGAACCGGTGCGAGAGCGTCGCGCAATCGGCCAAGCTCCTCGCGTAGGACGCGCGTTGACGCGTCCTTTCCGGCGGCAGCGATAATGAAGCCTTCCCGCAAGCGCATGGCTCCGATGCGCCCAGCCTCGCAGTTCAACACGAGCATATCGAGAGCGCCGCCCTGGATGCGCGAGCCTGCGCGCTGGTAGTCGCTCCACAGGTTGGAGAGAATTGCGGCTTGAACCTGCGCACCAATTGTTAGCTGTCGGCATCCTCGTAAACCCCTGTCTCCACACAAGATCTCCCCCGCGTCAGAACGTACCTCGCTGCTCGATGTTTTCGCAAAGGGCTGCTTCGCCGCGCCAAGAAGGCTCCCATCGTCGAGCATGAGACTGTCGAGCGCACGCAAAAGCGGACAGCGGCCGTCGCCGTTTCGCGTCAGTTGTCAATTCCTTCAGGCCTTTCGCCCACACAATTTTGAACGACCTACAGAGATGACTCGATGCCATCGCGATGAATCTGCTCCAGCACCCTCGGAATCGCCTTCGCCTTGAGCATTCTGCCCACCACGCGCTGCCTCTTCGAGCTCTGGTCCTCGCCCGGAAACTTGAGTTTGAATCGCCGCGGGATCCACCTCCTCGCCGCAGTGCCGCCGGGTCTCTCGGGAGCGCCGCGCGCCAGGGAGGACGGCCTCGTGCGGGCGGGGCTCCGCGGCACGCGGTCGCGCAGGCGTCCTCACGCGGTCGCAAAGCGTCACTGCTCCAGCTCAGGCTGAGCGACAACAGCGTCGCGATCTCCGTCGGGAAAATCGGATGAACTACTCTAAATATAGAACAGAACGTCTTATTCCTATATATTTGAATTCAGATGATGTTCTAACTTTCTGTCCAAGTGTTACCGATTTTACCGGCGCCCGTCCCGTCCACGGTTGGCGCAGATGGCGCTCCGCGCGGCGCCAGGCGGCTCCGCTGCGGCCTCCTCGCGCGCCGCGGCCTCCGCGGGCCGCCCAAGCTGCGTCCCGCGAGCGCCGCGGCAGGGCCTTTCTCCGGGACGGCTCGGGCCGGCCGCGTTTTCCCCATTGTGATCTTCGTGATCTTCCTCGGGTCGGGAAGACAGCAAGTGGGGCGGGGCTATAACCGACTTGCGGTGGGGCGCCCGCAAGTGGGCTAAACGCCCCGGCAAGGGCGGGGTTTTCCGCGCTCTTTGCCCCTTTCAAGCTGGCCGCGGCAGACGCGACTCGAATCGCCCGACCCGGCGCGGTGCGCGCGCGCAGCGGAGCAGCGGAGCGGCTGCGCCGCGCGGCGCCGCCTCGTCCCGCCCCGCCTTCCCCCGCGCGCCGCGCTGCGCGGCGCGCCCCCGGGCGGAGATGGCGATCAAGGTGGCCAAGGCCTGGGCGGGCAAGCAGCGGTACGAGGGCGACCCCGCGCGCGCGCGCAAGCTGGACGAGGAGTTCCCCTGGAAGGAGCACCGCGACGCTTGCGTCAAGATATGCGAGGAGATCATCGCCGACAAGGAGGCAAGCGACTTCGTGGAGGAGTTCTCCGCCGACGAGTACGAGCACTATAAGGACTTTGTGGGCAAACCCGTGTCGCTCAAGACGGTCTTGAGGCGGCTGCGCGCCGACGAGGGCCCCAAGGAAAGGATCGGCTCGGTGTCTGAGTTCTACCATCAGACGCAGACCGTCTTCATCAACGCGCTGCGACACTGGCGCCTCCTGCCGGACCTGCGCGTCGTCGCGTACAAGCTGCTCGACAAACTCTCCGAGCGCTTCGCAAAGTCCTTCAAGGGCAGCGCCGAGATCCTCAGGCATGACCGCCTCACAGAACCTAAGCGCGTCAAGATCTGCAGGTCGACCCTCGACAACGTCCTCGCGTCGCTCTCGGAGTTCAAAACGAAAAGCATTGCGCAATACAAGGTGGAGGTATTCTTTCCTGAAATCCACGCAAACTTTCCTCGCGAGCACAAGGACCCAGAGAAACCGCCGCTCTCGCTGCTCGACATCGTCAACCGTCTCAACTACGGTGACTTTTACGCCTCGATCGCCGAATTCGCCAAGGACGTCGATTGCGCGCTGCGGTCCTGGGTCGAGTACATCGGCACGCTCGACCCCTCGCAGCCCAAGAACCGCTATGTGTACAAGTTTCTCGACCGCGTGATCTCGGTGCTCGACAAGTTCCGCAATGCGCTGCCGAAAAAGCTCGGCGAGGCCGAGATCGACCCGGACGAGGCGGGGCTCGGGGCCGCCGCGCTCGCGGGAACGCCCACCGGAAAGCTCGATCGCGACCAGGTTCGTGCGCTGCTTCACAAGACGCTGGACATTTTGCGCGAGCTTGACGTGACCCACGCCTTTGGGGGCCCCGTCGACGCGGTCAAGCTGCAGATCCCGAACTACTTTGACACCATCACCGAGCCCATGGACTTTGGCTCGATTCGGGCGCTCATCCCGTTCTACCGCACCGTGGCAGAGTTCGTCAAAGACGTGCGCCTCGTGTTTTCCAACTGTGCTTTATACAACCGGGACCCCAAGGACCCCTTCGCGATCACGGGCAAAAAGATCAGCAACGAGTTCGAGAAGATGTATCAGAACCACCTCAAGCCCCGCGCGGACGCCGAGGTCAATACCGAAAAGGAGATCGCCAGCGCCGGGACTAGACCAGACCCGGGGAAACTCCGCAAGGCCTACCTCGCGGACCTCAAAGCCAAGGGCCTGGAGGCCGCACCGAAGGCCGAAGCTCCCGCTGCGCCCGCCGCGCCCGCTGCGGCACCCGCTCCTGCGGCCGCGGCGCCCGCGGCGCCCCCTCCCGCCCTTGTCGAGGCCTCTGGTTTTCCCGAGGCCAAGGCCTGCCGCCAGGTTATGAACAATATCATGAAGATGAACGAGGCCCAGGGCTTCAATCTGCCCTTCGACTGGAAGGCTGAGGGCTTTATGGAGTATCCCAAGCTCATCAAGGAGCCCATGGACTTTTCCCAAATTGTCGACAAGCTTCGCCACGGTAACTACGAGCGCCTCGAGGATTTCCATCGCGACGTAGAGCTTGTCTTTACGAACTGCCGCACCTTCAACAATGAGCGCTGCCCCATCTACACCGACAGCCTCAAGGTGGAGCGCAAGTACCGCAAGCTGCTCGAGAGGAAGCTCGGGCCTGAAAGGATTGCGGGGCTCTGGTCTCCGTCGTCCAAGGGGGCGGGGGCGCAGGCGACCAGCGACGCTGCCGCCGCAGACGAATCGACCGCACCCGCCAAGAACGCCGAGCCTGCGGCCGCGCCAGCCGTCAAGAAGGAGACGCCCGCGACGACGACCACTGGCAAGGGCGGCTTTCCCCGCAAGGAGTGCAAGCGAATTCTCGAGGAAATCAAGCGGCTTCCCGCGGCAAGGCCTTTTCTCACGCCCGTCAAGCTCTCCGATGCCCCGGGGTATAACGACGTGATCAAGAACCCCATGGACCTCAAGACGGTCGGACAAAAGCTCAAGTCCTTCAGCTCGGCAGAAGAGTTCGCGGAGAGCATGCGCCTTATTTTTGACAACGCGCTGCTCTTCAACAAGGTCGACGAGCCCGCCTTTCCCATTCGCAAGTGGGCTAGCGAGCTCAAGGACACGTTTGACCGAATGTACCAGGACCGCATCGTCAATGCCAAACCAGCTGCGAGCCCCGCAAACAGCAGCGTGGCCGGGAGCGCCACGCCCACTGCGGCAGCGGCGGCGGCCGCCACAAACGGGAAATCTGCAAAGAGGTCGCGCGTTGCGGCAGGGAACGATGACGACGACGGCGACGAGGAGACGAACAAACGGGCCAAGTCCCAGAAGAAGGCGCGCTCGTCTTCACCCGCCTCGGTGGTCGCTGCGCCTGCGTCGGCAGACCAGACCGCCAACGACCGGCCCAAGACAGTCATCCGCATCAAGCAGCTCGAAGAGAAGCCCACCGATCCCGGCGCAGCTGATACTTCCATCAAGAAAAAGAAGAAGAAGAAACGTGATAAGGACAGGGAGAAAGACAAGGCCAAGGACAAGGATAAAACCAAGGACAAGGAGAAGTCCAAGGAGAAGTCCAAGGCCAAATCAGAAAGTGCCGGTGGTGTCGCCGCTCCCGGGCCACCGCCACCGCCACCTCCCACACCTCCGTCCTCCAAGGCGACCAAAATCAAAATCAAATCGCCCGGTGTGCCGCCCCCACCGCCGCCACCGCCCCCACCGCCGCCGCCACCGCCACCGCCTCCCGCCCCACCAAAGTTAGTCTCGCCAAAGCTGACGATTCGCGCACCGGGAGTCGGGCCCATCAGTCTCGGCGTGAAGCGGCCCGCGGACCTCTTGGACGGCGGGTCGAGACGGAAAAAGTCCAAGAGCGGCGGCGATGGGCGCGGCGGCGGCGGCGGCGGCGGCGGGCTCTCATTTGAGGCGCCGCCCGAGCCGCAAAGAGAGCTGCTGCCCTTTGAGGAGTCTGCCCGGCGCCAGGTGATCAAGCTCGCGCGGACCGAGTGGGGAACCCTCTACTTTCGCCAGCCTGTGATAGAGTCTTTTCCTGACCTCGAGCAGCACTATCTAAGCATCATCAAGCAGCCGATGGACCTTCGCACGGTCCTCTCCAGGCTTTTCGACGGCGAGCACTATAACAGCACGGACGATGTGGACAGGGACGTCCGGCTCATGTTCGATAACGCGATGCAGTACAACGACGACCCCACGTCGCGGCACATGCGCGAGCAGTTCACGCACCTGCGTGAGTATTGGCGGCACCTTCTGGGCGAGTGCTCGGACAGGCCCGCCCTAGAGCGCGACGCGCTGCGCACCGAGCGAGAGGAGAAGCTGGCTGAAGCGGAGATGAGCATCACGCAGCGCGGCAGCAGCCTGCTGCGCAAACTCATGACGAGCCGCAACAGCGACAACAAGATCTTCTTGCACCCGGTGGACACGAAGCACTACCACGACTACCTCAGCATTATCAAGCAGCCCATGGACCTCGGCACGGTCAAGTCGCAGCTCGACAGGTCCATGTACGACGTCGCGGGCGGCTTTATCCAGTTTGCCAAGGACATCCGCATCATCTTCGAGAACTGTCTCGTGTACAATCCGGACATCCCCGCCAACCTGCACGTGCGCGAGATGGCGATGCGCATGCGCGAGCTGTTCGAGACCGAGTGGGCAAGTCTCACGTGTGATGTCTTGGAGAAAGTCGAGCGTCACAAGCTCATGCAGGAGCAGTCCATTGAAGCCGAGGTGGACCGCGAGGTCCAGGCCGCCACGGCGACGGACCCTTCTGAGATCGAGCGCATCAAAGCGGAGGTTCGCGCGCGCATTGAGCGCGAGCACGCCCCGAGGAAGCGAAAGAAGAAGAAGGGCCGCTCGCGGAGCGACTTTGACGACGACGAGGACGTCGAGGAGGAAGAGGAAGAGCACGACGATGACGACGATGCCGACGTCGACGTGGATATGCTCATGTCCGAAGAGGACGAGGGCCCGCCGCCAGACGATCACGAGGACGACGAGGACTACTTTGACCGCGGCAGGCGGAGGGGCGGAAACCGGCGTGGCGGCGGTGGGTCTCGCTCGCACGGCGGCCACTACGCCGCAGCGCGGTACGTCCCGGACCGCTTCGACGACAGCGACGATGATGACGACGACGAGTTCGCCGGCTTCATTTCGCTTATGGAGTCGCGCTCCAGCAAGCCTAAGGTGGATCCGGCCAAGTACCGCGATCACCTCGTTCAGGTGGAGCGCGCCAAGCAGCAGGCCTTGCGACGTGCCGAGGCGCTCACCAAAGAGCAGCAGGCGCGGGCTGAGCAGGCTGCCCGGCGCGCCGAGCGGCAGCGGCAGCGCGTCGCCGAGCAGGAGATCCGCCTGGAAGGTACCCCACCGGCTGTCTTGGAGGGCGAGCAGATCGCCAGCGTGCAGCGCATGAAGTTTCGCATCCAGCCCAACAAGAAGCGACTGGCGGGCTTCCGGGTCCGAGGCAAGGCCGACCCTGGCGCGGGAGCGGAAGACTCTGAGGAGAAGGACTGGGATGACGAGGAGACCGACGCCCCGGACGGCGCTGCATGGCGCGAAAAGGTTATGTCCACGATTGCAAGGTCCAGCATGGCAAAGCCCGCCGCCACTGCGCCGGGCGACGCCGCGGCAACGGGCCCGGGAGCCGCAAATGGCAGCGCGGACAAGCCCGGCCCGGGTGCGACTGCGGGCCTGGCGGGCCCAAACCCCGCCGTCAAGGAGGCTTCGCACTTGCACCGCGTCGCCCAGATCGAGTGCAAGGTGCCGCATAGTGTCCGCCGAGATCCGGCGCGGCCGCTACGGCCCTTTGTCGTGGGAACACCCATGTGGACCCCGGAAACGCCCGGAAGTCTTGGGCGGGGGACGCCCGGGTCCGGCACGCCGGGCGCGCTTGATGCCGCGCGGCAGACTCCCGTTCGCAAAATGGGCAAGGGCAAGGGGCTGAGCCTGGCCCCGGCGGCGAAGTTTCTGATGCAGGCTCGCGTCGAGCAGCGTGTGCTGTCGATCGAGGGGCTCCACGTTTGTTTTGGCACGGTGCTCCTCGGCCTCGTCAAGGAGTCCGAGGCGCCGCGCGTCGAGAACTTAAAGTGGCGGCCGCACTCTGACGAGCTCGAAGGCCCATCGCCGCCGTATACCGTCAAGCTGGCGCCCGAAACGAACTTCGCATTGCCTGCGATCCCGGTGTCTGCGCGCTTCATGGGCCGCGGCGAGATATCCGGGGACACGCGCGAATCCTTTGTGAACGCTGTGCAGCGTATCGTCCAGCTGCCGACCCGGGCGAACCGTGGCGACAATGCTCTTCTCGCGCCGAGCGTGCGGACGGCGCGGCGGTTTATGGAGCGGCGCGCTCCTGTTGACTCGCGCGACATGGCCCCTGAGGAGGACGCCATCGCGCGGGACCTTGCAGCGCTCAAGTCCTGGAAAATGCACGCAGACCACTGCATGCTGACGTGCGAGCCCGAGATCCAGGTGCGCGCCGCGCGTCCCTACGTCGCCGTCCGCTACGTGGCCCTCGCCGGACACGTCGGCGTCTTTGTCGGCGACGAGCCGGTGCTTCTCCCGGGCAAGGCCTCGCCAGCGTCCGCCGCGGCGCGCGCTTAGACCATCTAGAACCTAGCACGTACCCACGTACTACGAAGAAAAGATCTTGCCATTGAACTGACTAGCTAGAGGTACGCCTCGCCGCCCAGATGGCCCCACAGCGCATCTCCGAGGCGCGCGCGCTGCGCGCAGATTGTCAATCATTGTCGCTGCACGCGCTGCAAACAACCGACCGAGCGAACATGATGAGCTCATGCGGCGGGCATTTTGGGGCTCACGATGATCCGACGATCTCCGTAGCAGATCATTGCAAGGCCCAACCGAAGCTACATGCAATCGGTGCGCCGTGCCGCTACGATCTCGAACCGCCTCGCGTACAACGCGCGCTTCGCGCGCTTCTTGAAGCGCTCGCGGTACGTGGGCGCTCCGAGCCCGTCTCCGAGTCCGAGTCCGAGTCCGATCTGAGCCATCGCCGCCTGGGTTATCCTGGATCTCACCTGGACGCGAAAGCACGCGCCGCGCGTGGTGGCGGCCCGGGTGCCGACGTTTCTTGGGTCGTCAGCTCGCCAAGTCTGCATTGGTCTCAGGGCGAGCGCCTCGTCGAGTCCGACGCACGCGACGTCTCCGAGTCCGCGCCACTGATTTTGATGCGCGTGTTGCGGCGTTGCGAGAGGCGCTCGGCCAGAGTCTCACGAGACCTATCGGCCAGAGTCTTACGAGACCCGCGTTCGTGCTTCGGATCGCGTCACGCGTCGTCAGTCACGCACCCTTCGCGTGGCCGTAGCCTGCCAGGGCAGAGTACGAGAGCTGCGAGCCACGCCAAAGCGTCAAAGTCGGCTTTGCTCTCCCTTGCGAGCAGACGTCGAGCAGACCCCGAACAGTACCGTCATCATCCCCAGCCAGCCGACCTGAGTGAACAAGACTCCGATGAGCGCCACGCGCGAGGGCCCGCGTGAGGGCGCGCGCGAGGACGCGCACGAAGACGCGCAAGGAAAGGCCCGCGAGGGCGTTCACGCGGCGCGCGAGGACGATATCGCGTCCACAGGCTTTGCCATCACGGAATATCTTCTCGACATTTGCCTCCATCATCACAACCCGATTACCACGAAACTCCGACTCATCTCTGAATTTTGCAAACGTGATACTTTCAAGCAAAACAAGAATAGCACGCTCAGAGACGGAACTCCGATCATACTGGCGCTCCTCCAGGGTCTCTCGACGAGCGAGACGCCCCGGTGGGAAGTGTTCCGGAAAGTCGTCAATCTTCTGGTCAAGAAACACATTGGCGTTGATGTTGACGCGCACGACGATGACGGCAGGCGCGCTCTCACATTGGCCCTCCATTTGGCTCAGCTAGAGGGTTGGGACCTCATGCAGATGGATGACAACCCCGTGGAGGTTCTCCTTTCAAGTGGAGCGAGCGTCGAGCTCATGGAGAACGACTTCGCAGCTGCTCCCGAATTGCTGAACAACACGCAATTAATCGAGCTTGCTTCTGAAGTGAGTCGCCGCGCGGCTGAGGCTAGGAACAAAGTTCGCCCACGCCATTGGGATCTGCTTCTTTCACTCGAGACGCAATCTCTCAGTGATGAGGAAGAGGAAAATGGACTCGAAGAGCTGAGTGAGACCCAGAATATTGATGAAGACACGTCGGATCTTGGCCCGTGGTATAGTGAAGTTTATGTACCGGGCGAGCTGAGACCCACCATCCGATATGTAAAGAACGAGTGAACCAAGAGTTCGCGCGCGTTGCGCGCGTGCACCGGTGCTTTGCTCCGCGACGTCTTCCGAGGCAGGGCACTGACGGTCTCCACAAGAATGCTAATCTCTAGGAATTTATTTGGTACAAGTAATTTATAAGTAATGAAATTTTAAGCCTACCTAGCTAGGTCTCAACGATACGGGTGCGCATGCACGCCAACGCCAGGGCAAGATGCAGGCCGAGGCGCGCGGTCTTGCTCCCCGGCGCATTGCGAACTTGTGACCAAGTCGGCCTCGAAATCAGGGCCAGCTTGCATATCCCGTTAATATACTTCTTCTAAAGGGTCGCCAAGGACTGAAGAAGTTGATCATTCGCAAGCGCCTTCCCTCGCAGCCACTCGAGGGTGCTTCGCAGAAGCGCCGCTGCCCGTCTTCTCTTCGGCGTCCGTTGCGATGCACGCCCTGGCCCGACTCCGGGTCCGGTGACGCGCCACGCCGCACTCGCGGCCCTTGATTTGACGGTGAACGAAGGCGCGCGCAGCAGATCAAGACCGAGACCGGACGCGCGGCGAGCAGGGGCGCCGGGCCCGCGCGGAGCGGCGCGCGCGCGCGGCGGGACACGATGGCAGTCTTCTCGTGGTTCCCCGGGCACATGTATAAGGCGCAGCAGGAGATCGCCACGCAGATGCGGCGCGTGAAGCTGGTGGTGGAGATCGTCGACGCGCGGGCGCCCTTCAGCAGCGAGAACCCGCTCGTGCCGCAGCTGCGCGGCCAGACGCCGTTCCTCAAGGTGCTCAACAAGGCGGACCTGGCGGACCCCGAGCAGACGAAGCGCTGGATCGAGCACCTGTCCCAGGAGGACGGCGTGACGGCAATTTCCGCGCGCGCCACGCAGACTAAGGACGCCCAGAAGGTCCTGCGCAAGAGCGAGGCGATGCTCGAGTCCAGGGGAGAAAAGACCTCGCTCGTGATGATTCTCGGCGTCCCCAACGTGGGCAAGTCGACCCTCATCAACGCCATGGTCCGCAAGGGCATCTGCCGCACCGAGAACCGCCCCGGCGTGACGCAGAAGCAGCAAAAGATCACCGTCTCGCGCCGCATCACTCTGCTCGACACGCCCGGGTTTCTGTGGCCGCGTCTGGCCCCGGAGGACTGCGCCTACAGGCTAGCTGTGAGCGGCGCGGTCAAGGACGGCATCTTTGACGCCGAAGAGGCGGGCGCGTTCTTGTTGCGGCACCTGGGCTCGATGTATCCGAAGACGCTCGCTGCGTACGGCGTGGAGCCTGCTGCAGGCGACGATACTTCCTCGCCGGCGTGGACTGATGAAACTTTGAGCCGGATCGCGGCCAAGCGAAACCTGATGGCCAAGGGCGCTGTCCCGGACGTGGAAAAGGCCGCCCAACTTCTCATTCGCGATTACCGCAGCGGTCATCTTGGCGCCATCACGCTCGAGACTCCCGAGATGGTCGCGGGCGAGGAGTACCTCTTGGCCAAGGAAGACGGAATTCGTTCAGGCGAAGAGCGCCGCTCTGAGCGTCGCGACGAGCGCCGTAGAGAGCGCAAGGAAGCGCGCCTGTCGGCCAAGAAGGAAGCCGCGGGCAAGCTCCGCTTCTAGACGTGAACGGCGCAAACGAGCTTTGCGCCGCCGGGCGAGCTGCTTCTATGTATAGCGGGAGGTTCGCCGTCGTCGTCAAGCGCCGGAACTCCCAACAGGTTGTACTGGCGGAGATGGGGAAAACTTGTATCAAGGGACGTCTTGGGGCCGATGAAGAAGAAGAAGTAGAAGGAGAAGTAGGTTAGTGTAGTGGCCCTTCAAAAAGTAAAATTGTTTTCTAGGAAGTCAGCATAGGGGGGGGGGGGTTGTGTTAGTGCCAGGCCAGACTTTGGCAAGCTGCTTCGCTGGCTGGCGGGAGTACATCAGAGTTCTTGGGTTGACCGGTGAAGGGCCTGCGTCAGTTGGCGCGGCCCACCCGACGCCGCGGGCCAGTGGCGGCATCCTCGTCGTCCTCATCCTCATCCTCGTCGTCCTCATCTTCGTCGTCAGCGGCGGTAGCGGCAGCAGCAGCCGGCGCCTCGTCCTCGTCGTCGTCTTCCTCCTCCGGGACATCCGCGTCGTCGTCCTTCTTGTGGAGAACATCATCCTCGACAGGGCCAGCGCGCGTGCACATCAGGAAGAAGGCAATGAGCAAGGTGAGGCCGGCGGCGACGATGCCACCGCTGAAGGCAACGGGCGAGACCTCGTAGAGCTCCATGGCGCTGTCGATGTAGTCGCCGAGGTACCACATGATCTTGCCCTTGATGGAGCCCGACTGAAACTCCTCCCAGCGGCTGTTCTTGGCGGCCTTGGAGGCCTCCTCCTTCACCTTTGCCTTCTCCTCGGCCTGCTTGCCCATGAAGACGTTATCGATGAAATCTGCGGCCTCCTTGATATCGTTGCCGAGAAAGATGTTGTCAAAGCGCAAGCCCTTGTCATTGGCGAGGATCTCGATAGCGACGGCGCCGATGGGCTTGAGCGTGCTGACCGGGTTGGGCTCCTCAAAGTAGGCCGGGTTCGAGATGCGGCGGGGCTTCCAGACACCCTTGTATTCCGGGTTGTCGATGAGGGGCGCGCTCCACTTGCCCTTGTACGCCGGGTTGGGAATGATGGGCGGCTCCCAGACGCCGCAGCCGGGTCCCTCGGTGCACTTGGGGTTGGGCACGATCGGGGCCTCCCAGACGCCGTCGTCCTCCTCGTCCCAGTCCTCGGGCTCGGAGGCCTTGGGATCCGGGATCTCCTCGGGTTCGTCGTCGAGCCACCCGTCGGGCTTGACGGCGTCCGGGTCCGGGATCTGCTTGGGGGCGTCCTCGTCCCAGTCGTCGGGCTTGCTGGCCTCCGGGTCCGGAATCTGGGCGGCGTCGACCCAGTCGTCGGGCTTTTCGTCCTCCGGATCGTCGATCTCCTTGGGCTGCGCAAAGGGCGGCGTGAAGGCGTCGTCGTCGGTGAGCGATCCCGAGGCCTGGACGTTGCCGTCGACCTTGACCTTGAAGGTGTTGTCCGGGTGCACCTCGAGCGTGTAGACGTGCGAGGTGCGGTCGCGGACCGAGGTGACGGTCTTGGTCATGTGCTTCTCTTCGAACTCCTTGGTGACCGGGTTCTCCTGGCGGAAGATGAGGTGGACCTTGTTGTTGGCGCCGCAGTTGTCCGGGCCGAACATGATCGAGTACGGCGAGGACTCGACGAGGTTCTCGGGCTCGAAGTCTTCGTCGCTCACGAGGAGCTTGAGGTAGGCCCCGCTGCAGGTGACGCCGTTGGTGAACTTGACCTCGTACTGGGCCACGAACGGCTCGCCTTCGGTGCCCACGGCGACGGGGTTCTCGAGCTTGCGCGAGATCCCATAGAACTTGTGCGGCTTGACGGTTTGCAGGCCGACGTCCCCGGTCTCGGCGCTGGGCTCGAAGCTCCACTCGGCCCCGGCGTAGCGCTGCGAGGCGCTCTTGACCCAGGCGGTCTCCGCGTCGGCGCCCTCGAAGGTCTCGTGGAAGTTGCTGCCCTCCACGCCCAGCGCGAGCGCGGCCACCGCCCTAAGGACTCGGAGCAGGTGAATTCGCGTGCGCGCTCAG
>KQ758850.1:1650895-1666855 GCA_001462505.1 Aurantiochytrium sp. T66
GTACGTACCATGGTACGTAGTACGCACGCAAGAACTATTGTTGATCGACGAGCTGAAGATTTGCTGGCTTCTTTCTCATCGTGGCATTTGGAGTCGTGGCCTCGAGCTGACGAGCCTCGATGAGCAGCGGCACGGATTGAAAAAGATTGCGGCTGGCAAAAGCTTGACACAAAATCTTGATGAATTGCTCAGTGATTGGTACAAATGGTTATGCAATATAGTATAGTTTGTCCAAGAGAGACCTTGGCTGTTGGCACGTCATGCCAGGTCAAGGTGCGTGGACGCCGCCGCCATCGGGGAGCCGGCGTACGCAGGCTCGACCGGAGCAATGTATAGTTCTTGTTCGGGCTGCTGCTCTTGCGGTTGCTCGAGCTCCTGGGGAACGGGCGTGCGGACCTCTCCGCCTTGGACGGCCGGGGCAGCGACATGGTCGAGGACCTGAATCTCGAGCCCGTCGCCATTGTAAAAGTACTGCGACTCGCTCTTCGGCGCCTCCAAGCTAGATGTAGGGACCTGAGCAGGCGCGCCTTCGCCCTCGGCTGGGTTGGCCACCGCGGTGCCCTCGGCCGTAAAGGAGTCGGAGCTCTTGGAGCGGCGGTAGCAGATGGGCGGCCGGTAGCACGTGTCGATGGCGCTCGTGAGCGGGACGTCGGCCTGGTTCTGGTCGCCGGCCACGGCTGGCCGCCGCTTCCAGTAAAGGACCACGAGCCCGAGCTGCACGAGGCCAAACGTAAGGCCCATGATGCTCGGGAGCAAGACCCAGACGTCAAAGTCGAACATCGCGTACGAGGTCCACATGACGCCCGACACGAGCTGCATGAAGAGGAATCCACGGTTGATGGACGAGGCGTCCTTGTTGACGATCATGGTCCGGAGGTTGAGAAAAGGCGTCGCGTAGAGCGAGATGGACGAGACCATGCTGGCAAGACCGGCGGCTTGCCCAGCGACTTCCTTCTCAAAGAGACCCAGGATGGCGATAACGGTGATGATGGCAATTTGGGCGAGCATAAAGACTTCCATCTTGCGGCACTGCGACTTGCTGGGTACGAGCTGCATGGAAGTCATAAGGTAGAAGATGCCAATGAAGATGCCTCCAATGGATCCCAAGACGTAGTACGTGTTGTTGATGAGCGTGCCGTAGACGACCCAGACGACGGCCTGCGGCAGGGTCATGGAGAAGAGGACCGGGTCCAGAGAGCCGAGGCGACCGTTCCTGCGCGCCTCGAGCACCGCGTACATGGGTCCAAAGTGGAGCAGCTCCGTGATGATGACCCCGCCGATGGGCGCGACTTGGGACACGAAGAAGTCGCCGCCCATTGTGATTGCACTTGTCTAGTCTTGCTCGGAAGTCTCGTCTTGTCTTGCTTGCTCTTGGTCTGCTTGCAATCTCAATACGTTGCGTTGTGGATTTGCTCTGTCTGGTTTCTCGACGTGGCTCGCTCCCTAAAAGTTTGTCCGTGGAGATGCATTTCCTTTTTTAGCGGGGTCCTGGACCTTCCGAATCCTTTGCCTCGTTTCATTCACTTCGGTCGACCCAGGAACTGCACGAGAAAAGACTGTGCATTGTGCGCCTCGCGGCCCCCGCCTCATTTTTCCCCACCCGCCGCGCGCGCGGGCGGGATCTCGGAAGCTCTCCACAAGGCCTAAAAAGCCCGCGAGGACGCCGGGAGCCTGCGGGAGGCGAGCGCACGAATTCACACCACCCGCCTGGTGCGGCTGCCATACTGGTCGGTCGGTCGGCTGCTCGCTGGCGCGCTTCCGAGCTACGTACTAGCCTACGTACGTACTACGCGCCTTGTCTCTGACCTGACAGACGGTGACACGACGACGCCGACGACAGTGTCCTTGTAGCCGCTGACCTCTTGACCGCGACTCGAAGATGTATTTATGTGCGTGCGCGAGAAATACTACTTTCCTCTCCGACTAGGGCGTCGTGCGCGACTGCGCGCAGCTTTTCGCGCCGCGCGGAGCAGGCGTCGTCGTGCCGCTAAGCAGCGTCACGCCCGCCCCGCCCGACCGACCGGCGAGTTGGTTGGCGGTTGAGTCGCACGGAGCCAGACTAGTTTTCCCACGTCTTTCGCTTGTTTTTGCTAATTATTATTGACTTTTTGATTTTTGAATTTTTGATTTGACCCTGCAACTTTGCACAACCAGCAAACATGAAAGTAGTGTCGAAAGTAAGCAGGAAAAAACAGGGCAAGCGCAGCACGAAGTTCGAACGAACGAAGCGCAGTACGAACTTGTCGGTCGGTCGATCAGCTTGGCTTGGCACGGTCGAGCCACACCACGCGGAACATCTGCGCGCTGATCTGTCGGTGACGGATGAAGAGCGCGTGCGCGCGGGTGGTTTTGTCAGGGATGATGATGCAGAGCTCGTAACTTCATGAGGTAGATGAAAGGGCGAGGGGTCAGGCCATGGCGTAAAGACTTGCGGCAGAACAGCGGATCGATGCATGGATGGAGGCGATGGATGGATGGATGGATGATGATGCAGAGCCAAGTGGGTGAGCGGCACGACGGCGCATAGTCGATGGAAACGACTGATGAACGTTGGTGGACCGAGCAAGTGAGCGAGCGAACGAGCGATCGAACGAACACCTGTCTGGTTTGTTTGCGGAGGTGCGACTTTTGGGGTCTCTTGATCGATGAGCGCGTCAATCAAGCCACAACTGATAATAAGGTGAGCTGCCCGAAGGTCTCACCGCCGTCAATAATAATAAATAAAATAAGTCCTGCGGCCGTCCTGCGGCCCCTGCCCGACGGTGCCCGTGCCGTTCATTCCGATTCCGTTGCTTGCTTGGCGCAAGGGCCCGGACAAAGGCGCGCGAGGCCGACCGGACGGTCCAGCACAGTCCAAGTTGGGGCACAGCCCCGGTGGGCCGGCGCTTCGGCTGCACCGCAGTTTCACGAGCTAGGCTGGGCTATTCGCGTGGCGGATCCAGGCTCGTGATGATGATGATGATCATGACGGTGATTGTTGAAACTTCGCACGCCGTATGGGTCCCCTGTACACCCCAAAGTTGGTAGCTCGTGGCGCAGTGGGCGGGAGGGGGGCGGGAGGGGCGCGTTCTCATGAGTAGCCAGCGGCCCGACAGTGCGACCTTCCACAAGACCCGTCAACGAGGGAGAACGCACGCGTGGATGAAGAGATAATGTTCTTTTTTGCAAGGCTCAAGCCGCCCGCCTAGGGCAGGCTGGAACCATACGGGCCACGCAGCGGCGCCTTCGCTCCGAGCAGCACCTTGACGCCGCGGCTGCAACCGCCTTCGCGGGAGACTTTATGGCCGGCACTGGAAAGCTTCGAGGCGTGCGCAGCGGTGCGTGCGTGCGCTGGCTCGGCGTCGAGCGAGGGAATCGTGAACTTGGGCCGCGAGAGATGCAGACCGCAAGATCCAGGAACGCGCGAACAAACAAGAGAATTGGCCGGAACGGGGACACGACGAGCAGCACAGGCTCAAACTGACTGGCAGTGAGACTGCGAGACAAAGCAAGTACGTATACGTACGTACGTATTAGGCTACGGTGTAGCAAATAGAACTGCGCACCTACAAATGGACTCCGAGGTTCAGTTAGCTGGCGTTTTGCCCAAAGGCCTTGGCGTGTCTGGTTCACTGCGCCTGGCTGTTCGCGGGCCAAACGAGCGCACTCGATCAGTCGCAAACAATCGCGACGCGCAATAATCATTCCGTACCTTTCCGTATCCTTGGTTTCGCGAGAAACAATCGCGATGCGACGCGCACAATCATCAATTCGTACCGTGTCGTGCCCTCCAGCTGTCGACTCGAGAAACAAGGAAACCTGCGTGTCAGCACGAGTGCTTGCCGTCCACGGGCGGCTCCCCGATTTTAGGAACGACGACAAATGCCGAGGTCAGCGACGGCAGCAGTCCAGTCCCGCCACAAACATTTTCCTTTTGTCTTGTCCTGCCCAGACTGATTTTTCCAAATAACGCTCCGTGTCGTGGCCCGAAGAAGCCCGGATCTCCGCGACAAGGGTGCAGCTTATCAGCAGACGTTCCTTGTCCATGATAGATCTTTGAAATGTAAGCCCGCCACCCGGCCTGCGTGCTCGAAGTCGGAGACGAAGAGCTTGCCTTTTGCTTGCGAGGAGGTGACGAGCTTGTCGACGTGGCGCTGTTCGCCGAAAGAGAGGCCAGCACAAGAAATGGGCTGCCTCGCGCCCATAGTCTTGGAAAATTCCTTGCTGAGCAATCGATTCTGTCGCACGGTTGATTGGTCCTGAAATGGACCCGGCACTGCTCAAGACATCCTCACCTAGGCCCTACTTGAAATGACTTGCAGATGGCTTGCAGAAACGCCCATAAAGCATTCAAGAAGGAGCAGATTTTTTAGATGGGGCAAGCCTTTTCAAAAGGGACAGGTTTCTTCCAAAGGAGCAGGCTTTTTCATTTCAAAAAGTAGCAAGCTTCTTCTGTTGTAAGTATTATCAAATGAGAGCGATGTGCTGGTTTCCACCATGCTGCGGGTCTTGAAAAAGTTGCAGAGGCTGGTGATCCCAAGGATGTTGCTCCAACTCACGCGATGGGTCCTGAGTCTGCACATATATCGGCGGCGAAGGAGTCCCGACGGCCCCTGGCTGCACATTGTGGACGGTGGGCTGATACGGCTGGTTAGGCATCTCCGAGGCCTCGGGACCTTCGTCTTGACGGCGCTCGGAGCCGCGTCGAAAGCAAAAGGCAGGCCGATAGCACTCTTGCAGCAGGAGAGGATCCGAGCACTCGTTGAGACCTTTGCACAGATTGTAAAGCGGGTGCCGTCCACCCGAGCGAGCAGGCGCTTGTCTATAGAGTACGCAGAGCCCGATCTGTATAAGGCCAAATGAGAGGCAAATCAGGCTTGGCACGAGCACGTTGATGTCAAAGACAACAACGGAGTACGCGGTCCACATGGTGCCTGAGATGACCTGCATGCTGAGGAAACCGCGATTGATGGACGAAGCGTCTCGGTTGGCCACCATGGTGCGAATATTGAGAAAGGCGGTTCCGTAGAGAGAGAACGAGGAGAGCATGGAAGCGAGGCCGGCGGCGCGCAAGGCGGCGCTGTACTCGTAAAAGCTTAGGACGACAATGATTGAGATGACGGCGATTTGTACAAGCAAGAAAACCTCCATCTTGCGGGTCTGCGTCTTGGTCGGGCCCAGCTGCATCACGGTCATGATGTAGAACATGCCCAAGAAGATGCCCCCGATCGACCCCAGTACGTGGTACACATTGTTGAGTAGCGCTCCGTAGAGGACCCAGATGGCCGCCTGCGGCGTCGACGTCGCAAAGAGCACCGGGTCCAAGGTCCCGAGGCGGCCGTTTCGACGCGACTCGAGCACGGCGTACATGGGCCCAAGGTGCAGCATTTCCGAGATGACCACGCCTGCCGCGGGCGCGATCGTGGTCGCGAAGAAGGTTCCTGCAGACATGACGAGTCACGCCTTGGGCCTGCCTGATTCACACGTGTAGCGCCGACGACTCCTCTTTCTCGCGTGTAGCGCGGCGAGCTCGCTCGCTCGCTCGCTACGATCTTCCTTAGCCTCTTCGCCAATCTCGTTTATGGTTTGCGTGCGCGCATGGAAGACTCTGGTCTGAGATTCGCGCCTCGTAGCCTCGTCTCGCCTTTTCGCTGTGACCTAACGCCGGGGAACGCATGCCTGTTCGCGCGCCGTGCATGATCCGGGCAGCAAGAAATAACGAACTGCGCAGGCCTTGATGATGGAACGCCAAGGCCTTTGCGCCACGCGCGGCCCATCGCTGACGCCGTCCCGACCTCGGGCTCGCCAACGTCTCACTTGCTTGACGGAGAAGGCGCTCAACCTTGCGCCGTTGACGGCGTGCAGGCCTGCACCGTGTCCCGGATGGAGGATCCACGCGCGCGTGCACTGGACGTCCATCACCTTGCCACGCATGCCCCCACAGTACACACCCGCGAGATCGCGGGGCAGATACCCGACCCGGGGCCGCCGGAGCGCCCCGTCGCGGACTGTGGGCGGCCGCTCTCGACGGAGGCCCCGGGGAGGGCGCGCCGAGGGCGTGCAGCCCTGCGCCTGGGCTGCCCGCGATGGCGACAACGGATGGCGCAAAACCGGGCTGGAAGGTAGTTCAACGCAATAGTAGTACAACATTTCAATCATTTTTCATACCATCGATATGCCCCGGGCATAATCATCAGTTGGCATCCACGTCCCGCGCTACGTACGTACGTACGTACGTAGTAGCCTAGATCAGCGAAAAGAAATGTCCGAAGACGACGGGAAGGCCTTGGCCTCGACGGCGGCGTCCTCATCGTCGACCTCGCTGGCCTCTTGGCCCGCCAGCGCACTGGAAAGCGCCGGCAGCGTCGATTCGGCAGCTCCCGCGAAAACATCGTCTGCCGAGGTGGAGATGGCGACGGCCTGCGGCGCGTCGCAGTCGAGTCCAGGCGTGGCTACGCGCGCAATCTGGTACGCGGGCTCCGGGGCATTCGTTGTGGTGGTCATGTTACTTGCGTTGCCAAAGCCCTCGCTAAAGAGAGGCCCTGGAGCAATGCCGCGCGACGCAAGTGGAGACAGCGTCATGGCGCGCGGGCGAGCCGCCATCGTGGGCCCTGCGCTGCCGAGGTCGCTTCTCCTCGACGCCACAGGGGACACGACGGCGGCGAACGTGTTGCTCGGGGTGACATGGCTGCTCGCAGCGCGCTGCAACACGCGCTGACGGCCACCAAGGGTCATGAACGGCGGCACGGGCCCCGAGGATAGCATCCCTTGGTGCACGGGGCTCGCCTCGGCCACCACGGCGGCACCAGAGGTCTGCTCTCCTGCCTCTACGGGCGTAGCCAGCGTCGGGTGCTCGACGATGCGGTCTTCCGGAAAGGCTGCCATCGGCGGCGGGCTCAGCGCCGTACTCACCGTCATCGACATTGCCGGGACCTCGATGGTCATCGACTGTGGCGTCGGTGCCGGCGCGCTCTCTGCAATACCCGGCATGACTGCGTTCGACGACTGCTCGATCGCGTGCGAGATCACCGATGTCGCGAGGCCCGGCGTCGCGGTCGGGAGCGGCTGCAAGGGCGCAGACTCCTCGCGGTTGAGCCGGTAGCACATGGGCGGGCTGTAGCACCCGCCCAGGGCCTCGTCCGAAGCCATCGTGGCGCTCGCCGAGGACTCGTTTTCGGGGACGCCAAAGGCTTCGACATCCTTGGACATTTCGGGCGTCAGCGTGCTCGTACCCCGGAACAGGAGCACCAGAGTGAGCTGCACGAGGCCAAAGACAAAGCCCACGAGGCTCGGCGTGAGCACAAAGACGTCAAAGTCGAAGATGGAATACACGGTCCAGAGAAAACCGCTGGCAATCTGCATGCAGAGAAAGCCGCGGTTAATAGAAGAGGCGTCCCGCGCGGCGACGATGCGGCGCATGTCGAGGAGCGGCGTCGTGTACAGCGCCAGGGAAGACAGCATGCTGTACAGCCCCGCGGCCTCGGCGCCGGCCTCGGGCGCGAAGAAGCCCATGGTCGCCAGCGCGGCCGTGATGGAGAACTGCACAATGAAGATGGTCTCCATGCGGCGCACCTGCGTCTCTGAACGGCACAGCCGAGCGCACGTGACCAAGTAAAAGAGGCCGACGATGATGCCGGCGATGGAGCCCAGCGCGATGTAGACGTTTCCGATCATGGCGCCGTAGACGGTCCACTGGAGCGCCTGCGGGGCGGTCACGGCAAAGAGCACCGGGTTGAGGCTGCCGAGGTCGCGCTTTTTTCGTGCTTGCAGGATGGCGTACATCGGGCCCAGGTACAGAAGCTCCGTGAAGATGACGCCAAGCACGGGCGCGATCTGGAGCACGAAGACCTCTTCAAAGCCCATCTTGTATTTCTCTTGTGAAGAGCTGCTGCTTGCTATCTGGTGAGCTGCTGCAATTTGCCAAGGCACCTCAAAATGACTCCTCGTACTACGATTGTGCTATCGCTGATGAGGCATGCCCTAAAGGATTTTGAAGCTGGGGAGTTTTTGTTTTGGTTTGCCTGGATCGTTGTCTGGCGCCGCCACGATGGCCCGCCATACCGGCGGCACGGCGGCCATTTATTCAGCAAGCCGATCGGTTGGGGCTCCAAGCTTTGGCGGACCTCTGGCGACTCGCGCGGCCATTAATGGAGGGTCACTCTCTCGTAGACGGGCGCGGCCTCATCAGTCTTCCAGCCCTTGTTCCAGGTTTGCGGCGTTGCGGCTTTTCCTGCTGCCTGACCCACGCTGTCTTCTCGCACATCCCAACTTCACTCGCCCCACCAAAAGGAGCGGGGCGCGTGCCGCCCTCTTCTCTACTAGTAGGCTAGCTAGGTCGCGCTGGCTATCCGCACCGCGCGGATGACGTCAACTCAACGCGTGAAACCACGGTCGGCACGGATGAGAGCATTCGCAGTGCAGCCAGCCTCGCGGTCTCCGCGATCGTTTCCGCCGCCGCGCCGCCGCGCAGCTCGGTCGGTCGGAAGCTGGTCGGCCTCGGCCTCGCGGCGACAAGCTCTCGGAGCTCGGAGGCGACGAGTGGCCGCCCTTGGCCTTGCTTGGTGTGGGGCGCTTTGTTTGAGAATCATACGTACTACGTACGTACGCGGCGACCAGCTCGCATCGGTCGACGGAGCGACAACTTGATTGAAGGTGCGGGCGCGAATTCGGCTGCGACTCGGACACCGGCCCCGTAACGTACTCCGTCTACAGTACGTACGTACTACGTCTACGCGCGTGCAGTAGGCCTACACGCAGGCTAGCTAGCGTCCAAGTCAGGACCAGGGGTGAGATGACGGCGTTTTCGAGCTAGCTAGATGCAGGAGACTGCACAAAGCGTGCCACGGATGTGCCACGACTCTGATCACGAGGCCTCGGAAGTCCCTCAGACAGAAGTTGAAACTGCGAGCAAGGTAACGAACGAATGGCGCCGGCAGCCTGCAGGGCAAGATGTGTTTTCCTCGGGGTCGGGTGCAGTGGTCTGCGACGGCGACGGGCGACGGCGTATCCGTACTGTACGTGGCCGAGTACGTACAGTACCCTGTCGCTGACGAATGATGATGATGCTCGCTGGAATTCATCAGTTGAGAGGCGGCACGGCCCGCGACTCGGGCGCGCGGCCCGGGAAACGGCCGGGGCGTAGTTTCGAGAAATGCCGACGGCGGGCTGCCGCAAGGGAGCACCCGTTACCCTGAATCAAGCTGTGAGACCTGCTTGCGCACGCGCAAAAGTCATGGATCGTTTATGATTTTTGTTATTGTTCAAAGCCTGAGGGGGGTCTAGCCAGGCTGCCAATCAGCATCAAATGCAGCGCGTGAGGTTCTCTTGAAGATCCTCAAAAGAGCGCGGGGTGTTGTTGAGATCGCGGCCAGAAAGGACCCACGTCTTAAGGAGCTCCTCGAGGCTCCAGACGTGTCTGCTTGGCAAGAGACGCACCGGGTCCTTGAGACGCGTGCCCAGGAGGGTTTGCCAGGACAGGGAAATGCGCTTGATACTGTTGCGCGGGAGTGCCTCGAGTGTGATCGTGGCAGCCTGCTCGAGGCGGTCCTGGCGCTGCCATTCGTCCCACTCGTGGAGCCAGGCGTCGAGATCCTCTTCGGTGATGGCAAGGGCTTCTTCGCGCGCCTCGTCGATCTTCTCCGCCGGGACCCGAACGAAGTCTGGAAAGAGCATGGCGCGCGCAGACACGGGGAGGTCGAGCGCCTCGCGGAGGCGAATCTCAAAGCAGAGATACACGCATACGTCGTCAACAAAGGAGAGGGTGTCCATGAAGTTGCGAACGTGCTGGTGAACAATCTCGAGACGCATGAGCTGGTGACCGAGGTGGCGCAGCGCTTTGCGGTCCCCCCGCGCGAGCTCAAGGCTGATTGTCTGCTGCATCTGGTTCAAGGCCCAGATGGGCTTGTCGGCGCACGCGTCACCGCTGTCGGCCATGCGGATGCATAGGCTTTCACGTACGTTCGGATAAGCCGTGGTCACGAGGAGCTCGAGCGCCTCGCGTAGGCGTTCCAAAAGCCCGGCGCGCATCTCTGCAATTCCAAACTCTTTGGACTGAAAGGTCATGCGCAAAAAGGCGGCGACGCCGTATGCGTAGGCGGCCGGCACAGCATCCACAATTTGGGCGGGTGAAAATGGCGTTGGAAAGGGAAGCTCCGCGTCAAAGGCGTCCACGACCGTCGCTGCCGCCTCTGCGAGGGTGCCAAACTTCTCAGCCGGCTCGCCCAAGGACGTGGACCCTCCACGCGGTTCGCTGCGGCGAGGAGCGGAGACGTCAAAGACGAAGCGGGGATCGGTGCTCGAGAGGGCTCTCAAGCGGTCCATCTCGGGCGCATTTTCGACAATCCCGCTTCCTCCAAGCACGATGCGATACACGGGCGTGTTGTCCGCTTCCCCAGATGAGCCCCACGAGAAGACGCACGCGGGCAGACTCGTGAGCGCGTGGCAGCTAGTAACGTTGAGGAAATCCGTTTCAAAGTCGCTCGGAAGCCGCTCCAGGATCGTACACTCGCTGAGGACGAGGCTCCGCAGGCGCGGGAGGCCTTCGGGAAGAGAACGAAACTGCGGACAGCTTCGCACGACGAGCTGCTGGAGGGATGGGCCCAAAGGAGGCAGCTCTTCGAGCGCGCCGAGCCTGGAGAACTTGAGAATTGCAGCGTCGAGTCCTTCCTCGACGTTTTTGAAGACGGGGCAGTCTTCGATGATCACATGGCCGTTCGAGAGACCTTGCACCTTGGGAAGGCTTTCAAACGCCTCGCAATCCGACACCTCGAGGTGGGTTGTTTCGCGGATTCTGGATGGGAAGGTGGCAAATGCAGGGCAGTCTCGAATCTCGATCCGCATTGAACTGATGTCTTCGCCGAGATACGCCAGCTGCGGGCATGAGTGGATTGTGATAGAGCGAACCACCTGCAATCCAGGAGGCAGGTGAGACAGCGCCTCGCACCTTTTGATGGTGAGCTCATCACTGATCCCTCTCAGCTCCAGATCGGCCACCCGCGGGCACCCTTCGAGGCGAATTGCCAGTCTGGTCGCGCCTTCGCCCTCGCTGCCCCCCACGAGGATTCCGAGATCTTCGAGTTCAGCGCAGTCGAGGATGGTCAGCTTTCGCGCGGCGCGGACGCCAGCAATGGACGCGAGCCTGGACAGGGCTGAGAGCTCGAGGGACTCTAGCTCCAGGTCCGGTAATGATACGAGGCAGGCGCAGTTCTGAACGGTGAGGTTAGTCATGCGAACACCGTCAGGCACCTCGAAGCGCTCGAGCTGGGAGAGAAACTGGAGCCTAACCTCGCCTATTGTTAGTTCCTTTGTCGCGTGGTTGTTCTCGAGAACGATGCTGACGAGGTTGTCGCAGCCGTGAATTCCCAGGGAAGCGTAGAATGGCCTGCCAGCCAAGCCAATATCCACGTGGACTTCGTGAAGGGCCCAGCATGCGAAAATCTTGAGATCTTGAGGGAGGTCAAGCAGATGAATCGCCTCCGCGTCGATGCCGCTCAAGGTCGTCTCGAGGAACCCGTTGCTAATCTCCAGATTTCCTCCAGGGCTGCCCCAGTCGTGCGCTTCGAGATCCCCAGAGGACGAGACCGGGAGTTTGGAAAGATTCGGGCAGCCCGCGACGATAAGATCGCGCACGGCTGGCGCCTCGAGCTCGACCAAGGCCTCGCAATGCCCCACGAAGACATTGGCGAGCGGGCAGGGAGTCGCGAATGATTTGAGGTTGGCCAAGCCGTAGAGATGCAGCGAGGGAGGGAGCGAGTCGACTCGCTCGGAAGAAAGCAGATCGAGCGTGGACAGGGCATCACAAAAGGAAACTTCCGCCAGAGTTTCCACTTGGACGTCCCCACGAATGGTGGTTAGCCTGCCGCAGGATATGACACGAACCTCTTGAAGAGTGCCGCTCAGGTCAATCGTCTCGAGAGTAGGAAGGCCGTGGACTTTAAAGTCAGGGTTTCGGACCTTGGACCCCGAGACGGCTGTGGCCCGCACATGACGGAGGGAGGGACACTCGATCAGGCTGAGGCGCTGGGTGAAGGCGTCGACCTCGACGGACTGGAGCACCGAAAGTGCGTGGAGACTGAGGTCGCTGCAGGTGCCCACGGAAAGATTCACGAGCCACTGGTATGAATCGGGATGAGGCGCCCCGAGCACGCTGACGACCAGACTCCCCAAAGCCTTGGCGTTGACCTCGGAGAGTTGGCTGCAGTCGCTGGCATCGAGGATGCCCTCGCACGAGACGGCGTCAGCGTTGTTGATCGCGGTGCAGCCTTGCAGCATCAGGTCACGACCGACTTGCAGGTTGGCAGGCAGAGTCTGCAGGGCTACGCAATCGTAGAGTTCAAGGTCTTTGCCCACGTGCTCGAGCGCGCCGAGGTTGTTGAGCTGCGGGCAGTCGCTGAGATCGAGGCTTCCGTCGACGCCTCTGAGCACCGTGCCAAGTGATTCCAGTTGAAGGCACCCGCTCAGATTCACCGAGCAGGGCAGCAGCCCGATGGGCGGGAACTCGCTGATGCGCGACTGGCTGAGATCGAGCGCGATCGCGCGCGTGAGCCACTCGGCGATCGCGACAGCGTCCTGCAGGGCGCCAGGCTGATTGCTTTCCCACTTCTTGAAAAGGACCTCCAGCACATCTGCGGCGCCCCACATGCGGAGCGTGGCGAGGCCCCCAGGGGCTTCCGCCTGGTCCGCGAGCCTGTCGATGACATCCTCCGGTGTAAACTTGGTCAGCGCGACCTCGTCCTTGGCCGCGCCGAGGGCCGCGCGGAGGATTTCCTTTCCGCGCTCCGCGTCGGCCCCGCGGGCGGCGTCGATCTCGGCCAGCACGCGCTGGACCTTGGTTGCCGCCTCTTGCCGCGCGCGGCGCTCCTCCTCGTCGCCGGCGGCGGCCCGCGCCCACGCGCGAAGGTCGGCGCCGTGGGGCCCGCGCCCGTCGATCCCGTGGTCGTCGCCGTCGAGCCGCGCCTCCTCCCGGGGGCCGCGGCGCCGCGGCCGCGGCCGGCACAGCAGCGCGCGCAGGCGCACCATCGCGAGCTCGCGGCGGCGGAGGGGTTAGTGATTGGAGACAGGTGATTGAGGAGATCGCGACACGCGCTGCACCTTGGAGGCCTAGAGTACTGCTTAGATGCGCACTGAGAGTGGGGAACCCAATGGAGAGAGCACGAGTCGAGGAATAATGAGGAACCCAGACTCGTGGGGGCCTACGTACGTACGTACGTACGAACGTACGTCGTGCCCAAGTCAGCGTCAGACTGGCTGACTGTCGATGGGCGCGTAGTACGTACTGTCTTCGCATAACTGCAATCGAGATTTCCATCCGGGGGACTGACTGTAGAACGTACGTACGACGTTCCGTACCTAAGGTCTGGCTCTCGAGATTGTGTCGACTGATGAAGACCAGCGTCGCGATGTCGCCGCGATGTACTCCTACCTTAAAAATCAATCACCGCGACGTGACGTTGCCTCTTCACTGATGCACCAGGCCCACGGATAGTTTCGTGGACTACACGAACACAAACGCGCCGAGATCCGCCACGAATTCTGGCGGATCAAAGATTTCAGAATCAGTCAGGCTGTCAGAGTGACCCGCACAAGGAGTCGCCAAAGCTGTGGCATTGCTTTTCGTTGTCCAAGGGCCAGCTAATCAGGTGCAATGCGTTACTTAGACTCTCTTGGAAGTCCTCAAAAGAGCGTGGGATGGTTTTGAGATCGCGAGCAGAAACGAACCGCGCCTTGAGGAGACTCCACCCGAGCTTTGCTAGGCAAGAGACGCACCCGGCCCCTGAGAAAATTCATTTCCTAGGGACCCAGCCTGGAAAAAGCATGGCAGACGAGCGCCTCGCTCAGGGGAATTTCGAAGACGAATACCCGCCATCAACATGGGCTCCCTCGCAAGCGTCGAGGTATAAACGGCGCTTATTACGATTGCATGCCGGAACGGGGCCCTTCAGCTCGTTTCGAAATGCGAGACGGGCTGAGGTCGAGCGCGATCGTGCGCGTGAGCCGCTCGGACTGGAATTTTAGACCGTCCCAAGCGCAGCCTGAGCGCGTCGTCAAGATACCCTCTATCAATCAACATTAGCACGTTGCTTTGGTTGCACTCGGACTGGGCAGCTGAGCGAGCGAGTGATATGTACACGTACACAGACGCGACGCCTACGTAGTCATTGCGCGGCAGATGGCGGCGCGAGACCCAAAGCTTCCATCTCGAGCTCGATTTCCGAGCGCGTGAACCCGGGAAGAGCGGCCTGCACTTGGGCCCAAAGTCGGTCGCCGTGGACACTGTCCCGGTCACCGTCGCCGCTGCCTTCGGCGGGGCGTCGGAAAACGATGAGCTTCACCTTTTTCACATTGACAAATGCCTTGGGACCAAGGTCCCGGGCGCGAGCGAGCAGGGCAGGCCGGAAGATGTGGGTCTCGGCGACGATGCCGTGGTCGTCGAGCTTGGCGATGAAGTCGTCGGTGTTGCAGCGGCAAGGGTCAGAGAGAATGCCGACGCCGCCTGGTCGAAGGGCGCGCGAGAAGGCGCGAGCGACTGGGCCGACGGTGCCCCGATAAAAGAGGATATCGGAGCCAATGACCAGGTCGTAGGCGCTCTCGGGCACGGAGTCGACGTCGTTCCAGTCGAGCTTGGCGAAGGAAAGGTTGGTGAGCGCGTTCGCCTCTGCGCTCCGGGCGCAGACTCTGAGGGCGTCCTCAACGAGGTCGGTCATGTGCACCGAGGCCGCGCCGCCGAGGCCGGCCGTGAGGCTGCACAGCCCGGAGCCGCCGCCGATCTCGAGCACGTCGACGCCGCGCCCCGCGTCGGCGTCATCGTCGTGGCTTTTCAGGTCGAGCGCGTTGACAAAGCTCGCGGTGAGCAGCGAGGTGCCCCAGAAGAACTCCCAGAGGTCGCACTGCGCTCGCGCGTGAGGCAGGTCAGGTCAGCACGTCGTCGGCGCGCGGGGGCGTGTCGAGCCTCGACGACGAGAGGTCTCGGGCGCACGTACCTGTTTCTTCTGCTGCGAGAAGACGCCGGCCTTGGGGTCGAGCAGGTGCACGAGCTTGACGACGCGCGCTGCCGCCGCCTCGTCGGGCGCGGCGCCCTCGTCCTCGTCCGCGTCCGCGTCGCGGGCGCCGACGGGGCCTGCCAGCGGCACCTCGGACTCCACGAGGTCGGGCAGCTCGCCCTCCATCGTCCGTCCGCTCCCGGGCCTCGTCGCGCCGCGCGGTCGCGGCCTGCGCGGCTGCTCGCGGTCTGTCCGCGGCGCGGGACTGGGGCGGGGCGGAGGTCCGGGTCGCGCGCGAGGTCGTCGTTCTTGGAGCACGTGTTTGGAGTCCCGGCCGACCGACCGACCCCGACGCCGACGCCGCCTCCGTGCACGGAGGAGGAGCACTGCGCGCGCAGGGCAAGGCGCGCGGGTACGCAGGGCACGCGCGCGCGACGAGCGCAGCCCTCGTGATCTTCGCGAGGCGAGGTGGATATTGTGCGCACAGTACCTAGATGATTGTCCTGGAGAGGACGGTGATGCGGCCCGACGATCTTGCGCATCGTGGCGAACTAGAGCGCGACGACGACCTCGAGGCAGGCGGTCCTGCGGATGCACGACGACGTGCGAGGACTCGGCCTCGGCCTCCTCGGAGTCGGACTCCCCGTCTCGGATTGAATTTGCTCGAGGCCGTACTCGAGTCAAGCTTTGTACCTCGCTCAACCCCTCTCGCGCGCACGTACGCACGACGCCGAGGCGGCCGGCATCCCCTTGGCGCGCGCCGATCTCTGCGTGGGTCGAGACCCTCGAGGCCGGCGTCCTCGTCGGGGTCGAGGTTCAAGGCAAGAATTTCGAGGGCGGCGGCGTCGCCATGTTGACAGCCTCGCAGACAGACAGACCCGCGCGCGCCACGAGGACTCGAGCCCCGCGCGCCGCAGAGCCAGAGCGCGAGGCCGGGCGCCGCTGCCGCTGCCGGCCACGCGCGCGCGGGAGGGACCCGGCGAGCCGCGCGAGCTGAGCGAGC